>RAKG01000067.1:0-366620 GCA_009802275.1 Neurospora sp. CHS-2018a
TTTTATATATAAATACTATTTTTATAACCGGAGAAAAATTCCGGTCCGGAAGAAAGGTCAGATTTATAACAGGGATCAACCCTGAATAATATCCGGAAGAAAATCCGGAGGAAAATCTAGACCTCGACTTTCGTCGTGGAATTCCGGCCTCAACGTTAGTCATACGAAGACATACGTAACACCATTGGAATGATCAGAAAATGACGATTCCAAAGGTACAAACGGTTTTGTCACACGATGACATAATGATCCAAAACGTCTATTTAAAGAGGGCTTCCCTCGAGGAAAGGGGAAAGAAATATATCTTAATCACTCATCGATATCTCGACCAATCGACCACCTTTCCCCACATTCTACATACCATTCTATTCGTCTTTGAACGCTCTACACACACATATACTCCAATGCCCTCCAACGCCTACCAGGCTACCCTTTTTCTCAACCTTCAAAGAGAGGGTGATTTTTACCTTTTTATCCATCCGGAAAAGTTCTTTCCTCTCATCCAAGAATTCGTCGATCGATACCTACCTACATAAATAATTAGCTATTAAGGAAGAGGATGTAGAAGAGGAGGTAGAAGAGGAGGATGAGGAGTAGTCCTATGAATTAATATGGGAGGAATAGATATAGAGTTTGCGTAGGGAAAAGGAGTTTCTTAGTTCGGATTTAGTTGAAGAGTAGGATTTTGGTATATAGCTAGATTCTATGGTGGAGGATTCTATGGTTTTAAATACTATGTTAGAAAGTGGTGATGTTGAAATTATCGAAATCCCCGATGATTTTATCGATTCTACTTTAATGGATTGCTAGCTGGAATATAGAGATATTTATTGGTTTGACGGATATTATATGTAATAATGTAGGGATTTTTAAAAAAATGGAATGATATGGTTATATTGTTAGTTTGTATGGGCGGGGAAGTACCAAAATTTTTGCGAATTAATGTGCATTTGCGAATCAATGTGCCAGACCCATTGCGCCGCAATGGGTCTGAGAGGCGTTTCTAGCCCAGACGAGTATGGGGGGACATGAAACGAAACAAACACATACAACCACGAAGCTCACCAGTCACCACAACCGGTGTTCGGATATGACCGTTTGGCGGGGTGCGGTGCACTAGCCGTCTGTGAAGCCTTCACAGTAGATTTGTGGTCTGCTGAGATGAGCCCGCACAAGAGCGTCTGCAAGGTGAAATATACTCGGCTAGATCACTTGATGCGGGTGGTACGATGGTTATGTGCGATTGTTGATTGATTGATTGATTGATGGTGGGGGTTTTACTGACCGCAAGATCGAGAGAGGGAGAGAACAATATAACTAAGAAGCGCTTCGTATTCTGGCCCTGATGTTTAGCCTCTCTTTGAAAATGCTAGAGGACGGACGAAATTTGCCGTTGGCTACGAAACTTACTAAAGGCTGAAACAGACGTCCCCTCAGGGGCACGTGAAGAGAAAGCGGATAGGGTTGCGCAGTGTGACAGTTGGTCTCAATTCTGGTTTGAAAGAATAGGACGGAGGACGGCGTGAGTTGGCATTGAGTGGGAGGCGAATGAGGGGCAATAAATACATCACGAAGGATGGGTAAGAGGGTAAGGTGTGTATCTGTGTATTACTACCTTTGGCGGATGGGATTCCTCTTTGTGGTATTCCGATGATCAACGCGGCGGTTGTAGATTTATGCGGCGCATAAAAGAGCAGGGGGTTTGACGACAAGGCCAGGCCCCCATCCAGCGCTTAGTTTGCGCCATAGGGTACCCGGATCTTCGTGTTTCGCTCGGGAATGGGAATCTGGGCGTGTCTCGAAAACGCCATCTCCATCAACGTGAGGCAGAGGATAATTTTGTTTTTGTTTGGGAAAAGGGACACGATACGTACCTCTCGACATCAAATACCTGGAAGCGCGGGCGGCTAGGCGGCTAAATCAACCAACGAGGTGCCTCGGAGGGCAGCGCATTGATCTCCTTGGAACCTTGAAACAAAGCGCCGTTTCCATGGTCACGTTCGCGCGAGTCAACGGGTTCTGGAAGAGGTCTGGGAGACAGCCGCCGGAGAATAGAGAATAAAAGAATTAGACTATTATGCCCGGGGTGTCAGGAGCCTACGGCAAGTCATCATTTGTCTTGCATCTTGCTGGGTGTAACAACTTGGCGTTGTCTCTGTCTGGGCGAGGTCCATGGAAGAATTGGAGCGAGATAAGAAAAAAGATTTGGGGCAAGCCACGCGGACGTGGCGGGGAGGAGGATCAATGGATGGATAGGTGGGGCATATGGGGCTCCAACCCTTGTCAGACAGCGCTTGACGCCGCCCCACCAAATCTTGGCTCTGCGGATGTCGGCCATGGTGGACAAGCGACGACCAACCAAACCGGCTGCGTGCCTGCATTTTCAGAACAGACTAGCGCGTCTCCACACCAAACGGTTCGTTGACGATGATCGGGAAGCAACGACATGGCAGATGGGCTCCAACTTGGAACAGCTTGGGCAGTTGCACCACTTTGATCCAATTGCCATCCATTCATCTCTTTCTTGCCTTGAACCAACGTCGCATCCACCGGCCATCATGATCCAGTGAGCCGGTCCCAGCCCAGGAGCCAGTCGGTCCCTCGTGGGCTCCGTCCTTTTCTTCGTTTCAATACGCCAGCCGCCAGTGGGCAATGGACAACGGGGAATGGGCAATGGCTTGATGGTAGGTATGGACAGTCAGGGCAATGGTATGACTAGAGGTAGGTATGCCGTGCGCAACAAGGTCATTTCTGAACAGGAAGGACGGGAAGCGTGCTTTCCACTTGGCCTGGTACTGCATCCGTCCGTCTTTCCATTCTCTCGTGACGCACTCCCATGTCCCGCGCGTACACAGGCTCCTTCTCATTTCGGGCCCTCGAGGTTTCAAGTGTTGCGCATCCCGCCGTGCTACCAAACTTCGGTGTGTCTGCTTGTGGAATCTAGATCCTGCTAGATCCTTTTCTCTCTCCCGTATCCTCCAATATAACGTCCTAGGGACGAGCATCACGCACTCCAGTCCCGTTACCCAGGTTTGCGTGATACTCTTGTTCACGGTCAACTCGGCTCTCACAACCCGTCTGATCATCCTCCTCCAGACCGTCCTCGACTCTTCACCTCAGCCCTTACTCCTTAGTCCTCAACCCCCCTGCATTGGCCCCGTGGGTCGGATCGACTAGCAGGCTGGTTCCAACTTCGAAAGCTTCAGTTCCAACAATCATCTTCCTTTGACGACAGCAGCAAGTGATCACCAGGCCTTGGTGACTACCGCCCCGATATCTTTCTCGACTCGATTCAAACAAGTTCTGCAGCCGCCTTTGCTTGACGCTTCAATCCCGACTTTTCTTTGACCCACCCGTCACGCTTCCTCGGCCGGTGGACAATCTCATTAACGACCCGGCGCACCTGCCTCCTTCTTTATTGTGTCTCGTCGATAAAAGTCCCCTCGATTTCACCACAATTTCCACAAGCCCGTCACAATGGCCTATTGAAGAAGCACACAACAAGTACAATAGGAGTCACCCCGCTCGTTCTCCATTCTTGTACCCATGCTGGTCATATTCTACGCTGGACGTTGAACCACTTTAGACCTCGACTCACTTCTTCTACCCACGCCAATACTTTTCCAGCACTCGCTTTTCTGACGCCGTCTTCCTTCCTTCTCCCTCTCGCCCTTTCCGACAAGCAACAAAATACGCAACAACGTTACGCCCTGTCTCTGGAGACAGCACATCATGAAGACATTTTCACTAAAAGACACTCGGGGCCTGCTGGTTGCCGCCCTCTTTTCCATGGCCCGACTTTCAGCAGGACATTCCTGGCCCGAACAAGTGAGGCGCATCGCACCAAACGGCACCTTGGTCGGCCCAGTGGGTTACTCGAGGGCTTACCAGCCTGGGGACAATCAGTACCAGCTTATTCACGGCCTCGATTCTGCTCTCCTTTATACGCCAGAAAGGGCAGTCCTCACTGATAAAAGTTACAACGTCAACTATGCAATGCCAAAGGCTGCCCCAGGAGACTGGGTAGCTATCCAATACAATGAGAATGGCCACGTCTCGCTCCCAGAGTCACCCAAGATCAACAGGGCATCACCTGTAAATCGTGGCACCATCTACCTCTATGGAACGACCAACAACAACCTAGCCGATGTCCGCTTTGCTGACGTCCACCTCAAATGGACGGCCGATGGCACCGGCGGCGATAAAGAGGGAAGGCTCTTGGCTACCAGGCACTATGACGACGGTCAATGTCGTGAGCCCAGAAGCGATGAAACTGGCGACCCCGCAGGCATCAAAGCTTTCCGCCAGGCCAATTTCAAGATTCCGGATATAATGGGAGATCGCCTAATGTGTCAGTCGGACATCAAGCTCCCGGCCGACCTCAAAATTGGACAAGTGTATACAATCATCTGGGTCTGGGACTGGCCACAAACGAGAGAACGGGGCGTTGCCGTCTCTCCTTATACCTTCATCGAGGAGAACAAAGACGCTATAGTGTCAGTTCCGGAAATATACACTGGAGTTGTCGATATCAAGATTGTCGACCCCTGCGACGAAAGCCTTGGTGATGTTAAGGGTCCTGGATGCAAGGGAGGGGGCAAGACTGACGTGCAGTTTGTGGAAACGGACTTCAGCAAAGCTGCTATCAGAGCGCAGATGGCGAATCTTTTCATGGTCAAAGTCCCGCAGAAAGGCAAGGCCGCGAAAGCTGGCGTTGACTATGACGAAGCTGATATCCCAATGGCCGGTTTGATTGGGAGAAAAGATAGACCGAATCCCATTCCATACGATATTCTGGCTAGGAACATGGCCCGACAAAAGAGCATGGCTGTAGGAGGCAACGTTGATGCTCCTTCCGCAACCCAAACCGCAACCTCTCACACCGGTGGTAGCTCTGTTGGTACCTCATCTTCTACTGCTCCCGCTCCGACAGCTACTTCTACAACCCAAACCGGAAGCCCTTCCGCCGGTGGAGTGTTTTTTGGAGCCTCATCTTCGACCGCTCCCGCTCCGGCAGCATCTTCTGCGCCTGTTTCGTCTGCATCCCAAGCATCAACCTCGGCCCCTACTTCGATACCAGCCACTGTATCTCAAGAATCCAGTGTGTCTGCACCGGCTAGCACCAACAACCCGACTGAAGGAAGCGGCCAAAATCCCGTCGCCGGAAATACCAAGTATGTGATGGTCACGCAGACCATCCTCGAACCCGTGTCTACCGTCTACGTAACCGAGACCTCAACGACTGCTATCATGACTGCTACCATCTACGAGACAGCGTACAACCAGACTACGAGCGCTCCGAAGTTCCGTCGCGGAAAAGGTCAATGGGGCTTTATCGGCAGGAATTGAAGTCCGTCATCACATCACGACAATGGCTAATGCTCGTGCCGTCAACGGGGAAAACGCGGCCCGCTTTGTACGACCGGTTTGTGGACAATGAGCCGATCTTTCCTTGTCCTTTCTCAGTTTCTGCCTTTTGACTACGGCGTTGGACAAGGGCATTGTTCGTGCAGGATACCCTTCATTCAGGAAAGAAAGCCAGTCTTTATCACAAGCAACTTACACTCTCATTCATTCCATTCTCTTATGATGAAAACACATACATTCTGGCGTTTTGGTTCAGACAGGATATTCATGGAGGATGACATTGTTGCATGGTTGGCCGGCTGGATATGACGAGACAAGAGAATAAGAGAGATATGAAAAAGGGGGCAACCTCGTTTTATGCATCGATGAGTGCTGCGCATTTGGCGAGCTGGCATGTAAGGGGGAGAAATTGCATTAGATGATGACAATTATGGGACAAGAGTTGCAAGAGTTAGGAAGGCGAGGAAGGATAAAGGATCTTGCGGGTTCGGGATTTTTTGCGTTTCTTTCTCTTCAACTTCACTTCTCTTCTTCTTGTTGTTTTAAGATACCACATACCCAAATTTTTGTTTTCCTTCTCGTCGTTCATTTGGAAACCCAGTTCATTCCTTGTCTGAGACAGGAACATTGAAAGCAAGGTAGACTCACTCGCCTTCTTGATGGGAAAAATACGTTATTCAGATCTTCTTCTTTATGGACTTCACACTACTGTGTAGCTATGAGTCTGTCTATGGACTCCGAATCTGGGCAATTCATTCGGGTCTGTACTTGATTACTTGGACTTGGACGTCATCTTTTGTGCTTTGGGTTCCTTGGGCTGAGTGTTATGATGTATGAGGTGATGAGGAGCTGGTTACGGAGTTCAAAATTGACGAGTTAAATCCACGAGTTATCGACTACCATTGTCTACCTCCGTATTTGCGCCCTACTGACTATATCGCACAAGGTGCCTTCGTGAAACCAAAGTAACAATTGCCATCCCATACATGCAAGTGCCCATCCTTACATCTCACCACACTGAGCAATCACCACATCCAAGTTCGGCACGTCCTTGCCACGGTATCCGGTCTTGGTGTTCTCCATCTTCCTGACGACATCCATGCCGTCCACGACTTTACCGAACACGACGTGCTTGCCGTCCAGGAAGGGGGTCGGGACCGTGGTGATGAAGAATTGCGAGCCGTTTGTGTTTGGGCCGGCGTTCTTTTTTTTTTCGGGTTTGTTCAGTCAGTGTTTCTTTTTACCTGTCACTGTCGGTAGGAAGGTACGTAGGTAGATGGGGTAGATATGGAGAGGAAGGAACAGGGAAGGAAGGAAGGAGGGAAGGAGGGAAGGAGGGAAGAGAAAAAAACTCACAGCCATAGAAAGCAACCCAGGCGAATCATGCTTCAGCAGGAAGTTCTCGTCCGCAAAGCTCTTGGTGCCGTAGATACAGGTCGATCCCGTGCCGTCGCCGTTGAGGAAGTCACCGCCTTGGCACATGAAGTTGGGGATCTATTTTGTTTTGGGACGACTGGTTAGCTACTTTTTTCTTCTTTACCAAATGACGGTTGAGAAAAAAAAAAGAAAAAAGTGACATACAATCCGGTGGAACTTGCTCCCCTTATACCCCTGCGGCCGACCAAGGTTGTTCTTGCTCTCGCCCGTGCAGAACTGCCGGAAGTTCTCGGCCGTCTTGGGGACTACGTCCTTGAAGAGCTCGAAGGTGATGCGGCCGAGGGGCTCGCCGCCGAGGGTGATGTCGAAGAAGACTCTGTTTTTGTTGTTGAGTTAGTTTACAGGTCATTGGTGAATGTTGATGACTATAGGGGTCATGTAGGTAGTTGAGGTGAAGGAGTGTAGTGCTGTTTCTTGGGTTGGGGGTGCAATGTTGGTGGTGGAAATCATGATGAGGAAGATGAGCTGGGAGCTCAGGCACAAGGGATAGGTGCGACTTGGAAGTCGCCTGGGGTGGTTGTTGATGGTGATGATAGTTGAAATGAAAAACCGAACACGATGAGATCGGTAAAGGGTAGGTGTCGTGAGATATGGGATATGGTCGCGGACCATGATAACATGAGAGTTGATGATGGAGTTGACTTGATGAGGAGAGAGGTACATAGGTACTTGATACAGCGCAGGTACTAACGATCCAGAGAATAGCTGGGACTTACAGCGGGTTGCCAGAAGCAGGGAGGACAGTGGGCGCCATCTTTTCGGGTTTGTTCTCTATTGACTAGTTCTGGAAAAGTGAATTCAGAATACTCTGACGTTGTATACGTCGATAATTTCAATTGGGTTGATTTGTTGGGTAGTGCGTGTGGAATTAGTTCTGATAATTGCCGTCTGCTTGTTTCGATGTTGTTAAGACCACAGTGAGTTTTGCGAGGGAGAGCTGGAGTGTTCTACGCAATTCAAGGACCCCAGTATTCTTGAACTGTCTGGCAGGTGCGTGACAGCTTTCGCCAGCTGTCAACCCGTCACTGTCTTTTAGGAGGCCATGGCTGTCTCGTCAACTTCTTACCATTTCTCTTCTGACACTCGAAAAGTCTCAGCTCTAGCATACTAATATGAACTCATTCGACCATCTTTCATACTCTGTGTATCCATGATTTTTTCAAGCCCCGTCCATAAAGACTTCTATATGTCCTAATCCTGACTACCCCAGCCCCTTCGAAAACACACCAAACCAGCCCTACCCAAGAACATCTCACCCGAACCTCATCTTCAACGCCCAAAGTACCTCTTCTCCCAATACCTCAACACCATATACGAAACCGTAGTAAACAAAAACCCAAAAACACACCCCAAATCCCCCATAAACTCCTCCCCCACCGCCTTCACCACCGGGCCTCTATACCAGCCTGAGAGAAAATGGCTGGTGGTCGGATATCAGGATGGATGGGTTATATCTCGTAGGCGTGGTGGTGTATGAAGCAGAGAATGTAGTTCTGTATTTAATCAGCCTTGTATCCTTCAAGCAACCGTGATGCCAGTCTCTCCTTTCCAGCTTGTTCCCGCTTTGTGATCTTTGAGGCACCACGAACCTTGAACTCATCTCGGGCTGACTTTCTCTCGAGTACGGTGACTGTTATCCTCAACGTCGGATTCAACTTCAACCTCAACAACGAAAGTGCTACCGTAGTCTTCTCCCCGCTGCCCTGCATAATGCGGTTGGATAGGGTTTGAGTAGTCAATAGGCTGCAAATGGAGACAACTTACAAGGTCCAGGTTCGCAAAGCATGGTTCAGTGTAACCGCATATACATACAGCTATCTCATGTTTTTGAGATGGTTTTCTGCCGAGAAAAGTAGAGGTGAATTTTAAGTTCTCGGCTCGGACTTTGATGGACGGTTCAACCTCGGACTTATGTAGATGTTTCGCTTTTTGAGTGTCACCGATAGCACTGCATCGTAAAGTGGTTAAAGTAGCCGAGAGACGGGACGAGGGCAATATATCTGCCGTGGCACTCTCGCTGCGTGTTTTGAGCAGAAATTGTAACCCTCAGCTACAGCACGTAGCCACGATAAGGAGTTGATGCGATTGGATCTTGACTTGCCCAAGTCCGAGGTCCTGGCCTTCACATTTCGTGAGTCAAATATGCATCATGGATATCCCGTCCCTTTTAACGAATTGATCATCGCATGTGAAGACAAGAACAAGACGTGCAAAAACCATACTCACAGCAGTTCCGGCACAGGGGCCTGACGAAGATTTTATATGATTTCTAAAGCTGTTCAACGTTCGCAACTAGGTATCTGGAGACCATGCCTCGCCAATCTCTAGAGATATATCCATCTGCCTTCATTCCCTTCATTCCCTCGCAAAACCCCATGCGCGCAGCTTTCCCTCTACTTCCTTGCTCATCGCAAAACTATGATCCCCTTCCTCTTGGATTCCTTTCTCGTCCCCTCTGCCCCTCTGTCCCCTCAGCCATCTTACCAAAGAGTAGAACCATATTCGCTTCCTTTTGCTCCATTGAAACCATGGTTTACCCACATGTAAAGATAGCTAGTGGGAGACCACATCAAGGAAAGCCTGCCTCATTGAAGGCAACTTATGAAAAGTGGGAGTTCCTTTCTGCCAAGCACCGCATTTCTTACCACTCATATTCACCATTGGCCTTATGGAAGACATATTCCTTGCCGTTGACAGTCAAGACACCATCCTTGAGGGTGCACTTCCTATAGCAGTTGTCAGTAACTGTACCTCGACTCACATCATACTCTCATGAAGGAGTTACTCACCACTTATTCTTGACGCGCTGCACCTTGTCATACAAGCAGAGCATGATCCAGCCACTAGCTTCATCCTCTTCATCATCGTCGTCCCTTTCGTCCTCAGGGTCATCAAGGTCAGAGTTGATGGCATCTTCGTCAAACTCGTCATCATCCTCGTCATTTCCATCCAGCTGATTCGCGCCGCCACGAGCTGCGGCACGGCTCCTCTTGGTGGCGGTACCCCGATGCTTGGTGGCTTCCTTCAACGGAAGCATCAAGCCGCCTCCTTCCCTCTGCTTGGCTCTTTCCAGGAGTTGGGCGTGGAGCAGGTTGTCGATCTCGACGCGACCCATCTCGACCGGGTTGCCGTCCGCATCACGACGCATCAGGACACCGTCGAATCCGTCGCTCGAGCCATCGACCTGCGCGCCACCAAGACCATTTTGCTGGTTGGGAGGTTGCTGCTGTTGTCCAGGCTGTCCAGGCTGCTGTGCCATGCGCTGCTGCATCTGGGCGGCCACATTCTGCTGATATTGCTGCTGTGGGTTAAGCTGCTGCTGTTGTTGCTGCTGTTGCTGTGGTGCCTGACCGGGGATCTGAGGCTGTTGAGTTTGCTGGTGAATAGCGTTGATGGAAGCCTGGGCCTGCGATCCGTACCGACTTGCAATGGCTTGGGCAGCTCGCTGGGCGGCCATACCGCCACGAGCGGCGTTGTTTCCAGGGTAGGCGGGGTGCATCATGGGCTGCGTAGTACCCGGTTCTTGCTTGATGGCAGGCTCGTTCGCCATGCCTGGTTCATTCTTGATAGCGACGCCATTGCCGTTGGGCTGGCCGCCAGGAAGAGACAGGGGCTGAGCAGCTGTTTGTGGACTCAGGGTCGACTGAGTGTAGTTGGCCGTTGGTTGCTGGGCAGCAGCCGCTTGCGCATTAACGGCAGCGGAAGTGTTCTGCGCGGCCTGCGCCGGCGGTGGTGCTTCAGGCTTGGGGTCCCAAGGAAACTGAGCAATGTTGAGCTGGGACAGCTTGTGTTGCCATCCCTATCAAAACGCGTTAGTTACATACTATCAACAAAGGACAGGCAGAGCTAGTTTCTGCTGCTTCACATAGTAGGATCCTAGTCCTTCTTGGGATACGGAAGCCGAAACGTGAATTTGGATGTTAAAGAGTTCGTATTCATGGGCTCAGGCTCGCAGGCAGTGACAGGCAGTGATGACCACCAGCAAGCGGCACGTGCTGCGGCACTTGGATGGTCCAATCGGAAGCGGTGTCATGGGAGAGGGGAAGCCCCCCAGCCAGCCTGACTGGGAACTTAAAAAGAGACCCAAAAGGCCCTGGGTCGCCGGCCCCCGAATGCTGCCTGCTCCTCCACCCACTCTTTCGCGTTGCGAACTGGCCAAGGTCGCAAGCAGAGGGAGCCAACGTCAGAACCCGACACTTGTCGTCGACACACGAGTGTATCACTGACGTTAGAGCTCGCTCGCTCATCGACATAGCAGCAGAAGAGTATGCGACGTACGAAAACGACAAGACAGGATACGGGAATCGACAACATGAAAAGGAAAAAGGATGCGACGCGGATGAAGGAAAGACGGAGAAAGTCAAAAATGGTTCACCTTTTTCAGTTCTTCCAGAACACTATCGTCGACGCCATTCTCCTCGAAGTCAACGCGGACAGCGTTGATCACCTCGTTGATGATGTGCTCGTAAACGGTACCGACAGCCGCGTTGGACATGGTGACTGACTGATTGGAGCGAGGTGATGGATGGATGTGCGTATTGAGTGCTGGCTGACTGGTGAGGCTTGCGTGACTGCTGTTGACGATGCCTGGGGCGAGGGAGACAAGAGCTGCCTGCTTGCGTGGGTTGAACGGTTGCGGCTGCTCGACTGACGGGACACAAGAGCCTTCAGTTGATATGATGCTTGTCTTGTTCTTCCACACGATGACGGGGACGCGTTTATGTCAGCAAACCGAACGCCCTGCTGTGACGCTGTCCGCTCCTTCTACGCCGTCGTCCTTCAGCGCGGACTCAAAAAAAAGCTGACGATTTCTTTGTTGGAATCCCAAAGTTCGCGTGTGTGACGAGAGAGGTCTGCCTAGGTGTTGTGTTGTGTGTGGAGTTGGCCTGAGTGAGTGTGAGGTGGTCGGGGATTCGTGAGTCGTGCGGATCCAACTTAACAATGCGAGAAGTCGCCGCCTTTTGAGAGGTTCCCGTCCTTGAAACCTGCGCTCGGTACTTCTTCTTCCACCTTCTCACGCTTTCTGAGCCGCCGTCAGACTGCACTCTAAAAACTTTTTGAAAGCCTCGTAGTGAATTGTATTTCTAGTTGGTAAGGCGCAATATCCAGAAGTGCTCGGCAGCGTTGCAACAGCGCGGATGTGCTGTCTTGATTCAGAGCAGAGATGGCGCTTCAGTAGGTGTGGTGAAATGGGTAAGTTTAGACTGTCCTGCCATTCCTGCTTTGAAGTTTCCCTGGCCACCCCTTGCTTAGTCAGCCGGCCGCCAACCTTAACAGCCGCGGCCACTGCCACTGCCGGTCTGACGGCAACGCGGGCGAAATGCCTGCAGTGACTTGCCCTGAACGCTGAACGCTTGCGCCCTGCAGCAGTTCAGCCCTGCAGCCCTGCAATCCCACTCCATGACGAAAGACGGGATGGAAGGAAAACAACATGCCCCTGTGCTGCCCCCTGGATTTGCAGAGCACCCTCTCTGTGTCAAGGGGCACGCAAGTTCACGATGCCCCGGTGAATCGCTTCCTCCAACTTTATGTGGGATCAAACCTCATAACCAGCGCAAGCCGTTTGTACTGTTGGGTCGCGTAACAACCGCAGTAAAGCAGCAATTCAGTGAACGTCAATACAACCCATTCATTGCTCATGTGAACTCGCTGGTGATGTACAAATGTTTCTTTCCTTGACTCTAGTGGTGCTACCTATCCCATGCCCTACAAACTTTTACAGTTCATACTAGCAAGCTTCTAAACAATTACCGTACAAAATACCGATCTGACATGATCAGGTACAGATGAGGTACGTATCCTCTTGATACAATGTTTTGTCGTCATAACTTCATGATCCACCCAAGATACCACCCGAGCCACCATGTATGTGCCCGCTTCACCCAAGGGCCTCGTTTAGCCTGGGCTAGGAACAAAACTGTTAAACCATCCGAAACGCCGTGCTGAAACGACCAAAAAAACATGAGAGAAAAAAACACAACCGCTGCCAACACAACTGAACGACACTCGAGACATTTAACGAATTGTCATATGCTTCGCCATGGTCGCCTTCGAAGAAGTGCCAGCACCGCTGATGCCAGCACCAGATCCGGCCTTCTTCTCAAAGATCTTCCAAAACTTCAAACTTTCGTCGGCAGCTAGACAATACCGGTCAGCATAAGTTTCAATCAGCAATTTCCACACCGAATTTCACTTACCAGCCGTGGCGAGCATCTGCCCATCGGGACTGAGACAGCTGTGGAGGACGCGGCTCTCATGAGCAGGAATCTCAACATTGCGGACCAGAGTAGGGTAACTCCAGATGCTGAGTGAGTTATCGGGGTAACCGCTAGAGCTCACGATTTCGCGATAGTGAGGGCTCCATCGGAGACTGGTAACCTGGGAGCCTGTGTCGATGCTGTTGACGCGTGCACCAGAAGTGGTGTTCCAGAAATGGATATGGCGATCGTAGGAACCTCCACCAGTCGCCAATAGATTCATGTTCCAAGGGCACCAAGCGAGAGCCTTGACGGCGGCCTTGTGGTTGGTCTTGGTGAACTTAGGAACAGCAAGCGAGCGGGCATCCCAAATCGACACGAGATTGTCGTTCCCACCGGTAGCAAGCTGAGCGCCATCAGACCGCCACTCAAGGCCGCAAACCTCCGATGTATGCGAAACGAGTTCTGCAACCTTGTGCTCGGCGATACGGACATCATGGTTGAAAACCAGACCGCTTCGCGCACCTGTTGAGAGAAGGTGCTTGCTCCAGCCCATAACACCGACTCGACTGTCGTGACCAAACATGCTGCGGATCTTGATGCCTTCGGCAACATCCCAGATCTGGACCTCACCGGTACCGAGTCCCACGCCAACGTATGCTCCATCACCGGACCATTTGACGCTGCTCACGTACGTGTCGGGAGAGGTTTCCAGAAGGCAGTTGACAGAGCCCTCATCGGCCGACCAGACATAGACGTTCCGTTCCAGGCCAATGGCGACTTGGTTTCCCGAGCTCCAGTCCAGCAGGTTAAGGTAGTAGTCGTCAATCAGACCCGGAGCGTCGAGGACACGCTCTGGTGCTGTAGCGACGCGGCGACGGAATTGCGCTGCCGAGTTGGCGGCCTTCAATGGGCGGTTGTATTGCTGACGGAGATCGATGGGTTTGGACGACTCGGGGGGAGCTGGCTTAAACTGCAAAATTCGAGTGTTGACGTTCATTCCGCAAGCATTGGCCAAGGAGTCCTGATATGCCACGGTGTTGGGAGACGGCCGGGCRTATGTCTCAGCCTCTTCGTCGTCGAGGAGTAGGGAATCGAATTCGAGCTGCTCAGTAGCATCGTCTGTAGTAGAGGCGAGGGCTGTTGAGTTGGACGATTCGCCGTTCCTGGATTTTGGCCGCTTCTGATCCCGCATGTTAAGCTTTCCGGAGCCGCCATTGGCAATGGCTGAGCTTGAGCCTCGGTTGGGGATGAAGCGATCGGCATTGAGAGTAACGGTCGTCTTGATCGGCTTTGCCTTGATCTTGGCCTTCTTCGGCTTCGGGGTAGGTGCGGTCTGAGTTTGTTCCTGCGCCTGAGCGCCGGTGCCGGTCAGAGTAAACTCGGATACGCCAAGCTCGAGAGCTTTCTTAGGAGTCGAGGCCCCGCGAGCTATGTTGGACTTGGGCGAGTCCCAGTTGGTCTTGGTTGAGGCCGCTCGTGCAAGATGCGAGCTGAGGTTACCGGGGTAGACCGACTTGGCGGGTGCTCGCTGGCCATCGTTGCTTGACTTGTCCTTGTTGAAAGGGGAAGAGTTGACGTTCGCATTATGATGGGGAGAAGGAGTCAAGGGCACACGGCCGCCGGCGGTGCGACTCGAGAAAAGACCCGTATGGGACTTCTTAGGTGTCGTGACTGATGGAGTAGCCATGTTTGTTACTGTGACCATGAAGATAGTAGGTATGTACCACTATATCAACAAGTTATGGTTAGCACACTAATCAACACGCTTTCCACAAGCTGGTGGTGCTTACCGTTTAGGGGGGTTGTAGGTGTCGAGGAGTTCCGATTAACCGAAAGAGCTCCAAGAGACTCAAGTTAATGGCTCCTGGAAGGTTAGTACGTTCTGATTGTTGATGATCAGCTAAGTCGGAGGGGTCCTTGGACGAGATGCGTCTCAAAGTCGGCGGGGCGATCAGTTGACTGCAAAAGCAAGCTGGTCTAATGGACTTGAGGAAGTCTGCGTTCAAGGATATGGCGCGCTGCAAAGTTTTGTCTTGATGGTATGATTGCTTTATGCAAATGTTTGCAAGGGAGAAGCGAGAGCTTGAGGAAAGCAATCCAAGAAAAGCGAAGAGGTGGTAGAGATGGTTTTCTTGCAGCGCGGATATGTGGATGTGGTGAAGTGGAAGGAGAAGGCGGGCCGAAGATTAGTTTACTTTCGAAAGGACGACCTGTTTTGTCTGCACAACGTGGTTGCCATGGTAACCAACCCTGGGTGGCAGCTGGCGGGCTGCCATCAAACGCTTGGACCATCACAGGCGGCAGCGGGCTAGCGGCACACGCTCCGCAAATCGAAAAGGCAGAAAGTCCCGTCAAAGCCCGTCCGCCGCCCAGTCTTGGCAAATTTCCACTTCACGACCGTGACCCGCGCAGGCATCTCCAGGTCCACATTGAACCGACCCATCAAGGTGGATCCTTTCAAACGTCGTCCAGGCCCGGGGTGCTCGTGCCAGGCCCGCTCGCTCCTCCAGAAGGACCACTGTGGAGTTCCGTTCCCTGACTTGCCGCGTTGCGCTGCGCATGATCCTGTCGACGACAAGCACGACTGCACGAGCCGGCCAGCATGGATCGATTGAACTGACCGAACACCGCACAACCTCGCCTGCCTGCGATTCATATTCATCTTTAAAGAATAGGCATTACCCTGTTATCATTTACGAGACCTGTGTCACCGTTTCTCGACCTCCCGACTGCTTCAAGAACGAAACGACCAAGCCAACTTTTGGGCCTCCGCCCTACAGTAGCATGTGGGATTAAGTCGATTGCGACAGTCAAACGCTTCACGCTTCATGCTTCATGCTTGACCTGGAATAGCGCGACAGCCCACGAAAGCATCCGTCAAAGCATTAGTCCGCCAGACAGACGACAGGCGACAGGTGCCAAAGAATCCGCAGCTATGGCACACCCTTCGACACCCGCAGGGCACTCTCCCTCTATCTTCGGTGGTCCAACTCCAGTCATGTCCGGCGCTGGACAACCTTCGATCCCCTCGTCCATGACAACTTCAACTCTCACACCAGCCTCGGCTGCCTCCTCCAACAACACCTACATTATGCCAAACTCTCCCTTCAAAAACCGTGGTGATGGGTACCGTCCCAAAGTCACACGGACCCTTGGACAGCGTCCTGCCTGTCTCGTCAACGCATCCGTCACCTACTGCGGGAACAACCAAATCTACGCTTTCGGCGGTTTCGACCAATACACCGACGAGGTCTACAATCATGTGTTGAGGCTGGACCTGGTCAGTCATCAATGGAGCCTAGTTGACAACTATGGCGACATTCCCGGCGTTCGAATGGGTTAGTGTTACTTGGTCCATATTGCTCATATTGTGCCATTTCTTCTCGTCTAGAGCCTCGCTGACACATATTTCCGTTAGGCCATACTGCGACCCTGTACAAGGGAGACAAACTCTTGGTGTTTGGCGGCGAAAACGAACACAGAACCTATCTTTCCGACCTCATAATCTTCGATCTCAAAACCGCTCACTGGACCCAGCCACAAGTGACAGGACCGATCCCCAAAGGTCGCGCAAGACATGCGGCCGTTCTACACCAAGACAAGCTTTTCATCATTGGCGGGATTACGGGTCACGACAACTACGTTCTCGACGACATCTGCTACTTGGACCTGAAGACGTTCACTTGGTCAAGATCCTGGCGTTTTGTGGGCCGGTTCGATCATTCAGCATATATATGGGGTGAAAGGGTATGGGTATTCGGGGGTCTCAGCGAGGAGATGGACAAGGTTAGCGACATCTGGTGGCTAGATCTCAAGGGAAGTCCGGCCTTCGATTCACCCCCGCAGATTGGGTCGATGGATCGTTCCGGTATGGCTCGAAGCGCCATTTCGCCAAGGCCCTCCTACCCTGCAGCACAATCCCCGATTATTGGGTCGTCTGGGTATGCCGCAAACTCGAGGACTGCGCAAGTCAACCCCCCGTCGTTCCATCTCAAGACCTACGCTCCTCCTGCACCCGGTGCTATTTCGGCTCTCAAGTTTGTCAACGGTCCCAACGTGCCATCGCAGGGACAGGGCATTCATTTCCATGTCTACTCGTCAGGTACCCTTCTGGACTTTATTACACCGGCGGCGACAATTTCGTCCAAGGAATGCTCCTTGTCCGCTCTCGACCTGGGATCTCTCCGATGGCAGAAGTTGGCCGAGGGCCGGGAGATATTCAAGCCCGGATATCGCTGGCATTATTGCACCATGAACGAAGACGGCACCAAGGCCTGGCTGCTTGGGTGTCCTACGGAGCCAAATATACTGGACCATGGAGGCACTGGCCTCGAGGAGTACTTGTCCGATATCATGGAAATCGATTTGCGCCGGTATGGGTTCTTGGGAAACAATTTTGCCCCTGAACCACGCGCGG
Organism: Neurospora sp. CHS-2018a; assembly: GCA_009802275.1. Lineage (NCBI taxonomy): Eukaryota > Fungi > Ascomycota > Sordariomycetes > Sordariales > Sordariaceae > Neurospora > Neurospora sp. CHS-2018a. The sequence goes on from RAKG01000067.1 coordinate 17,422, forward strand.
ACATCACACGGCCTTCTTCCCGAGCGCGTCATATCGAACAGCCGTCCAAAGGGCTGGGATGTGATCTCGCTAAACTCTTCGACCAGCCTCCCGAGACCGGAAGTGGCACGGATTTTATCGTCACAGCTCTTTCTCGCGAATATGATGAGGACGAGATCATGGGCTCTGCGCTCGTTCACGCTTCCGAATCGATGGACGGTGATCAGACCTGGCTGTCGCCGGATGCGCCCACGTCTCCGCCAATCCACGTTCATCGACTGATTCTCCAGGCACGCTGGCCACACTTCGCACGCCTATGGTCGAGCCAAATGGCCGAATTTCACACGAAGAAGATGCATATCCCTGAGCCCTACAGTGTCGTCAAGGCATTCTTATACTATCTATACACGGACCGTATCGACCCCGGGTCTGAAGAGGACGAGAGCATCACGGCCGACCTGTCAGACGTGGCTGGCCTTCTTGTCATGTCCAACATCTACAACATTCCTCATCTCCGCCTCCTTTGCGTAAACAGACTGGCGAAGGAGCTTGACGTGGATCACGCATGTATCATCTGGTACTGTGCCGGCATGGCGAATGAGGAGTGGCTGCGGAAACGGGCTGCCACCTTCTGTATGACGCACTGGGGCAGAGTAGTACGCACGCTCGGCTTCCAGAGGCTTCCTCGGGCGGCTCTTGTCGAGCTCTCTCAGGAAGTCGATATGGAAGGCCGCGTGGTCGGCGGTGACGAGCTTGATTTGATGGTCGGAATCGATGGTCGTTACCACGACGGGGGGTCTGGTTCGTCACGTCGTAAGGAGAGCATAAGTAGCAACCAGACGCAAGTGCTTGAGAGCGAGCTTGACGAAGACGAGGGCATGGAGATGTCATGAACATCTAGATCCTGCCTTCCGTCATGGCATGTCATGCTTTTTTTACCTCATCATTATTCTCCTCGTGTTTGGATTCGTTCTATACATAAGGAAGGAGTGGGAGGAGTGTCTAGTTGGACAAGAAGGCAGACCTTTGGGGTGACAGGAATTGGCACTGAAGGGATTACAGGCCCGCTGGACGCGTTGGATCCCTTGTTAGTGTCTTGACTGATGTGATGGATAGGATAGGCTGGGCGGAGTTGGCTTATCTTACGATGAGCTCCTCAAGCATCCTTTAGTAAGGAGGCCTTTCGGGAAAGTCAAATGATTGAGGAAAGATGCTGATTCTTTCCCACAGAGGCATTGCAAAGGCGTTGGCGTATTGATGGGGGTTTTTCGTCAAAGGGCATGAAGACTGTTCTTTTTTCTCTGTCCTACGGTTAATATGGTCCATAGTTGGCAATCTGAACTTTTAACCCATGTATTCAGACGAACTGATGAGAGCTTGAAGTTGGCTTGTAGACAAAGTGGTAAAAGAGAACAACATCGACGGTTATGACCACCCCATTAGATATGCAATCGGGTAGCCTACCAGAACCAGTGATAAATCGAAACACCTGAACTTCAAACGGCATGATCCCACCACGTTAAAGTACGCACATCTTTCATTCTACATTTTATAGAGCAGTTAATATCTGCAATTCTCTTATGACAACTTACAATGTTCCGAAAGTCCATGGAGTGCAGACTGCAGAGTCGCAAAAGACAACTGAAGAAAGACTCCCAGCATGCAATGATGCAGCTGACCATGCCGGTCGGCAAGTGCTCATGCAGGCAGTGTTACCCACTGAAATGTTGCCGAGGTTCACAAGCCGTCCGAAAGCGACAAAGCGACGAGAGTGGTCGCCCCCAGACTGACGTTCTCCACCTTCCCGCCGCTACGACATCGTCCCCCTCTGTCAATGCTCGATCATACCCAGATTTGTCTGGGGGTATCTGACATTTTTACCCGAAGGGCCCAAAAAGAAGTCTCAAAGAATAAAATCGTTATTAATTGTATTTTGACGCCACGCCCGTTGACTTTACTTATTGACCCTGTTGAACTCACACACTCTCTCTCGCGCTGCCCTTTCTTTGACGAATTTACGCGAGGCAGCCGCTAAATCGGGATCCCCAGCTAAGCCCAGCCCTCGCCACCGCGGCAACCCTTTACCACCTGCAGCCCAGTGCAGGCGCCCAGCCAGCTCCCAGCAGCAAAGTGCAGTGGTCCTGACGCTTGTCGCATCGCACGCATTCTGTCCCGTCGCACTCGCACGTACGCACATACGCACCCCATCGTTTAAGACTGACGACCATCCCTCGGCGGCCACCGGTGACCCCCGTTTTCGCTTTCTCCCTTTACCGGTCCATCGAAGTCATCCCTCGAGCACTACCACCGGCCATCAACGGCGGAGGAATCAGATAATCCACACATCGCCATGGCATCCCCTCCGAAACCCTGGGAAAGACAAGGCGCGACGTCTGGCGCATCGGGTATGTTTTCCCGTCCACATTCCATGTTTTGCTCGACAATCAGGGGACTGACATTGAATCCGCAATGATACAGCGCCCGCACCAGCAGCCTCTTCGGCCGCGACGCCATCATCAGAGTCAAACACAACGACAACATCAGGCTCAACCCCGGCCATCCCCGCGAGACCTGCCAGTCTGACCGCCTCCGTCAATCAAAATGCCGCCAACTACAGCAGACCCATGGGCGCAATGGGCGCATCACCATACGGGGTAGGCGTAGGCTCGTACGGCACAACATACGGCTCTTCATACGGCTCGTCATATTCGTCGCCCTATTCCAGCCCCTATTCTAGGTATGGGGGTATGGGCGGGTATGGCAGTTCGATGTACGGCGGGTATGGCGGGTCGATGTATGGCGGTGGCATGTACGGCGGCGGCGGCGGCATGTATGGAGGAGGTATGGGTGGCATGCCGGGCGATCCCAACAACCCGGAAAGTTTGACCAACCGCTTCAACATGAGCACGATGGCCACGTTCCAGATGCTGGAAGGCATTGTCGGCGCGTTCGGAGGCTTTGCCCAAATGCTTGAGAGCACTTATATGGCGACACACTCGAGTTTCTTCGGTACGTTACATCATCCACTTGCCCACGCCCAGTCAGGCGCAACTGATTTACTAACATCAGCTTAGCCATGGTCTCTGTCGCAGAGCAGTTTGGCAACCTTCGCCAGACGCTAGGCTCCATCCTGGGCATCTTCACCATCATGCGCTGGATCAGGACCGTGTTCGCCAAGATCACCGGCAAGCCTCTACCAGCCGACGCCACCAGCCTTACCCCAGCCTCGTTTGCGATGTTCGAGGGACGCGGCAAGGGCGGCGCTGCTGGAGCCGCTGCCGGTGGTGCCGCCGGTGCTATGCCCAAGCCCAGCCGAAAGCCGCTCATCTTCTTCGTCCTCGCCGCCTTCGGTCTGCCCTACGTGATGAGCAGGGTGATCAAGTCGCTGGCCTCCAACGCCGAGGAAGAGGAAAAGAAGCGCCAGCTCGTGGTCGCGCAACAGCAAACCATCGACCCGACCAAGCTCGAGTTCTGCCGCGTCCTGTACGACTTCTCGCCCGCCACGCAGGGGAATGGCGAGATCGTTCCGGGCGTCGACCTCGAAGTTCACAAGGGCGATCTGGTCGCCGTCCTCAGCAAGAGCGACCCTCTCGGCCAGCCTAGCGAGTGGTGGAAGTGCCGCGCCCGCGACGGAAGAATCGGCTATCTACCGGCAACCTTCCTCGAGGTGCTCAAGAAGCCTGGACAGCCTGTTGCCGCTATCGCCGGAGCCCCGTCCATTAGCATCGACGGTGACACGAGGGCCAATTCCCTGAGCAGTATCCTCAGCGATGCGGATAAGAAAGTGCTGGTTCCGGCCCTACCGGCGGCCAAGGCTAGCGATATCAGCGTGGAGAGCTTCCAGAAGTCGCAGTTCTTTTCTTAGAGAGGCAAGGGACGCAGGCGAAATGGTCTTATCAAAATGCACATCGAGACGCCGCGGTTCATGCCACGCTCTTCTCACCTTCGGCACTCGGTCTCGTTCTCTTAATACACCCCTGATCGTGCGAGCTGGAGTGCGAGCTCGGGATCTACCATGTGCAAAGCGCCGGCCTCCTGGGAGCGGCCCACCCAATGGCCACCGAATCGCCAACCCAACAATCAGACACTACAGCAATTCAAATCAAAACCGGACCTCCTTAATTCGGATACGCCCAGCCCAGTGGAAACCGCCACCCGCCACCCGCCACCCTTTCCTGTCAGGAAAGATCATAAAGCAGCTACGCAGAGGCACATAGTACTTCAAACTAATCACCACGCATTGAAAGGGAGGAAGGCGGAAACGTTTAATTCGGACGTTACCAAACAAGCAGGCAGGAACACAACGACCAAGTTACGACACTATCATCATCATCATAAGAGACTAAAAGACTCTTTTACATCTTTATACGCCTGGACGACAAAGTGGGTGGATGCGTCCTCACCAGACACCTACCCATCTGAGCGAACTGAAAGAAAGGGGGAGGCGTTGAATGTGGTTGAAGGAAGTAAGCGGGGAAAAGCTAAAGGACATGCAAGATGTAAAATCGAAGGCGAGAGACGAGGGGAGGCGAGACCTATCCCACACCGGATGGCCTAGGGACGGAAGCGTGGCTGGTTAGCGGTTAACCTACACACACAAAGGGGTGTTTGTCTGCTTGTGTTGGTTGTTGGTTGTTGGTTGTTGTATACCTTGTAGCGATTATCCTTTTTTTTTTCAGATATATCCTTACCGTATCGTATGTATGTCATCATTATCATACCTCTTTTTTCGTTAGCGAGTTTGTAAGAAAAGGAAAAGTTGCGAAATTGAAAGAGCAAGGGTAAATAACGTGAATATTACATTACGTAGAAACGGTTCAGGTAGGTAGAGGTATGAATGAGATCAATCATAAGTGAAAATCTTTTAGATTTTTCTGGTCTCAGTCGCTTCTTCCACAGTTATTGCTCAATCTTCTCAATGTCCGCTCGGTGCCGACAACTGCACCGGTAAAAGGTTTCTTTCCATAACTGAGAAATGCCTACTATCTTGGTGGTAGTTGTCACAGCACGTAAATAATGGGCTGGCCCTTCCAAACAGTCTGACGAAAGTAAGAAGACATTCAATATGAAGAAGAAAGAGGAAACTAGTCTACATCGGATGGAATGGGCAGGGCTTCTTATATGCGATGACAGCCCAGACAAAGATGAGATGATATACCTCGAGACCAGATGGTAACACAAGAATCTGACAGGTGCTGGCATGTGCCATGACAGTAGTGGTGTTGTTGCGTACATGTACAAGTAAGGGTTGTCATGAAACTTCTTCCTACACAGAGCTCTTTTAGAGAGTTAACCTCCAAATATATACAGCCCGCAAGCGCTCCAGCAAACCCTCATGTGTGTGTCCGTGGGTATATCAAAACTCCTATATGGCAGCGAACCGTTGTGATGATGTCGCTATCCGTGTCTTGGGAGTACAATGGGAACTTAAACCCTCTTCTCTCAATCCCCAGACTTTTCTCTAATTTTGGATGTCCTAAATCGTTCCCGAGTTCAATTGATTCATTATGTACGTAGCTTTTCCTTCGTCGGCAACACTACTGGCGTCCTACAAGAACTTTCACTGAAAGGCCTTCCTTCTTTCTTATGCCTCCGTACCCTGTGAGCCTTTCTAAGCGCTGGCGATTTCCTTAACTTAACCCTCAGCCTCGATATTCTCATAGGAGTTGGACTTGTGCTTGGGCTGGAATTTGAAGTTGGGGGGAGCGGGACCAAGGAACATTTCACTGTTTTGTTTTGAGACGATGTCAGTAAATTCCGAGAACAACTTTCTTTACCGAACCAAACGGCAAGGGGGGCTGGGGAAAACACTACTAACCTGATTTTGATCCAATCCAAATAATTCTTGCTAGCCAACAACGTCTCCAGCTCATTCCGGCCCTTATACGCCGGCGGCCGATCGTTCATAGCAGGGGGCAGATACTCGAGCAAGCCAATCGGCACATAACGATGGAAGAAGCTCAAGAACTCCAGCAAGAAGCGACGGGTATAGTTCAAGCCCAGCTCATCCGATCCCCACGCCTCCATACCGTACTTGGCAAACTTCTCCACATACGCCAACCTCTCGGTGGCCGACTTATCCAGGTACTGGCCCGCGCTGATCTCCTCAAAGATCCACGGCTTGATGATGGCGCCGCGGCCGACCATGACCGAGTCCACCTTGGCGTTGTCGACATGATTAAAATAGTCGACGTGCGAGTAGCAGTCGCCGTTGCCGACAAAGTACATGCGTCCGCCGTTGGGCAAGCTGCGCTCGTCCGCCTCGCGGATCGTGTCCTGAAGCGAATCGGCCTTCTCGTTGAACGACTTGACCAGCGCCGCGCACTCGGCAATGTAGCCCCAGTCCGCCGCCTTGGTGTATCGCTGCTGGCGGGTGCGGCCGTGCAGCGTGACGGCCGCGCAACCCGGGGCACCGGAGACGGCGCGGATGTCCGGGGCGCCGAGCGCGAGGCGTTCGACTAGCTTTTGGGCCGTCAGGTGGTTGTCGCGGACGCCCATGCGGATCTTGGCGGTCACGGGCACCTCGCCCGAGACGGTGTTCATGCCGCGGATCATGCGCTCGAGCTTGGACGGGGCGTCGAGCAGGGCGGAGCCGGCGCCGGACTTGTAGACCATGTCGATGGGGCAGCCGCAGTTGAGGTCGATGACGCGGAGGTGGGGCAGGTAGCGGGCGAGGGTCTCGGCGGACTTGATGGCGATCCAGGGGGCGTGGGCGGTGATTTGGACGCCGAACTTGAGATCCTTGGAGTTGTCGTAGGCTGGGTCGACGATGCCGGTCGGGGTGTAGCGCGGAGGAGTGATTTCGCTCTCGTGGGCGCGCATCAAGGTCCAGTCGGCCTTTTGACCTTGGAGGAGAGGGAGGCCCAGGGCCATTTCGGAGTAGGTGATTTCGGCACCCAGCTCTACGCAGAGACGGCGGAAAGGCAGGTTTCCTTGCGTGGTCAAGGGGGCGAGCACGGGGGTCTCGCGCCCGAAGTAGATCCTTCGCTTTTCTGAGGGCTTCAAGGGGGGCTCGACGTATTGAGCCGCATAGTCCTTGGCCACGTCGTCGTCGTCTTTCTGTTTGTGGTAGTGAATCCGGGCGAGCTCGGAGTCCTTGGCCATCCATTTCAGGTATTGGTCGGACTTTTCATGCTGAATCTTCTTTCGCGACAGGGCGAGCTTAACAGCCGGGGCGACAACGTTGTATACACCAGCCCTGGCATCCATTGACTCCTCCTCGGGCGGTACTGAAGGGGTGGTCTCTGGCTTTATCTTGGTAGGGTCCTCGGTGAGAACCAATTCCTTCCGACCATCTTCGTGCTCAATCTCCTTCATGTGGCTTTCGACGAAGAGACAACGCCAGCCAGATGAACACTTGCCGTGGGTCTCCCAGACTGGGCATTTGCCACCAAAAACTTTGAGATCAGGACGACGGCCCTCCTTCAGGTACTTGCGGATGTCGTGAAGAGCATTGCAGCGTTCACCATGCTTGCAGTGCCGGGGAGAGAACTCGGGGGTCCACGCAACAGAGTTGCACAGGCGCTGAGCATCGGCAAAGATACCGAACTCGCGTTCCTTGTTCTGACCTTTTGGCCTCCTCTTCTTTCCTTCCTTTCCGGTAGCTGCCTCCGCATCAGGAGCAGTCCTTCCCTCGGCAGCATCATCATCGACTACCTCGGCGGTTTTGGCGACCTGGCTTGGGGGCACGACGAGATACCTAGGGCATGTAAGCTTGTATAAAGAGATGTGAAGATGAACATAAGATAGAGGTAGCCACTTACTCTTTCTTGATGGGAGCAATGCCCCTTCTCTTATCCCTGTCATCTTGCCGTTGCTCCTTTGGCTTCTCATCTTCGGTTTGAGGTTGAGGTTGCGAGGGCTCTTCTTGGACTTGGGGGCCGGGGGCATCGTCCAGCTTAACGCGCTTAGTTGCTGGTTCGGCTTCTTGAACCACAACAGCGTCGTTGGGCTCCTCGATGGGACGCTTTGCCGTCTCTTGGGGCTCCATTTTGAGATTGAGAATGGAAGTGTACCCGAATAAGTCCAACCCCAGTTCGGCGCAAGTCGTCAGGTTGAGGGCCAGGTCGGGTGAGACTAATAACTGGATTGCCGGCCGGGATGTGAAATTTGCATCTCCAGCTGTGTTGCACCCCCGGGCCCGTTCTCGGGAACCGTGACACAGGTACAAACCCACTCGTGCCGCTTGCAACCTGGAAATTGCGCTGAGTGCATCCCCGGGAGCGGCGAGCGGCCTAGACTGGGGGCCCACAGCGGGGTTAGCGATCAATCGGTGCCCTGTTTTAGTGCCGAAGATTTTGGTGGGTGCAACGCCGATTTGGAGTCGGCTCCAATCAGCATTCAATTCGGTTGGTTTCGGTACCTCCTTTTTCGTGGGCAGGGGCTGGGAACGGCTGCTACTGTGAATTCCTCGATACTTTCACGAAACGGGGTTGAGCAATGGCCAACTGCTTGTTGAATCAAGTGTGAACAACCACAGCAATCTGTTGCAATGCTGGGCAGCGAGTTGCTAGTCTGATAGGGCTGAAGCTTCCGGATCTGGACTGTCCAAGATTGAGAGTCCACAAAGTCCCGTTCAGTGTGCAACCCCACAAACCAGGCATCATCTGGGTGGCCTGTCAACAGTACTGTGCCTGTGCCGACAATATTGATCAAGAGATCTCGCCCGGACTCTATCATCGGATCTCTCGATCGGCCACCCCACACAGGACACGGGCCGCTGTGCTATCAGATGGCAAGCAATGTTGTTGTAAATAGTAACCATTCATCCAAGGTCCGGGCTTCAGTCGATCAACTTGACCGAGGGTTTGCAACATGATATGTACAAGCAGAATTGATAGGATGATACCAGAAGCCGGGAATCCAAAGATGTAAACAGACTGTGAGCCGCCTTCAAATGGCTTTGGCATGCCTCTGGATTCGGCTCCGGATTAGAAACTCCCGTCGGCAAGTGGGTATCCGGCAGAGGCCCGGAGGCGGGAGAAGTGGAAGACCTGGACGGCAGGATGCCCGAGACCCCAATTCCTGCGCTGAAAATGGATGGCACTGACGGGAACGAATGGCCAAATGGCACCCCGCCCGCCCACAGTGACAATGGAAGTTTATGCAAGGGCCCGCAGTGTGTGCAGTTTCAGTGTGGAGGGCTGACATCTGCGAGGCCTTGCTTCTTCCACGCCCGCCCAATTACAGCACTGGCGTATAGTTTACCTAGTCCCGTCTCCAACAAACATCACAGTAACACCCGAACTACCTCCTCACTGAGTGCCCTGCTTGCCTGTCTCTTGTCAACCAACATAAACTTCCCGTCTCTCCCTACCTTACCATTCCAACCAAAGTCCCTTCGCTCCCGGTACCTGATCGCCAGTCACCCTCCTATCTCGACCGCCCTATCGACGTATTCAGCTCGTGCCGCAGAGCATTGGCCAAACGCTACCGAGACGCTACCGACACGGACAAAGGGGGCACCGAACACACGACATTGGGGTTTCGTCTCCTCATCCGCCGAGAACTCGTTCAATTGGTGCGCCGCGACATGCGCATATAAATCCACGATGGCTGACCAGGCCAGAGCAGCAGGAGCAGGAGCAGGAGCAGGGCGGGACAGGCCGCCTCCGCCCATACCGCAGTCGCCATTGAACACCGCTAACGTGGTGCCTTCCCGCAAGATCGCACCCGTCACAACTACTCCCATCGAGGGCAGGGGATCCGCCTTCGATGATGAGGAGCTCCATGCTCGAACCCCTCCCGTCCCCCGCTCCCAGACACACACTCCCGGCCAGCTATCGACCCGGACCCAAATCCAAGACCGTCAGCGCAGACCCTCCGAGCTATCCAAGGCCTCAGAACTATCCATTCGCCAGCGCTCGCTTTCAACGGCTGTAAACGCAGCTGTAAACGCAGCTTCCTCCTTGACCGTCTCCCAGCCCATCTATCCGCACGCCGTCCCTCTCCACAAAGCACCCACGCCGACGCCTTCCTCGACAGGTTATAGGCAGCCGAGCACTACCCTACCCGATAATCGAGATAGCACACATTCTTCCACGACGACCATAGGCACTGCGGCTACAAGAGAGCGCAAGGACTCGTCTGCCGGCAGCGGTAAGGAGGCATCATCCAGGCGTCCGGCCGGCATGCGGTCCACATCCGCCATCGCGAGCGGTCGCCCTGGCGCCTCCTCGGCATCGTCCTCGGCCGTTGCTCGTGCGAGCGGCACACGCGGCGCTCGACCCGGGGCCCAAATGATACACCACGCTCCCTTCCCACCGCTGGTAGATCCCCGGACCGCCCCGGACGTGCCCCCAGCGCCGTCATCCGGCATGTACTGGAGCATGGCGCCCGTATCAGGAGCATCACACACGGCACTGCGTGCGCATACCACGACGCTGATCGGGTCCAACGTCTACGTCTTTGGCGGGTGCGACTCGCGGACGTGCTTCAACTCGCTGTACGTGCTGGACGCCGACGCCTTCTACTGGTCAGCTCCCCAGGTGGTGGGCGAGATCCCGGTGCCGCTGCGCGCCATGACGTGCACCGCTGTGGGCAAGAAGCTGATTGTCTTTGGCGGGGGCGACGGGCCGAGTTACTACAACGACGTCTACGTGCTGGACACTGTCAACTTCCGGTGGTCCAAGCCCCGCATCCTCGGGAAGGACTTCCCCTCAAAGCGGCGGGCGCACACAGCCTGTCTCTACAAGAACGGCATCTACGTGTTTGGCGGCGGTGACGGTGTCCGCGCGCTCAACGACATATGGCGGCTTGACGTGAGCGACATCAACAAGATGTCGTGGAAACTAATATCAGAAGGGTCACCGGGGCCAGACGATCAGTCGTCTTCGTCATCAACAGGAGGAGGAGGAAGCGGCGGTGGGAAGAGCGAGGCACGAGCATCAGCAACGTCCACTAGCGGCGGCGAAATCCGGCCTAAGGCGCGCGGCTATCACACCGCCAACATGGTGGGTTCCAAGCTGATCATCTACGGTGGCTCCGACGGCGGTGAGTGCTTCAACGACGTCTGGGTATACGACGTCGACACGCACGTGTGGAAGGCCGTCCAGATCCCCATCACGTATCGTCGGCTGTCGCACACGGCGACCATCGTCGGCTCGTACCTGTTCGTCATTGGCGGCCACGACGGAAACGAGTACTCCAACGAGGTCCTGCTGCTGAACCTGGTGACCATGTCGTGGGACAAGAGGCGGGTCTACGGCTTACCGCCCAGCGGGAGGGGATATCACGGCGCGGTGCTCTACGATAGCCGGCTGCTGGTCATTGGCGGATTTGATGGTGCCGAGGTCTTTGGTGATGTGTGGCTCCTCGAGCTGGCTGTCCATGCTTATTACTCGCAGATCAGCCATTTCACGATTGAGGTGTAAACTTTGGTGATAAGGGAAAGCGGTAGCGAGGGTGTTAGTGCACTGGAGTTTTTATAATGCATGAGCAAAAGCATTTGAAGGTTTAGCCAGATGCTTCTTTAACTCTGGTCCTGGTGGAATTCTTTGAGCCAAATCACATTTCAAGGATGTTTATAGACAAAGTTATAGTGGCATGGCCAACCGCCATCGATGAAAGCTATCTGTCCTCTCATATTTCTTCTAGACTTCAAGAAACGCATGAATGATATGCTATTGTTCGACTCGCTTCTCTTCAATTCTCAAATACAAACTCAAGAACTGATATGATGTCCTTTGCATGAGTGGCAGGACAAGTGGTCAAAACAGCTGGTATGATGTTTTATGAAAGCTTTCTCATGGTGTTTGGCTCACTTAACTTGTCTATCTACTGTGTATCGATATCTAGCCATCTACATACTGTAGAACACTCGTCACTTCCGCTCTGTAGACAGCCCCCTTTTTCCCCACGAGCTTGGATACCATTTACCACCGAAAGTGAGATGGAAGAAACACGAAGAAAAGGAAATCAAAAACAACGACCAAGCCACCGCTTGACCCCGATTAACAATAAGGACGACCATTGGAAAGATAATACTACGTGCCAACGATACGCTCCAGCAAACAGCCTTCCTGGACACAGGGGGGTATCTCCTCCATCCCGCTCGCATTCTTTAGCACCTCAACTCGGTCTTTCCCCGCGATGATGCCTCTAATGAATGAATCGAAAGAATGACATGTGAGACGCTGACAGCGCTGCCTAAGTACCAAGTACCAGTGTATGAAATCCTACATCTATATTGGTCTTTCTTTCGTTCCTTCGTCCGTCTTCTCTTCGTCTCTCCTGGGTATAAGGGGGTATATGCCGGCAAAACCCTCTTCTTCTTTGTGAGATTCTTCGCCTTCTTCTTCCCTCGGATCCGAGACCGAAAATACAGAAAATCGCTACCATTCCCTTTTAGCTTTTGAATTTTTCTCGTTTCCCTGACAATTTCCCTTTTTCCACACCCTCTTCGTTCCATTCCCTCTTTTTAACCTAAGCTCTCCCGCGAGAAGATATGTCTTCTATTCTGCGAGGAACCAACACCAACACCAACACCAACACCAAAGCCATACAAAGCCTATAAAAAAACACTTGACTCTTTTTTTTCTTCACTCACTCCTCTCCTCTCCTCGTGTACCGTAACAAATATCGAAAAGAACAACGCCAGGCAAAATGCTGCTACTGAAAGGTGTAGTGTAATCCCGAGATAGAACTTTTCCGACCCCCAAAACACAACAGTAAAGTCAGACATGAAAAACAGAGATGAGAGGCGTTTTGTTAACCGAGGCGTGACTTATACGGCGGCCGCAACAGTTGACGGTAGTTTATCGGGAATCGGAGACAGGGCTCCGCCATCAGATCTTTCCAAGGCTTGGATACATCTTTATCGGATGCCGTGTTGCCCCACAACGTCGAACCGAAGACTTTGGGCATATTGAGCTTCTCGTGGACTGCCAGATTGGACGACGCAAAGTCGTTGTTGATCTTGGCCATGTCCAAGTGCTTATCAAATGCGCTGTCGTCCTACAACATAACATCTTCGTTGATGTTGGGCAGGTTTTGCTGGAAAGCGATGAGCGCAGCTGGGTTGGACATCATGGTCGAGATAAGGTTCTGGTGCTGGGCTCTCATTTCAGGGTCGCACATGGGCGAGTGTTGCTTGTGCTATAGTTGAAGCTGTGTTAGCATCACTGTGTATATGACAATGGCCTAGATATCGACTTACGTATTTGAGACCGTTCAAGTTCTTGTAGCGCTTTCCACAAACGTCGCACTTGAAGGGTTTCTCCTTCTCCATACCCAGAGTACCAGGGTAAGGCGTGCTCGTTTCCGGATTGACGATCGAGAAGGTACCGTCGCCGTTCTCATGCAATTGCTGGGTCGAATGTCCATGGGTCTTGTGGTACCTGGTTCGATTGTTAGTGGGACTTGGGGAAGGAATGCAGTTGGGGAAAGCGGGAGTATGGGGTTGGTTGGCGTTGGTGGCCGACCAAAGAAAATTTCTGCAAAGGGCAAACAAATCCCACTTCAAAGGAGAAACACCTCGGGGAAAAAACTTACTTCAGACCATTCTGGTTCTTGTATGCCTTCTCGCATCCAATGACGGGACAGCGGAAAGGCTTGTGTTCTTCTGTCGGCGGCATCATGAGCGCAGTCATCTGCTGCAAAAGCAGAGCGGGATCTGTACCAGGAGCAAGCTGGTTCAGATCGAGATTCATCGACGTTAGATGCTGCTGCAACTGCTGCTGCATCTGCATTTGGGCATCGAACGCTCGTTGCTGGCTCGTCATCTGAGTCGTACCACCAGGGCTATACAGCCTCTTTGCGGGATCATCAATCGTTCCCAGAGCTCCGAAAGCCAAGTTTCCTGCCAGTCCTCCGAGCTGACCGCCGTTCAAGTTCATACCGCCGAGGTTCATCTTCATAGGCATTCCGGACATGTCATCACCGTTGTCATCTTCCTGACCAAACTGTCCCCGCTGAGGTAGGCCTCCTTGTGTTGTCAGGGTTGGTGTGTTGACTGACGAAACGGTCGGGTTGTTCTGGAAACCAAAGCTGACAGCAGCAGGGGTTGGGGGTTGAGAAGTTCGCAAAGCCTGGTGCGGAAGCCCAGAGCTGTTCAGGTGTAGTTGAGGACGCTGCTGCTGCCCAAACAATTGCCGAGTTTGCTGGATTGTCCGCTGATTATCGTCCATCTCCATAGGTCCCACGGTCTCGTCAAGCTCCATCTCTCCGACAGTATCCATATCATCGTTCATATGTGACATGGAAGTCATTTTCTGCACAGCTGGAGCTACCTGTTGCTGCCGCATCATCTGTCCGATACCGCCGAGGCCCATTCCTGCGCCAGCAACACTCAAATGACGCTGACCTTGGTACCCATTCATCGCCTGGGCTCCTGGCTGAGCTCTACCCACTACAGGAGTTGGAGTGGCACGACTGGCAGTACCGCGTGCGTTCCCTTGATTGGTACCAAAGGTATTGAGGTTCTGGTTGGAGGTGTTGGGTGCTGCGGTGGCGTGGTGGTTCTCCTCGTAATGTTGAAGGAGATCATGGAGTGTCGGCCACGTCCTGTCGCAGCAGGTGAAATCGCGCATGAAGTTGGCCTCGAGTTTTGGGATATACGACGAAGAATGGAACGAGGGAGACTGGTGCGTTAGATACGGTGAAGTGCCTGTCATCATCATACTAACAGCATCGAAACAGGTCAGCTTCCATGTTAACAACCAACGGACAGTGCTCGGCGGCGATCCAGCTCCAGAATACAAAAGCCGAGATACCCAAGATCTCTGCTCCCGACTCACGCAAAGGACACAAACAAGGACCCCCAAATGCAGGGAATGGCGGAGACGACTTACTCTTCGCGAATAAAGCTTCCAACAGAAATGCCGCCCCAGCTCATACCGTTACCCATGAGACTCCCCGCCATGAGGCTGCCTGCTCTAAGACTGCCGGCCATGCTTTCACGACGGATGCGGTTGGCGTGGTCGCGATTAGGGTTTGCCATGGAGATGGGTTTTGCGCCAGTGCCTAGGAAAGATTCCTGTCGACTGCGGCTCAAGGCCGAGTCGAAGTGTTGACCGGCGGTCATGTCGACGTCAGGGTCGAAACCAAGGTCGGCGAGGCAGGGGCCTTGGTCCCAGTCGATATCGAGATCGTCGAGGTCGTGGGTTGGGAAAGTGATGGGATTGCGGTCAGCCGGTGAGATGGATGCAGTGGACCGACGATGGGGGACCGCAATGTCAATGGGTATCGAGGCAGCGGGTAGCGAAAAATCGGATCGAGGAAAGACGGAATCGCGGGGGGTCGGCGGTTGGGGTGTCGGGGACGGCGACGGCGAGGATGGGTGAAGAAGGGAAGAGGGTGAATCGGTTGCCGAGTCGGAAGGCGATGGGTTCCTGGGAGCTGCAGAAACAGAGGAAGGCGATGCGCGATAACTATTATTTCCACCGGCCCCAGCGGAGGGCCCCGCAGGCTCGGGACTGTTACTGGGGCTGGTTTTGGAACCAAACCACTTCAGGGAGCGCTTCATGGCTGGAGGCACTAGCAGGGTCAGCGACCGAATGTGGATAACAGTGCTGAGCCTCGGATGTCGGGGGGGTGGTGGGCGGTAGGGATGGCGTCGTACAGTGGGTGTACTGGGTGCGCTAGTCTGCGACCTGGTTACGGCGCTCGCGGCGTAACAACAGGGGTGCGTGGATGCCGTGCCTTGTACCGTGTGATTATTATTAATGAAGAAGGATGGCAAAGTAATGCTGCCAATCAGTGAACGAAAGGTCGTTGTCCAGAGAAACAAACAAAAACCAGAAGAGAGAACCGGGTTGAAGTGGTGGAAAAAAATATGAGAGGAAGCCGGAAAGTGGTCGAGTGAATGGCGATTCTTCACCCATGGAAGGTGAAGGGATCTTGGGGCTCTTTTTCCAAGCGTTGAACCTGATCCCCGACCTGAACCTTGAAGGTTTTGCCTGCACTCGACTCGTCGGCAGGTGGTGTGGGACCTGACAAGTCGAGGTCGCCCGTTGCAACGGTCGCCGTTCCGCTTGGAAGGCTAACACGGTGACACAGCTGGATTCCAGGGGTGCGGTGCCCTGTGGGTGGCCTGAGGGTGGAGGATGTGCGTGATGCCACACAACCTCTACTAAGTTGGCTCGTCGAGGATGTGCCAAAGTTTCCAACTTCCTCTTGCTGGTTGTGATCGTCTCGTACGTCTCGGTGATTGGCGTTGACCAGTTCTGGAAGTGACCAAATCAGGACGGTTTGCGTCGCGGCGTTCCTGCGCTCCTACACCACCGAGTTGGGAAGTCGACGCCGAGCGGAATGTGGTGGAGGATTCGCGGTCCGAAATAGTTCGAATGATATGACCGTCGCTCTCGGGGATGGAAACAAAGCCCGGATTTTTGATTTTGTTTTTGCTGTTTCGTTGGATGATTAGTATACCGGTAGGCAGAGGACGGCTGGGATTCGCGTATGAGAGGGTAGGTAGAGCGTATTTCGTCGAGTCCGCGTTGGGTATCGGACTTCAGAAATGGGAGGTAATGGGCGACGGAACAATGACTCTGGTACACATCACAAGGCCGCCGCACTCTTCACTTCAGCTTCCCCTCGGTCTAAGACGAAGGACAACCTACAGAAGTAGCACGACACGGAAATCTTTGGCGACAACTTATTAGCTGAGAGTCCAGTTCCCGACAGAAAAGAACACAACTAGAGAGTAAACAAGAGCAGTTGTACATCGGTAGGTACCGTGGTGGTTTTCGTCTGACGAGTGGCCGTAGAAGTAGTGTCTGTGGTCGAAAGCGGGCAGAGAGGAGTGGGGGGAGCGCACAGCTAACCAGCTTGTTGTTATAAGACACGAGCACGTACCGTCGCTGTTATGTAAGGCCTATGTAGCAGATGCAGGTGTTTTGATATAAAGTGAATCGGTTCACGTAACCGGTTGTAAAGGTCGTGTATCGAGGTTAAGGTACGCACAGATATCGTGTAAGGTATGGCGAAGCGACCGTCCTTTAAGTTCGTTCCAGTTCAGATTATGATGGCACAACCTTGAGTCCTTCACGGCACCTTCCAACCATAAACAACAAGCGGGCAGCAGGAGGGGGAAGGTATCTGATCGCTCCTGCCCCGAAATCACCTCTCGTTCTCCCCGAACCTAACACGGCATATGATGTGCCCTCGCACCTGCCTGTCTCCCTCCTTCTTGTCCACCTCATGACGGCAGGACGGGTGCGCGCAAGACAAGCAAACGAGATGCGGTACCTGGTTGCCACCACGTCTGGGGCTTGCAACATCAAGACGTAAGGTTACCTACTTCTTCCAGTACATAGTCACTTCGGTACAGGCAAGTATACGAATCGAGGATCCAATTGTCCTCGAAGCCCGCTTTTCTCGATGTCTGGGGGTGCCGGCCATTACGCTGTTAGCGCACCGAATCAGCGTGCATTTGGGGATTTCAGATTGACACAAGACAGGGGTGGATCGGGGTCCACAGTAGGACCTTGGGGCGCTGCACAGTCCGTTGCACAGGGTGCCTCCACTGTACTTGCCGATTGTACAACAATGGCGCTTGAGAGAGTTGGTGTTGAGGGGCACCATAGTATTCCGTAAGCGAATGTTGATCTTGAACGTCTGTCTGATTTCCTTTTCCATCGCCATCATCTTCCACCTCAACCGATTCCATAATCATCCCAGAGCCGAGCAGCCTCTCCGCGAACCGGAAGCCAATGGTGGCGGACAACCAAAAACTGGCCCAGCTATGGACAAGTGCTGCCATAGCGTCCAGCAGTTACGTGCTAAAACGTGCGCAGTCCCAACTCCATACGCATCAAGATCCGTCTAACTCTAACGCCTCTATCCCGGAAGTCGGTTGTCATATGGTACCCATTTCTGACGAGGATAGTGGGCCTCGAAGACCAAGCTCCAATTATTTACCAAGGAAGCTAACAAGACGGGACGAGACCAGGCTTCATGTTGACGGGTTTGAGGCTCTTCACACATTCAAGGTTATTATCTCTAGCTTTCGAGGCTACGAGACCATCCCAGGCCGCCTGCGGCTGCTGCCATCAGCTCTTCTAGCATAGCTGACGACTGCCAGATCCCCCACCAAAATAGAGATCAGACTTACCCGTCTACCAGACACGCCAGCTACCGCGTACCTGACTCAGCCCAGGGCTGGAATTCTCCTCCCGTCTACAACTACGTGGAGGCACCCTTTGTCTGTTTCCCCTGAATGTTGCGTTTAAACGGGTTGTATCGCTGCCAAATGGAATATGATGTGCAGATAACGGGTCCCTTGGAAGGGAAACGCTTCTTTCATCCGGCACCTCCGCTTCACCAAGGAACATGGTCGTCCGACAAAGCGATATCCCCCGGGCCGTCCCTCAACGCAAAGACCTAGAGAAGGATAATGAACCTCATGCTCCTCCTGGAGACAAGGTTCTAGAAGCCGGCGACGAATTAATAATGGATACCTCTCAACCTGAAGAACTACAAGCATGGCCAGCCATCATTTCCAATCTGCATGGCAGGCTTGTGGAGCGGCAAATATGGCCGACGACTCTTTCGCCAAGTCGGCGGCTCGTTTCTTTCTCCGAGCCATGAGTTTGGTAACCGTCTTCTCGGTGAATGACACTTGCCAATATCAGATCTCCTGCTCTGTTCTGGGGTTCGGTCTACGAACGACCTAGGCCATCCGGTCCCGACTCGCCTTCCTGACTTGACACATTATCTCGGTCTCCGAAGCACAGAAGAAACACATGCTCGCCTGTCTCTGCAACTGAACCCGACAGCACGGTGGAGTTCATGATGCTCTAGACCATGGGCGATTCAATTGCCCCATCCGTGTTGATGTGGGCTTTCCAACACTTCCGCTATGCCTCGCCCTCCAGTTCCTTGTCTGTGGGCCCCAGCGTAACATCCATCCGGTGTGATGCTTGGCTGTTCTAGGGACAGTTGCGTAAGAGGGTATCAAGTGAGATATGCAGATGACAGTTGAGCAGCCTGAAATGCGGTTCTTGGAATACCAAAGAAACCAGTATCATCGGTCAAACGCTCCGGCCAACTCTCCCAACAGATCGCACAAGAGAATGATGATCTCCTGGTGGACTGGTGTCGCTGCAACCCTCCTTGTCACTTTGGACTAGCCTCAGAAAGTGCAGATAAGGTACGATCTATCACCACCTCCATGAAGTGATCTCATGTTGCAGATGGATAAACGACGGTTAGCAGGCATGGCTGGGTATACGGAGCAGGACGATACGTCAAGTAGACGGCCGCTTCCGATGAAGTGCAGGATCTCATCAACATTTTGGGGTTGAACAAGCGACAAGGCCGAACGAGATCTCCAGGAGGTGGATCGGATTGTGTGCTGCTCGAGGTTTGATATCGCCATTCTGCCTACATCATCCTTCTCTAAACATCGTCATTTCTTATTCCTCGCTCTACTGCCAGTCTACAACCTCACAAACGTTGACATGTTTACTTCCCTTGTCGGGATGTTCAACTTACACAGCAGTCATGGTCCAACCAGAAAACGCAGACAATGCTGAGATGCACGACACTTGGAGCTAACTCCATATCCAAGATTTGACTTGCATGTCGTCAACACCCCACGCTGCTGTTCTTAACCAACTGCATTTCACTGAAAGTTGGCGATCATGTTCGTCGCTCATTCTGGCAGAAAACATATCACAAATGCGTGAGCCATATTTATGGTATCGACATTTGCTTATCAGTACGTTTTGTCTGAGCCCTCATTCACTGCTCCTTCACCCATTCATACTGCAATGGCACCAAAGAGAACTATCAAGAGCCTCTCCAGTGAGAGTTCGGTAGCTCTGAGCAGTCGCCTTCTGGAAAAGGTTGGCAGAGCCCCTAACCAAAGACAACCCAGACAAGGCGGCCTACGCCCAAAGCAGGCATAACATAACTTGTTGGCGATAACTTTGTCGTTCTGCCAGGGAAGTTCGTCCTGAGGTCGTCAAGCTTATCATCCAGAGCACACAGCGATCGAGATCTTTCCAGGGCATCTCCTTTCCCAGTCTAGTCGCAAGGCCTTTTTGGGAAAGCCGGCTCGCTACGGTCAATGAAGGTCGTCGGTCGGTTTGTGAAGTTGATCCGAAGACACAAGAGCTGGAAGACGAACCGCAAAGGAACGTTGAGCACACCCAGACACTGAACTCAATAGCCTGAAGTGAGGGGGCTGCCCCATCCAGAATGCCCGAGTATGGAAACCTCGAGATTCATACTGTGCACGGCGATCGCTTCCAGCGGCGGCGGCGGTTGAGAAGCAGACACTGTTTGAGATGCATGGCGACTTCGAACGGTGCTTTCTGCCTGCCGAGACATGTCATTGCAACATCGACACATGGTTTTTGTGTCTTGTCTGGCGCAACCACTTAAACTTTTTTTCTTATCAAGATAAGAAATTCGACAGCGTCGAAGCAAAGCAAGCGCCAAGTCCCTCTCCAGCATCAACCCATATAAGATTGTTGCAAGTTCAAAGGTCTAATCGTCCGTTGGATACCAATGTCGTGGACGTGGTGGGAGCTTCCATTCATCCCACTATTGGCGTTGTTTATCGCGGAGATCGTTCCCGGTGCGATGGACGTGTTTAACAGCGAGAGGCCCGAGGGGTACAGTACGAGGTGTGGTATGGTAATTGTCATGAAACAGAAGCGTACATTACCATTGGTGGACCCCCACCCAACTGGTCGAAGGATGGAGCCCTGGCGGGCAGTGAGGTGTGGCCTGAGCGTCAACACTCCCTCTGCCCCTCTTCCACATCTTCTAGAACACTTCCAAGTTCCATCCGTCTGAATTCTGAAATTCAGATTGGAGAATGGAGATGTGTGCCCAGGTGGGTGGGTGTTCACCCCTCTTTTCACTCACTCGCACCTGGAACAAACCCACTGGACAAAACACTGGACAAGCTCCCGAAACTCAACTCAGGCCGCCGCGTCGCATCTCACTGTTTCCATTCGATGTGACCATCTTCTTCTGCGGGTTCATCGGTTTCGGTTCGCGCTCTCTGGTGGTGTCGTCCCAGACACCCGACGCCCCATATTCAGAACACCCAAGACGGGACGGTACGCTCTCACGGCGGGACTACCCAATATTTCGGTGCTGTAATGTGGCACGTACCTACCGTGACAACGTGAGCACACCACCAACGACAATCACTTGTTAAGACCTTCTTCCCCTTCCCATCAAGAGCCTCAAGCACCTTACATAGGACGGGAGGGAACTGGAAACTCCCGAAGAACCTTTTGCAGATGAACAACACTGCATGAACTCGAGTCTGGCTCTGGCTTGTGTATAAGCAGGCATTTTGCATGCGCAGCGTCTCTACCAAACCCTCTCACGTGCCTCTATAACATGGTACATTTCCAGCGTTACCTCCACCGGGAGAAACCTAGGAGACGAGTGGATGACGACGCACGCACACGACTCATTGAACCGCATTCCTCCTCCTGCCTCTAGACTCTAGCAGAAACTCCTCTCGCAGGCACCTCGATGCGGTAACCCCTCAATGGGCCAGCGGGCCAGCGGCTACAGCGGCTTTCACCGAAGTGGCCACCGCTGCAAAAGTGCAATGAAGGCAGACACGCTATTCCCAGTTCCCAGTTCCCAGTTCCCCCTTCGAACACAGTTTGGGATTACTCCACCGCTCTTGGTCTGGTTGTGGTTTATGTAAAACACCGCATGGTCATGGAGGATAGGGGAAGGAGTTCGAACTTAGAAGCATGATGGTGAGTGACCGAACGAACGAGGACGAGGGGAAGAAAGGAGGAGACGAGAAGGGGTGGTGACCGTGGTGGACTTGGAGGAGGAGGAGGATGAGGTCCAGATTTCTTTCTCTTCGTTGTGACATTGTCGGACTCGGGTGGGTCGGGTTACTTTTACATTTTACAGGCCTTGAACCCTATCTTGAGCCTATTCTGAGGGTTGTCGTATTGAGTTTACTAAATGTTTTCTGGTGGCTTTTACATCACTGCAGTTCTTGTGCTGATGAGTGTTCAGTTACCATGTCAGTAATGCTGTCTCTTTCTTGAGATATGAGAAATGGAAAGCCAACTCTCAGTAAGAAACTCATAAATAACACAGGAAGGCAGCAGCAACGAAATATCCAAGTGCATGATGCACCTGTCAACCTTGACCGTTCCTACAGTAGATGTCGAGTCTATGTGCAGGAGCACGTAGGGCAGGCGAGGCAGGTTACACAGGGGCAGTCTCGCAGTCGAAAAGCGTACCTTGCTTGTTGTATATTTATCGCCATCCGAACTTTGGAATGGTTTCATTTTGTCGAAAACACACATTTATAACACGGCACAGTTACACCACACGAACCGTGAAACCCATAGCTTACTCGACATTTCACACACACACGCAACCAATGACTCACTCGACGAAGGATAGGAAGCGAGCAGTTCAATATATTTCCAGCAGATCGTCAACATAAGATGAACCTGTACGAATGTGCCCTGACCGACTGCCGGTCGGGGCTGATACCCAAGTTAAAGGGAGCCCGGTTGCCGGCGGAACGGTTTACAAGACCACCGGTATTGAGCGCATACGGTATTACCGCCGCGCTTACGGCGCTGTCTAAGAAATTCGGCGACGAGGATCCCCTCCGGCTGGAAGGAGCCGCCAATCAGCCAAATCGCCGAAGACGTAGTCTGACGGGCCGGGAATGCTTGTTCGCCGTCCGGAACTCACGAGGGTGGATCGCAGAAGGTTGGCCCAGTCATCCAGCTCCGCGTCAGGATCATCCCGTTCGGCGAGACGGCGACACCTGTGAATGTTACAAGTTAGAGCGAAGTTAAAGTAATGCCCGTACATGTAACTACTATGTAGACAGCGAGAATGCGTGTACATATAATTGTTTTGAATAGGACCATCCATGTCCATGAGTTTCTTCCTCACATTTGTAAGACGAAGCCTGAAGATGCGGCACATGGGGTTTTACCGACGAAATGGACAAAAGGAGGAACCAAAGGATGTCAACAGCGACATCCGGCTTTGGGAAATTCAAGATGGTTGCAGCCGGCCTAAACCCGGTGTCTGACTGTCATGGGCGGGGATATTCACATCTGGCACCGGCCCGTCAAGTCTTTCAGCTGCCATTGACAATGCAGCGCTTGGCACTCGAATGAAGGGTTCAGGGTCCTTCTTGGCTGGTGGTGCGGACCGTGCGGCGGTGTCTTCCGGGAAAGTCTCGGGGGTTTTTATTTCGTAGGGCAGCAGCTACGCAGCGGCCTTTTTAGTACCACGTCCCGTTCGGTATTTCCATTACATCATCGGTCCGCTCCGTTCGCGCTCGCTCTAGCAAGCGCCGGGTCGCCCTCATCCGCTATGGCGTGAGGTTGAGAGTACTCGGTAGCGAAATGTTCCGAGAGGGAAAAATCGGAAGATGGAGAGAGTTAGTAAGCACTGCAACGAGCATCTCCATGGACAGCAAGTTGAGTATGAGCCATATATATAATAGATGATGTTCATCAAGAGTGGTTATATAAGCGTCATTGACATTTGCAGTGTTGTTCATTCAATTGCGAAGAACGGCTTTGCGGCTTTTTAAGTTGTCCTCCAAATTTCAAGATTTCCGTTGTCAGCTTGTTGGTGGTGCGTCATTCGCTCCCAAGTCAGAGCGGCCCCATATTATTTTACCCCTACCGCACGCACCCGCTTCCGTGCACGCTATCGACATCCATCCCATCCGATCCTTCGCTACGAGTTTTGTTCCTACGTTAGCTTCCTCACGCCACCGTCCCCAATCTTTCGACTCGAAACTTAGTTTCAGACGAACAACCACGACGTCGCTCCTCTAACAGCAACGACATACTTACCTCCGCAAGCAATTCCTAACCCCCGCACCACTTCCACCTTCTTCCTCCTCGATTCAACGACGACGAAGACGACAATACCACCACCACCACCACCACCACCACCAAAGGTAACCCGACACCAACAGCAACCATGAAGATCATCAGCAAGGAAGAGGAGCAGGCCCACTACCGCGAGGTCGTCAAGGGCGGTTTGATCGGTGGCATCGGCGGTCTCGCCCTCGGTCTCGGCGGTGTCATGTTCGGCATGAAGCGCTACCAGCTGATCCGTCAGCTCTCGCTCCCCTTCCGCGCCTTCCTGGTTACCTCGGCGGGCACCTTCGGCGCCATCATCGTGGCCGAGCGCTACGGCGTCGACTTCCAGCGCGCCAAGGACCCCATGATGAACTACATCGAGGCCGGCAGGAAGAAGCACGAACAGGAGCGCCGGGCCAACGAGACTTCGGCCCAGCGCTTCAAGGAATGGGGCCGCGAGAACCGCTACAGCATCGTTTTTGCGTCCTGGATTGCCGCCATGGGCGTCGCCATGGCCATCGTCAACCGCAACAAGTACCTCAGCGCCAGCCAGAAGCTCGTCCAGGCTCGTGTGTACGCCCAGGGCCTGACGCTCGCCGTCCTCATCGCCACGGCCGCCTTCGAGACCGCCGACGCCAAGAGCGGCAAGGGCAGGTGGGAGACCGTCATGGTCGTTGACCCCAACGATCCTACCCACCAGCACTTGATCGAGAAGAAGGTCAAGAAGGAGGAGTACGAGGGTCAGAACCTCTGGCAGGGTATGTTCTGTTTTTTTGCCCCAAGTGCTTGTTTCGAGCTTACATAGATCCGCTAACTAACTTGTGCTTCAGATATGGTCGCTGCCGAGGAGAAGAGACTCGCCCATAAGAAGGCCATGGAGGAGCAGCAGCAGGCTGAGGCCAACAAGGCTTCCGCTTCCGCTTAAGCGCGCTGCGCCAGCAGTCAGATTGCCATGACAAAGAGAGCGATAGTTCCCTCTATCTCTCACTCGAGATCTATCTAGTCCACCTTCTACTCTCCATACCGGCCATATCGCATATGGTACGGTGGGGGAGCGAAGGTGAAGACGAAATCAAAATTGGAAATCCAGAAATCAAGCGAGGGAGGAAAAAAAGAAAAAGCCGTGGGTGTTGGCAAACGTCGTTTGTTATCACCACGGCTATTAGAACTCACCGGCGCGCACTACCTACGCTACCTAACCTAACATACCTTACCTTTTACTACCTCACACATCAACATCTCTACTCTACTCTACCTACTCAAATTTTGCATTAGCACCGGTGTTTTATTTTCGAAAAAAAGAGGGAACTTCGGGACTTTCTTGGAAGCAACAACGGGCGGCTTGTTTTGTTTGATTTCTCTTCCGATGATGATATGAAATCAGAACATAACAGACAGCAATTGTTGCACAGCATGGCGTTTTTAGTTAGACTGGGTTATCTATCATGTGGGGATCTTCTTTCTCGTCGTCGTCTTCGTCTTCACACGTGTACAGGAATACGGGCGGGGGGCATGTATGTATATGTGTATTGTATCGTCGTCTTTGCTGGACAACTTGCTACGATACGGATATAGATTGCCTTTTCATGAAATTATTTCTATATGCTTTCCAACGTGGTGATCTCCGGATAAACTAGGCATCCCTAGATTTAGAGTTCATCGTGACTCCTCACTTCACTCCTATCCCCCTCACCCGGGGACGGAGGAAGTTCATCAACCAAAACCCAGTCAACGATGTCCAATACAGGTGACACAACACCACTCAACAGTTCCTTCTCCTTCACAAACTCCTCAGCCGTATTAATCTCCATGTCCCAGTGCTCTTCCAGCCATACCTCTGCCTCCCTGAGCGCATCCCTAACAACCCCGGCCTCCTCTCGGACATCCTCTCTGACATCCTCTCTGTCGTCAGCATCAACAATCCAAAGACCCCGCCTAACCGCGTTCAACATCCCGGCCAACTCCCTCCTAGCATTAAGCCTCGCCCTGGTCTCCTCGTCTTCTATCTCAAACTTCCCCGCCTCCTCAATCTGTGATTCTATTTTCTCCCACTTTGCTGGGTCTTCGGCACTTCCGCCGGCGTAGGAAGTTTGAATGGTCGCTATTAGCTCTCGATCGTCTTTCAGGTCGCCAAGGAACACTTCCAGGACACCATTGGAGTCGACTTCGAACGTGAAGGTGATCCGGGGAATACCTCGTGGGAGGTTGGGAGAGATGTTGAAGCTGGCGAGGTCGATGGGGATGGAGGCAAGGAGGTGGTTGGAGGCTGTGAAGGGGCGGTTTCCTTGGAAGATATTGAGGGTGAGGGATGTTTGGTTGTCTTTATGGTTAGTTTGTGTTAGTACTGACAGAAAGAATAATGAGATCGGATAGACTGAATGGAAGGGCGTACCGGTTGAGGTTGTAAATGTCACAGATCGTCGCTGTTCATGATGGCGTGTTAGAGACAACTGGTTAAAAGATACTAAGGGGAGAAGAATAGACTGACCGTGGGGATCAGAGTGTGACGGCGGATTATTTCCGTCTTCAAGTCGGTTAGCCAACAATAACATGAAAAGATCTCGAACTAATATCGCAAGGGGGGGAAGAATATCTTACCATAACACCCTCTGCTGTCTCAACGCCGATTGAAATCGGAGTAATGTCAAAGGCACCCAGCGTGCAGCCCTCAAACTCAGGCCCGGAGAGAACCTGTGAATAATCATTAGCTCAACATCCTAATATCCCAAGATTCCAATCTTCACTCACCATGGCCTGAATAGCCGCCCCAAAAACCACCGCCTCCGCAGGATCGACCGTTCCTTCCCTGAGCGTCCTATTTTCCCTCTTGAAATAACTGTCAACCACCCTCCTCACCATAGGAATCTTTCCCGATCCTCCCACCACAATAACATCGTCCACCTCATTCCACCAAACCTTGGCAGCCAACGACACCCTTCGAGCCGCCGACAGCGTATCCCAAACCAGAACGTGGTTCACATCCTCAAAGTCCCTCCTCGTCATCGTCAAGTTCCTTTCCAACCCGCCCAAGTTGGTCAACAGTTCACCAACATCAATCTCCACCGCTTCCTGCTCCGATAGAGCTATCTTTACCCCCTTCGCCACTTCTGCCCTTACTTTTCTTACGATTCCCGGATCCAGCATCATTATATCTTCCACTACCACATGACCTGCCCTCCCATTGCCATACCCACGCTCATCCCCTTGTCCACCACCACCACGTCCCATCCGCGCCGCCACCTCCCTCAAAACCCACCCGGCCACATTCCCATCCATCTTTCTCCCCCCATACCACCCCTCAACCCGCTCACTACCCAAAACCTCAAATACTCCCTCCTCCACGGTGACCAGCGTGACATCAAGCGAAGTTCCACCCAAATCGTACACCAACACCGTCCTCTCTTCCCCGTCCGAGTCCCTGTCTAGCCCGTAGGCTATGGCAGCAGCTATGGGTTCCTTGGCGAAGCGGATAACCTCTAAGCCGGCGAGGGAAGCGGCGTGCCGGAGGGCGGTTTTGTAGGCTTCTTCGAATTGTTGGGCTGCTTCTTGCGTGGGGTTGTAGGGGTAGGAGGTGTAGGAGGTGTAGGAATCGATGTAGGAATGGAGGCCGGGGGGGGGGGGGGGGGGAGGGGGGGGGGGGGGGGGGGGGGGGGGGGGGGGGGAGAGAGAGAGAGAAGTCTGTCGAAAATGAGGCAAAACGAAAAAGAAAAAAGAAAGAGGGGGAATAGGGAGCGTTAACAACGAGGTTTCCATGCCAGGCTGGGTAGTCGGCTAGCAAGTCTCAATGGTCAAAACGACCTGATTGGTACGTGTGTTCATACGTAAAGAGGGAAAGAGGGAAAGAGGGAAAGAGGGAAAGAGGGAAAGAGGGAAAGAGGGAAAGAGGGAAAGAGGGAAAGAGGGAAAGAGGGAAGGAAGAAAAGAACTTACTCATCACCAATCTCCCTCTCAGCAATCCCCTTCAACTCCTTGAAAATCATCGCGGTGATCTGCTCAGGGGTATACCTCAACACCCTCTTATTCGCCGTGTTATTGCCATCCTGTCCTGGTACTTGCTCGTCACCAACAATGCCCCTGCTACTTATATCCTCGATCTCAACCTCAATAATAGGCGTGTCACTACCACAGTAATGGGTGACCTTGAAGGGTAAATGGCGAATCTCTTTTTGAAAGTCGGGGTCGGAGAAGTTACGGCCTAGGAGACGTCTTTTTTGTTATTTTAGTTAGCCAGAGAGTCAGAAGGTCAGTTGGCCAACCAGGCCAGAAAGCCAGAAAGCCAGCAACCCAGCAACCCAAACCACCAAACTCAAAAATCAAACATACCTAACATCAAACACCGCCACTGAACCATCTCCTTTCAAAGCCCACTCCCTAGCCTTCTCCCCAACTATCACTTCCACCCCTTCATCCCCTCCCTCCCAAACACCAGGACTAGCCCTAAAAGCAACCCAGTTCGGCACTCTTCCAAGCACCTCCACTGTTCCATTTTTCCAAAACCCGGCCCCAACCCTCGAGTTCGTCACCCCGAAATCTATGGCGATCACGGGAGCAGTCTCCTCTTCCATGCCCTCGTTGCCGTAGCCATGGCCATCCGTGGAGTGGGCGTTAGCTCCAACCGGAAGAGGCAGGAAAGAAATTGCTAGGGGGAAGATAATGATGAGGATGAGGAGGATTGAGGCTGTTAGGAGGGCTGGGTATGGAGAAGAGGGTTTTGGTTTTCGGGAGGATTTGAGATGGAGGCGCTCGGTTTGCCGGCGACGGCCGCGGTTGCCGGATTTGTTTGTTGGCATCTTTGAAGTGGTTGTAGTGGTTGTGATGTTGGTTGGGGTGTTGTTGATGGTGTTGATGGTGTTGGTTCTGATTTATTCAGGCTGATATGATCAAAGAGAAGTACTTCCTAGTATATATATATGTGTATATGTCTGTTCTGTGCAACGTGCTGAGAGGCATTTGACTGTGCAATGTAGAGGCTATGACATAGGTGAATCGACATATTTGGCCTTTCTGTTCAAAG
Source organism: Neurospora sp. CHS-2018a (assembly GCA_009802275.1). Classification (NCBI taxonomy): domain Eukaryota; kingdom Fungi; phylum Ascomycota; class Sordariomycetes; order Sordariales; family Sordariaceae; genus Neurospora; species Neurospora sp. CHS-2018a. Next base: position 46,198 of record RAKG01000067.1, read on the forward strand.
GTTGTTTCTTTCTGGAATCACCTAGATCTCAATAGCTGTTTTTCTCTTTTCCCAGCCAGAGGTGAGTGAGCGAGCGAGTGAGTGAACTACATGAAAACTCACCAGTAGCCATTGGATCGGCAAAAGTCGTGTCTAGTTCTCGAATTATTGATTGAAAACACCGTAATGACTCACACGAAGAAATGCAATTACTTCTTGCTTCCGTTACTATCCACTCATTCGATGTTAACAAAATTAATCAGGACACGTTTCGTTGTTGTTGGTTTCGTTGCTGTCGGACTCGGGACTCGGATTGTTTGACTCACCCAATGAACTGGTTATGTTGTCTTTTCGGACTTCGCAGATCTTCTATCTCTGACAACCACACCACTAACAAAACATCAGCAACCAACAACACGTACATACAGCAGTCCACAAAACAGTCATGGATGGATGCGGTGTTCTTCAACAATGAGGCCACCGCGTTCGTTCGTTCGTTGGTATTAGGTATTAGCTATAATGCAACTTGTCTTTCTTCCCCTCCTTCTTCTTCTTCTTCTTCCAGGACATTCCTCCCATCGAGCTCTATTCTATCCTGCCTCTCCAAGAACTCGCTTATTTGTCATGATTGATCAATCACGTCATTATATGCCGTAGACCCAATTCCATAAGAATAACAATTAAAACCAAAGAACGCCCATCTAATCATCTACTCACTCCCCTCCCTTCCTCATAGCCATGCCTGTCTCTTACAACTGGCAGTTCTCCCTCCTCTCCCAGTAAATCTTCGCGGGCTCAAGGGGCCTCGAGAACAACGAAGCATAATCGGTACCAATAACCTTATCGCTACCATCGACGTTCCTAAACTTGAAGTTACGAACAATAACAGCAAGAATAGTCTGCAGCTGCACATTGGCGAACTGCTCGCCAATGCAACGATGACGACCGGCACCAAAGGGCAGGTAAGGGGAATTGGCGCCCTTGCTGACGAGACCGTAGCCGTAATCGATCTTCTCATCATCCTCCTCGCTGGGGACGTTGCGGACGATGGTCGGGGCAAGGGGCGAATCCTTATCCCAGCGGTGGGGCTCCCACAGGTCGGGCTGGGGGAAGTAGCACTCGTCGGTGGCGGAGACGCCGGGGGCGGCGAGGAGGACGTGGTCGGTCGGGATGACGTACTTGGTTCCGGGTACGGGCATGGGCGTCTTGACGGCGCGCATGATGGAGTGGATGGGGGCGTGCAGACGGAGGGTTTCCTTGACGATGGCGGCGTGCAGGGGCAGCTTGGCGAGGTCCTCGTAAGTGAGCGGGGGCAGGTCGGCGCCGAGGTTCTTGACCTGTTCCTGGTAGAGGTCTTCCATGATGTCGGGGCGGGAGGCGAGACGGAGCATGATCCAGGAGCTGGTGGAGGACGAAGAGTGCTGGCCGGCCATGAGGAGGGCGATCATCATGTGGGCGATCTCGTGGTCGGGAACGGGGACGTCGCCCTTGTAGGTGGAGTTCATCAGGTGCCACATGATGTCCTGGGCGCCGGTCTCGCCGCGAGCGCGTCTCTCCTTGATGGTGTCCATGTAGATCTTGGCGACGGTGCGCTGGGCGTAATCGCGGCGGTTGTTCCAGGGAAGAGGGGCCCAGTGAAGCATGAAGTTGATGGGAGAGAACCCCATGTCTAGGTCGTGGTAGAGGTCGGCGAGCGTCTCGTCGAACTTGTCGCGAATCTCCTTGCCCTGAAGAGCGTGCGAGGCGGTGAAGATGGTGATCTGGGCCATTTTGGGGGGAAGGTCGACGATGCCGGATTTGCCCTTGAAGTCGGCGGTTCTCTTGAGGTAGTTGGTAACCTCATCGGAGATGATGGGGACGTATTGGCGGAAAGCCTCGGTGGTGAGCGCAATCTTCATGAACTGTGGGAACCCTATGTTAGCCCGGTGTTTACCACTTCCACCCTTTTCCCTCTGCTAACCTTCTTCTGCTCCATAAGCTTGGAGTTGGGGCAATCGTAGACGACATCCTTGCCGAAAACAGGGGTAGTAAGGACGGTGTAAATCTCTTCGGCGTTGACGTCGCGAATCTTGCCGTTCAAGATGAAATCGTTGCCCTTGGGGCCGACGTAGACAGTGGTCTTCTTTCCGAGGAGGATGAAGGTGAAGCAATCGCCGTACTGTAGAGCGCAAAGTTGTTAGCAACGCGCGTCGGGCCGGAATTCGAAAGGGGGGTTTGTCTCTACCTTTTCCCTGTTCTCCTTGAAGAAACGCGGCGGGTCCATGCCATACGTAATGGTGCTGCCAATGAGAGGGAACCAGTGAAAGACGAGAGGCGGCTCATTGGGCTTCTTGAAGAGGAACTGCTGGAGGACGTTGACGACGACGGCGACAAACAGAAAGGAGGCGATCGCGACACCGATTTGCGACACAGTCCCCAGCTGGGAAAACTGCTGGGACAGCGGTCCCGCAACGACTTGCAGGATGCCCATGGTTGGAGAAGGGGGGGAAGAAGGCGTGGAGGGGAAAAACTGAAGTCGTGGACGCCGGCAACAAAACAATCAAGAGAATGAATGAAACGTGAGGAGGGGGGTAAAAAGGGAGAAGATGGGCGACTCGACTTGATTTTTATAAAGTCGGTCGATGGATGGTTGGCGGTTGTCGTAGCCTTCTTCTACACTAGAACCAAGGCGATAGGCCGATAGGGACCAAGGGCAGTCGGTCGTAAACTGACAGCAGAACACTTCCACCAGCTTGGCAATGCCCAGGGACCACGTCTCGGGGGCAGCTTTCCCTCCGGGCGAATAGGAGTCGGGCAGTTTGATGTCTCTCGACCAATCAGAGGAGCAATTCGTATTCGGATTCCGTTTCAACGGTACGTACCCTTCAAAGATCATCCAAATTATCCTTGACCGCACTGGCAACCTCAGCCCAAGATCATGCCATGGGAGAAATCGCATCCATGAAAAGACACCATTGGAGCTGTCTCGACTTTGGATGTTTTTTGGCAAACTGATAGGGGTGAAAGCATGCAGCGTCATCTTCAAAGTTTCAACGTCTTTCGGAACGCGGCGAGTACGAATACGATTGACAACAACGGTGCAATGTTAAGAAGTAGAAGTATGTGTGCCTGACTGCAGCTGCAATGGCAAACTACACAATAATGCAAGTTGGAATCGCTACACTTCTTGAAAGGCCATCATGCCCATCACTCCTCTCAAACATCTCACGACATCCCAAAGCGATAGCAAAAGTGGCCAACATTGTGTATGTATTGTATTGAAAGAAACTTTCTTGCAAGTAGAAAAAGGGGTAACGAATTCAATTCATCTCTTGGCATCCGAGTCTGTGCTTTGCCACATCGGCTACTCCCGCTCCCTCAGTCAAGTCCCGCCATGCAAGCCATCTTGCCTTTGCTGACCACCACCATGTATCTGTCTGGCAACGAATCGGTCTGTCCAAAAGTGAAAAGTCGAGGACATGGAATTCGCCAATTAAATACAGAGATAATGCAATTACGTCATCGTATGCTTACGCAGACGTATTCGCTTTCATGATTTGATGGATCGGATCTTGTATTGAAGATTGTTGTTGTGTCAGCCTCTGGCGAGCAAATGGCTGTGAGGGTAATGTGTAGAGTAGGTAGTTAGTATCTAAATCAGGTAGGTGGCTTGATATCTTGCAGACTTCCACTTCCACAGCTCCCCTTGAGATCCCCCGCCCCAACCGACCCCTTAGTTGTTTCTCTATACATGACATACCCCAACCAATGCCCTTATTTTCCTTGGTTCACACTGCTTAGTGCCTACATGTAAAGACGACAACAATGCTGATAATGCCGTGAGAGTCAACAGGTATCCTATCTGACTTGAGTCCCTGACACCCGAATAAGAACAAGAATACGAAAAAGGAAAAGCTTTAGTGAATGCGTATTGTGTGGTATCATGAGTGCCCTATCCCAAGTTGAGTTCCGGAATGATCAATGCTCCCCCTTTTTTACCCCGAAAATGTAGTAACTCCTGGTAGAACGCCGTCCGAAATGCGAAAAGCTGCAATGCGCTATGACTGCTGACTGGCAAGTTGTTGTTGTGTTGTTGTTGTGTTGGTTGTTGTTGTTGATGCCTGTGAAGCTGTTGTGTTTCTTGCCCCTGGTCCATCGTCCGCTCTCTTTTCCTTGCTCGTTTTCCCTAGGAAGAGTCCCCTAACATCTGATGCGAGTCCATCTCTTGTTGACCGAACAGTAAGAGCATCACATCAAGAAGAAACCCCCCTCCACCCATACCCCCCATCAATATTAACCCAATTCCCCTTCTCCATCGCACTCTCCCAGCCCATCATGACCGCCAACAGCCTGCATCCCACCGCGCTAACAGTGCAAATAACCACATCGCTCGCGTCCGCCAGCACAGCCAGGTCCATCATGTACGCGCGGCCCACCAGGCTCCTAAGCCGGATCGCATCGGCCGATGGGCTCTTTTTGTGAGCCTCCACATCCGCGCTCGAGCTGGACTGGCCCAGGTTCCAGAACATGGCCGAGAAAAACCCGCCCTCCCAGCCGAACGCCTCATCGTGGAACTTGTGCATCACGTTTCTGTCGAGCTCGGGTTGCTTCATCTCCTGCTTTGCGGCGAGCTTGATGCGCTCCTGCGCGAGGGTTGCGCCCTTGAGTTCGGTGGCTTGGTAGATCATGGGGTCATCCGAGGCAAGAATCATGACGCTGTGGGACTTGGCAACGGCGTCCTCGGCCCCGTGGGGCCCGGTGTGGTTGAACTTATCCTCCAAAATCTCGCGCGCGGTTTCGGCGTAGATGTTGACGGGCATGTAGGAAGAACGGTACTGGAACTCGAACGGGTGGCGGTCGCCGCGGCGGACGTGGATGCCGATGGCCAGGCCGTTTTGCTTGCCTTTGGTCTTGGGCACGATCCGCTTGGCCATGAGGTCGCGGACGCGGTTGTCGACGTAGACGTAGTCGTCTTTGTTGAGGCGGAAGAGCGCGTCGTGGCCGAGGCGGGCGAGGTTGAACATCTTCTCTTGCGCGGACGGTTCTAATCGCTCTAGAGGGTCGTCGGAGGAGCCGCCGACGAGCAGCTCGCCGAAAAGGTCGATGGCGGTCCAGGTGGAAACGACCAGGTGGCGGGCTTCGAGGGGGCAGGGGAGCATCTCGTGCCTGGGAGGCGCTCCGCAGTCCTCGCGAGGTGGTGCTTGGAAGATGTCCATGTACTTCCCGTAGCCCCATCGGCTGTCGTCGATGAAAAAAGCGCGGCCCTCTTTTTGCGCTAACCCGTAGGCCGTCCAAAGCATCATCAGAGTCTTTCCCAAACCGGCGTCGTCTGACTCGAGAACAAACGTTAAGCTTTTCTCGCAGACAGGCTTCGGTATCGTCCCTTCTACAGATTCCCCCACTAGAGTCTTCACCGCGTCTTGCGCTTTGTCCGCGGACGCGGGCGCGGGTAGGTACCCAGCCTGCTGGGCCTCCTTCACGTCGATAAAGTGGGACTCTGTCGCATCGGAAAGAAACCCCAGATATGTTTGTTGTATGCTGCTCTTCTGTGATCGCAGTTGCTGCACCCGTTCCGCCGTCTCCCGACACTTTTCACAAACGTCCGCAAACTGCTCGGCGGTAAGAGGGAACTCCGACCCTTGAGGTATCGAAACTGTCCAGCTGGTCCTGCCCCGCGAATCGGTTAACAAGATGGGCGCTGGGTGATCTGGTAGGTCGGCTCGTGACACTAGCGAGTGGTCATACGGCCGAGAAAGGAAGGAGAGCACCGGGCTCTGTGTGAATAACCACTTGATCGCGTAGAAAACAAAAACGAGTCCGCATGTGTACAGGATGTAACGGACAACCCTCCTGGGCCGGACGAATCCCGCGAATCCTTTGGACGGTTTGCGCAGCGGAGGCGAGAGCAACGGTAGGCCTGGTGACGGAGGAGGAGAGAACATGAGGTGGTCGAAGTTGAAACGGGAGGATGTCGCAGAGAGGGGGCCCTTGTCGTGGTGGTAAGAGGCTGCCCTCCGCAGGTTGATTCGGGGCGGAGAGATAATCATTTTGGAGTGTCTCGTCCTACTCAAGTCGAGAGTAGGTGGCATTTTTGGTGTGAATGTGTGGGGAACCGAAGGCTACACAAGCAGAGGGTCCGTTGAGAAGTAAAGTGCTGGTGGCTTGCTGCTGTGACCAGAAGGAGTGTGTATATGGATCCAACTCTCAGAGTTGGTTGCGGTCAAGTATGAAATCCCGGTGTACGTCTCCGAGGCGAGACGACCGTAACCGGATGGACGAAGAATACCAGGGCAACCCGGAAGCCGGCAAACGTTGTGTTCTGTTTTTGGGAAGGAAAAGGTGCGCCCAGAGGTTGACTGTCCAGCGACAATAGAGTCGAGGGCGGCGAGCAAGATTAAGCTTCTCGGTAGAAAGTCGACATGCTTAATGATAACCAGGTAGCGAAGTAGCACATGTGCAAATCCCAATCTAGGGGCTAGCGAGCGATGTTGACTTTGACAGGCCCGGGTGATAAGTAGTTGAGGGATGTTCCGTGTCTCCCTCGAGCGGCGGCGGGGAAAGTAGTATAGGGGTTCACGGGATCCAGGTTCGAGGTTTAGAGAAAAAAGGAGGGGAGGGGGGTTGAGGGGGTTAACAGTAGAATAGGATGAGCGGTGGAAGAAGCGAAACAGGGAGGAAACCTATGGATGCCAAAGGGAGATTCCCAGGCTTTCCCAAAGCGAAGATCAGTACACAAATCCCAACCGTTCTGCCCCAGAACACCTTCCCTCGCGCAGACTCGCGGGATGACGGGTTGGGGCAGTGTGGTGACAAGGTGAGGAAGGGTGACCGCTTGGTGGATTCCGCCGTGGATATTCAAGATGGCCGGGTAAAGCGGATTGGCCAGAGAGGACAGGACACAGACGACGATCGTCCCCAGATAGTCTGCAAGGGCCTAGGGCAGTTGAGCAGCGTCACAACCCAAGGATCACCATGGACCGGGATGAGGAGGGGGTTGCTTGGAGATGAGGGGCCCTTTTCGATGTGTAGATCTGCAGTAGGTAGGCGAAGTCGTTTGAAAGCCGTTGGAGACGTGGAAGGGCGGAAACGATCTGAGCAGATCTTTCCAGAAGAACGCAACCCGTCCAAGCGAAGTCAAGCGAAGCTCCAAGGGATAGGATCGAAGGCGGCGGCGGCGGCGGCAGGCGGTTAGGATGACGTGAGGGGGTAAAAAGAGGCACACTTTATCCGGGCCATGTCGAGCAAAGCGATAATATAAGTGGTGAGCTGCTATATGGGGGCTACTATATGCTGAGCCATTGCCGTGTGTATGAGTTTCTGTCCCACGATGCACGAATGCGAGGGACTGGATGAGATGGGGCGGGGGAGGGTTGGCCGGGCATGAAAAGGAAAACGCTGTGACACCATCCGCCGGTGTTGAAACCCGCAAACGGGCGCCTGACAAGTGGAAGCTGTGGAAAGCAAAACCACCTGGACCTAACCCATGGAGCAAGATCAGACGCTGCCGCCGCAGACGCAGACGCGGACGGGACTACCGGGAGGGGAATGCACCGGTGCGTGACCTTTGATCACATCGACTTGGATGCGCATTCTGCTTTGATGGAGCCCATGTGAGATTTGCGAAAAATGGTCGGCGACCAGAGCAAATGATAAGGGGTAATCATCAAACACATCAGTAATGCCATGCCTCGATGCAATAAAAGCCGATCTTATTTACCCACGACATGTGCAAATGTCTCTTTGCTGTGTTGGATCATGATAGACTTCCACTTCTCGTCCCGATAGCCGACCGACCGACCGCGACCGGGCCATGATGGCAAACGGGAATCCGAACAAGGACACCTTCCGCATTCGTTTCGTCGGACCGCACAAATCAATCAACAAACGGTAGTGATCTGATGCAGACACGGCTTCGTTTGCTTTGCCATCAACTTGATACGAAAGCTGATCATGGTGAACTCTCTTGAAACGGAGAATGGTTCGTTGTTTGATGGGTTTGACACGACAACTCGAAGCCCCCAAGTATCCTCGGTATTTCTCAACAGTATTAGTGTGAGGCATGCTGCTATGTCAATCTGCCATCGATGAAGAATCCAATCGACAATGGCATTTACCCGCGGCACTATCACAAGCTCACAAGCTTCTTCACAACTTGCTCCCGTCCCCATCTCTCGCAGCCCCTCTTCCACTGCTGCGATGCCCTTGGCCTCTTTCCTATGCGCGCGTCGTTGGAGTCGGTTCGGTGATCTTTATATTAAACAACGTCTGAACGTCCCATCCAACCGACATCGAAAATGCGAAAGTGAGGACTTGTGGGAAAAAGAGAATCACAATTGTGGATTTCGGGACGACGATCTCCATTTCTCGGCCCCCTGTCGAATCTGAAACATGCGGAAAGGACCAATCAGATTGGCCAATGGGCGACGCCACATTTCAGGGCAGCACAGCGACAAAAGAGTTCCCGCTTTTTTTCTGTGATGAAGGATTCGAAGGATTTCCGTTATTATATGAGATTGATGTTGTAAATGCGGATGCGGCCCGTCGTTTCGTTTCAGATCCCATTTGCATATGATCATTTTATAATAATGCCACCAAAAACTGACACCGAGCAACACAAAACAGACCTTCGTATCGTATCGCATTGCATCGTCTTGTGTGAATGCGCAAAAGCAACCGAAGCCACTGAAGTTGGGACAGCTCAAGTGCCGTATGCAAGTAATCCGACCGACCGGCCTCCATGCTTCGCCTCGTCTCATGCAGTGGAAGCGGTGGAAGCTGTGGTGGAACGCAACGGGAGTTTGGGATTGATACCCTCTTAGCCCTCTACATATACCGTATAAACTCGGGAAACTCGTCTTCGGGATCGTCTGCTTACATGCTTACATACTTCCATGCCGTCCCCAAGAATAGCATTACAACCACTATCTATGGGAAGATCCTCGCATCTGGCAATCTATTTGATAACCAGTCGTCGTCAGAATCAAGCGAGCTTCAACACCGATGTCATTATTGCGGTTTGGGCACTTGTGCTACGTAGAACATTCCGTAGTCGACTTCACGACTTTGGATAAATTGAGTGAACAGCAAAACCGAGTTAGATAGGCGACCTTGATGAACCGAGGAACAAATCATCGTGTAACAGCCATGATCATGAAGATATATCGCGTTCGTAACCCGCTTGGTTTTGATTGATTGTAATCATATCGGTATCTTATCTTGTCCCCCTCTCCTTCTCCCACTCCCGGTCTCCGAGTCTCCCTATCTCCTGCTCGCGTCAGGACCAACTATATAAAACTTTCAAGCCATGATATGATGATATGTGTGTTTTTACCCTCTCTTCCTTCTTAACCCGTCGTCTAAAACCCATTCCAAATTCCGCTTGTCATGATAAAAACCTCCTCCCTTCCCTCCCCGTAGCCCGAGCTTGATGATCAAAGAGGGTAAAAGAAGAAACAGCGACACAAGATACAGATACATCCTACACATGCATGCATGCAACACGAGGAGAAAGTAAAAAGCGGATATGATACAGCGCCTTTTCGGAATTCGGCAGCAACAAAAACAAAACAAATTCGACAACCAACCAACCAACCAACCAACTCGTTTCATCTCTTCATAACCAGGAAACTCCCCCAATCCCGAGAGGGGGTGTTCCCTCCAAAAGGGGGCTTGTTTAAAATAAGCAAATGACAGCAAGAACAAAATGGATAAAAAATGCAACTCGGGTATAAACTGGGCCACCGTACATATGGCGCAAATCAATCGCATCCAAACACACGAGATGTGGGTTAAAAAAGAAACAACACAGGAAAATCATGCCCGCAAATGATAGCGAGCCCTTGTCGTTTACACCTCCATAATGACCGGCCCTTGAGACTCAGCAACATACGACGTCCTAAGTTTCGACAGCAACTGGAGTTTGATAGGCGGTTCGTTCATCTGGGTCGGCGGCGATGGTGTCCTCGATGGCGTTCGTTGCGAAAGCCGAATTGGCTCTCTGTGTTCAGCAACGACCGGTCCTGGGGGTGGCGGCGGCGGCATCGACGGAGCGGGCGTGGGGGCGACTCTAATGCTTCCCCTGTTCCCACGGATAAGCTGACCGGATTCGACGCGATCCTGGATCATGTCGTCCAGCATCTTGCTCATCTCATCGACGCTCTTTGTCCGTGTCCTGGTGCTGTTCATAAGCGACACCTGCCTACTCAACGTCGGCGTGGAACCGGTTGGGCTGTTGAGTGTGGTGACGCCGGGGGTGTTGGCAAGGCTGTAATTGCCATCATCGGAAAAGACCCGCGAGTTGCGATTGCTAGTCCTCGACTCGACGCGGTCCGCGTTATCCCTTGATCTTGCCGCGCTCCGCAAGGCCGCCAACATTCTGTCCTTATCCTCCAACCGGGCCCGAAGCTCAGCAATCTCTGCATCCTTTTCCCTAAGCAAGGTCGAAACGCTATGGTCCTCTCCCACCAGTATCTTATTCCCTGGAGTGATCCCTAGCGAGGTGCGCGATGAGCTTGCGCGGCGAGCTTGAAGAAGTCGCTTTTCCAGCGTCTGGATGTACCGGTTCTTGTCTGCAAGGTCTGCCTGCAACGCGCGATTCTGAGCCGCAAGCGAAGCTGTCCCATCTCCAAATTCGCCTATGCTATCCTCGTCTTCGGCCTCTGTTAGAGGTGCTTCTGGCCCGCTACCAGACGACCTCTTTTCGAGGGATCTCCGGCCAATCGTCGAAGAAGAAGATGCCATAGATGTAGACCTCTCCAAGAATGGCTTGCCTGCGTTAGAGGCGGTGATAACGGATCTTACCGACCCCACCGAAAACCTGTTGTTGAATGTGTTAAGCGAATAGGAGCTGAGTGATCCGTTGGCGTTTACTCCTATCGACTTTGAGCTGAGAATAAGCCGGTTCAAATGGTCGATCCTCTCCTTCAAGGCGGTTCGAGCCAGCTGCATTTCCAGCATCTGTTCTTCGTGGCGTTGCTCCATTTCCAGCTCTCGTGCCAGTTCCTCCTTCGCATCGCGCTCCATCTCCTCGTCCGCTTCCTTCTGACTGTTGGCCTTGGCCTGCTTCTCCAGCTCCTTACGCAGTTCAGCGATCTCCATCCGATAGCGTTCCAGCAAGACCCTAGCATTGCCATCACCTCCGGCTCCGAGAGCTTCATCAGCACGTTTAGCGCGACTGACAATGCTGTTTTTCGCTCGAGATGCGAACTTCAATGTGTTGAGTGTCTCGTTGATGTGAGTGCTTCCAGCGGTACTTCCGCCAGCGCCACACTGAATCGTGCAGAGAATGCTCACAAGGGAGTTTCCCGACAGCGCGCCTTGCAGTAATCGTGTGAGTTTGCTGTCGCGGTAAGGTAAATGTTTGTCGTCCTTGTCCTTGTTCTCAGAAAGCTTGGCGATGACCGTTCCAAGGGTCAGCAAACTCTTGTTGATATGCGAACCCTCTTGACGTCTCTCCTTTGTGTCAGCCGCCTTTTCTGACCCCGCCAAATCGATCAAGCTCAAGGTGGAAACTCGCACGCCACCCGGTAGCAGACCCTGTCGCTTGCTTCCCCCTGAGCTATCTCCCGCGGGCACACGCTCCCTACTCTCCACCACAATCTGGACGACAGCGTGACTGCGTGAACTCCTGGCGTTGAACTGCGTACTTGCGGTCCGGCGAGCCTGATCACCCCGTGCAATCACACGCAGGAGCTGCGTCGGACTCTGGACAATTTCTTCCTTGAGAGGCGTCGCATAAACACCCCGCTTGCTGTCCTCACGCAGCTTGATCTCCTCCTGTGCCGGGGCACCAGGACCATTGCCTCCCGTTGCCATACTCAGTAAATCGTGGATCCTCTCGTTGTAGATCTCCAGGTAGCTGACCCGAAGCAGGAACTCTCTCGACGGCGTTTCGCGAATGTATGAGAAAATATCGGTAATAGCCAGCGGTATCACGCCTGGCGAAGAGGCCGTGCCCTGCATCGAAAATGTCTTTCCTGTACCCGTCATACCGTATGCAAAGACTGTGCCGTGATATCCCTCCATAACTCGTCTCACCAAGCGCTTGGCACTGTGGTCATAGACTTTCGAATTGTCGTCGTGGGTCGTAAAAACGTTATCTGCTTCATTATCAGCCTCTGCTTCCTGTGTAATTTTTCCCGGCGCTCTCACCATAATAGTAATCGCCTCCCTCCTTGCCATTGTACGAAATTAGGGACCTCCTCCCGTCCACCATCCACTCCCCGTCCGTAGTGTGTTCGTTCCCAGAAGCATCTGGCCGTACTCTTACGCTCACAACGACATTGCCTTTTGTTTCGGGGGTCTTCGAGGCACGCTTGCTATTGCTTCCTGCGGAGGTATCTGGTCGAGATTGTGTTGCCTCCATATCTTCGTATTGCGTGGCTGAGGTAGAGTAGGAGTCTTGTGCGGATGAACTGCGGCTCTGGGGTGGTGATGCGATGCTGATCAAGCCATCCGAGTTTCTAGACCGGGCAGCCGACCTGCCGTCACCGCTCCCGTTGAGGAGGCTCCCCGTGCTACCGGAGAATTGGTACGTTGGTGTTGTTGGTGTCTTTGATTTTCGCGACGAGGCACCGGCAGAGAGCGGACTAGGCGGTAAGCTGGTAAGTCGACCTTCGCCGCGTGGTGGTTGCGGAAACGAGTTTATGCTGACTGATTTCCTCAGTGTTTTAGATGAAGCGTTGATGGAAGAAACTGCGCGCGGCTGGGGTAGGCCTCCGCCAGTTGCTGGTGATGCTGTAGAGTTGCGGAAGTTGGAAGCGCTTGATGGGGTTCGAAGAACACCAGATTTGGGTGTTGATGGCATCGCAGTGTTGGTTGAAAGAGACAGTCCGCCTACGGATTTCCGCGTCTTGCCCATAGAAAGCGCGGGGAGAGCGGAGTTGGGTGGCCCGCTTGATAGCCGGGCCGGCTTCGGTACTGTGGTAGACATGGTGAGGTGCGAAGATATTCAGCAGGGGTCGTTTGCAAATCCTGCAGAAGCCACTCAGCGATGGGGCTCTCGTTGTCTGGTTGGTTTATCGCCGCAAATCGACCGTAAGCTTGACGATGTCCATGAAGTGGGTTCTAGTTACGTGTACCACCAGCGAAGAGGCTCCAACCGCAGCTTGACCGAGCAGAAGACTCGAGTACGAAGCACTGGGCCAGATACGTAATACGTCTACACCGACACCGGTTGTGCCGTGGACCAAAGCGTTGGGTCGGACTTTGTTATGAAACGGTGCTCGGCGGGATCGAAGCAGAGGGGTATCTTCTATTCATAAGATATGGACCGGACCTGAGCCTAGAAACAGAAACATTTTGTTAGTGCCATGCAGCTGGGGCTTTTGAAGAACCGGAACCCCGGTGTTTAAACATTGTGGATTGCGGAGGGCGGGAACCGAAACGGAACAAACATGCCAGTGGTGTACGCTGTGGAGTCACCTAACCACGGTAAAGGTACCAGGTACGTACTGACTCCCAAGGAACAGCGCACACCGGCGTTCAAGGCACACCGCACGGGCTTGTTCATCCCACTTCGTAACCCCGAGCGAGCGAAAGATGCAGCCGGTAAAATGTCTTTGCTTACCTCAGAGAAGGGCGAGTTGTTGAAGAATCGTCGGATAGCGCAGAAATTGGCGCCGATGATCTGCGACAGTTTCTTCAGAGTTCTGCAGTTGCCACGAAAAGGAGGTGTGGCTGCGTCGTCGACCAAACGGCGGCGGAAGAGGTGCCGACTAATATCGCAAGACTCCCTATTCCCAAGACAGAGGACGGAGACAGCGAGAAACGTGGGCTGACACGGCTTGAAATAACACGGATGGAGTGGCTTCGTGGTCGTCGTAGTAAATCGGACTTGGCAAGGAAACGAATCGGTTGCGTCTGGGTTGTCGTCGATTGCTTTTCGTGGTCGGTGAGTGTCGCCAAACGAATGATGCTAGTACGGAAGGCCGTAGAGTGCAGTTGTGTAAATGTGGAGGGCGACAGCGCAAAAAAGATCGGACGGCGCTGAAGTGTCTGGGCGGTGGTGGTTTGTGGTGTTCTGGGTGTCCACGGATGCGGGAAGTACCGACGTAGCAGGGGAGCACGGTGTATATGGTGGACCTTCTTTGGAATATCTTCGGAGGCTGGCGACTGTCGTGAAGAGCCTTGTTGATGATTGACGACAAGCATGAAAAACAGCGAACGTTAGGTTGGAGTATGCGAAAAAGGTCGAAGTGAGCAGAATGACTAAAAGAAAGGGTCGGCTGTCGGGTGCCCTGCTCTAAACGAATTTCATGCCCAGACCCTTCAAGCGGGAAGGTCTGGCTGAGTTGCCCTGTGGAAACGACGGGACCTATGCAGTCCCCTATGCGCGAAAAGCGCGGGGCGGTAAGTCCAGGTAATAGTTGTAGTGTAGAGGTTGCAATGGCCTGCACTTCTGATCCTGCCTGTCTTCGAGCAATCTTCGCTGTGAAGGGGATAGGCTGAAGAGGCTGGCCGCAATAGTTTCTCTAGTGGGAAGCTATCACAATGCAGAGGAATTCGTCGTTCCTGTTCGTGCGGCGTAGATGGTGGGATTTCTGATTTCTGAATCGCCGCGCTCAAGAGCCTCCAATCAGATGCCGGCAAGTCTAGAGAATACCAGAGGATGCAGGTGGATGCAAGCACGGAAAGCTTGATGAAGACGTCTGGTAGGACAGCGACGAAAACAATGATTGTCCAATCGTCGCTCTGGGCTCAGGGGCTTTCAGTTGGTGCGTCAGCGTCAGGGTCTCATTGCCTGGGTTAGGTGGAAGCTGGAGGATAAGAGAAAGCAAAGGGCACGACGACAAGACCTCGAGTTTCCTGGGGAAGAGGAGAAACCTGGACAGCTCGAGATGAGCAGAGAAACGCCCAGGGCTCTGGAGAGAGATGAGTACACCCTCACCTTGCTACTTTCTTTTTCCCAAGGCGACGAGTTCTGGGGGTCCATCGTTCTGTCCAAGCCCTCACTCTGGCTTTTTCGCCGTTTCTTTTTCTGTCTCCATCTGCAACCTGGGCTTCAACCCACCACTATTCTCTCGACTCTTCAGGTTCCTCCAGTCACCTGTCACCTACCTAACCTTCCCATCGCCTAAAAACTACACAGTCCCATTCAGAGTGCTGGCCATGCCTGCCACTGGTTCCATGTGGATTCCGGCTCTGGATTCCATGGCACGCTCTGTCCAACAAGGAGAGTTATTGCCATTGTTGCGAACATGCAATTTGACGAACCATCACCGGGCCCCTGCCAAAAATCCCTCCCAGTGTCCCCTGCAATATCCCACCCAAATTCGACTTTGGGCCCGGCCCATCATGTCTCCCAGGGGCATGCCAGCAAGGCTCCATGACCAGACAAGGAATCTTTAGCGCGTGGGGTTTTCTTTGCACTATCTTTGCCCCCGTGTGGTCACTGGTCAACGACATCTTCAGATTTTATTTCTTTCCTTTCCCACAATGATTTTACGAGATGGATGATGGAACACCGGCAGACATCATGGCACCTCACGCGGTAATGAGAATTGTGGCGTCGAAGCCTCTTGTTACACCATGATACCCAGCGCATGAGGCCGGGGACGAGGGCAAGGCAGTGCCTGCCGTGGGGTAGCAGCAGATATTTCGCATCCGCACTCGCAGGCCTTTGAACGCTAACGGCTTCTTCTCCGCCCGATATTACCCTCCCATCACCTCCTCATCACATCCCATCGATCTCGACCTTCACAGCTCGACCTTTCCTCGGCCTTTTTTCGTTTTTTTCGTCGTTTGCGATTGCCCTCTCGCACGTGCAGATCACTTCAAAATCGTTTGCTGTGCAGTTGTGCAGTCCATCTCACCTATCAGGTCTATGGGATCCACGGCCTACTGAGCGGGCTTCGGAAGCACATCTCCTATGAGCTACGGCGTGGTTGCGGTGGGCCTGCTTGGGCCAAAGAGGTATCAATCACGTTTTGCTTGGGGTGCTTTTTATCACATGGCTGCTGCTGTTCTCTCCGACACATCACAATTGGATGAAACCTGCTAGAGCGATTCTCGAATCGCAGACTCGAGACACAGCTGAGGAGCCATGGCTGATTCGAGGCGCAATTAAACTCGGGAAAAGGCCAGGTTCACTACCGGTGGGTATGACAGTGTGCCTGAGAGAGAAAGAAACCCAGAGTTCAAGGCGAACTTGATAATTCGAAGCTGAAAATGACAATCACAACCACAACCACAACCAGGCAGCCTCCTCCATACCTACTAGGCGCTCCTAGGCGGAACTAAAGTAGTTCCCCGAATCCTTCCTACTGATCCCCGGGACCAATCCAAATGAAAGAAGGCCGTGCGCACTTCATTAACGCAGGTACGTGCCGTGGGCTTGCAGATTGCAGAAAGAAGTCTTGCTGCAATGTGATGTGGGTGTTGCCCCAGTCCCCCTGGGCCTTGCCACGACACGACGGATCAACCGACGAGCACACCAGAGCTTTACCATAAACGAAGGCTCTCCCATTGAAATACCACGGCGCAACTTCCGTTCTGATTTCTCCCATCGGCCTAAACTACCACATCGAGCGTTGCTGTCGAGGGAGTTTACTATTACCGGCCTGTCAATCTCATGTCGGTCCTCTCTTCCCGTGGATGGATGGAGGGAGGACCCTGAAGCTGCAGACGGGATGCAGGATGCAGTAAGGTAAGATCTCAAACCTTCAACGAACCTCAAGCAAGGGATGATGACTTCACCGGAAGAGAGAGACAGAACGAACTTCCATACACTACATCGTTGATTCAAAGTCAAAAACTACCTCAGGTACTGCCTTCCCGTCCGACTGCCCTGCGTAAGATGCCACGCGAGCGAACTCTTCTCAGACGAGACAAGATCCTGGCTACTGGCTGCACGCAATCTATTTCCTTCTCGCCAAAGAACGGTCCCCACGGAGATCGGCTTCCCCATGCGCTCTTTCTTTTCATTTTAATCATCTGGACCCAAGGCTTTGCCATCACCTCCGATGCTACCTTCGATATGAGCCTGCCATCGGAAGTGTTGTGCTGCGCTCAATTGTGATGTATGACGGACCATTTCCTGGGAAAGAGATCCCGGATGGGCCTGTCCTCAATGATACGAACATCGCGCATCAGTCCATCGGTCGGTCCTTGCGAAGAATTTAGCTCGTCACGTCCCTTCTAGATGCGCCCACTTGCGTCTCTAGATGTTCTCAATGCTGCCATTCCAAGCTGAGATGACCTACTACCCATTCTTGAAAACGAACGGTGCTTGAATTCCCGTCAACTTGATCATTCCACGGTACCCAGAGTCCCAGACCCCACCATGCCCATGCACAATCGTTAACCCACGCGGTACCTGCATAGCGTAGCAATGGTATGCAGGAACAATCTGACTTCCCCCACGAGACGCCTTCAGATTGCTTTGGGAATAGTAGCACTGATACTTGGAGGTGGTTTTCTACTTGGCTGGCGACGAGCGCCGTCAAGAATGGCACAGACACACCGGCAACAGGAGTCATCAATCGTTTAGTAGCAATACAAGCCTCTGTTTAACTAGTCGCAACCATACCAAATGATTCGACGGTTTAACCGGGTCAAACTCTTCTTTCGTTGAATCAAGCTTGGAGAGAAGAAAAGGATTGGTATTTCCACTCAAATTGGACCGAAGATACCTCTATCGACGTTGAGCCTCGCAACAGTACAAAACAATCCACATGTACGCGTCAATCCGTAGCCCACTCAAACCTTCCATACATTGAAGGCAGCCTGCCGTCCTCCACGCCCATTACTTCTATCCTATATTGCTGAACATCTTGATATGTCTGGTTACCATAATGCCTCCAGCTGCCTCATCATCCCCAATCAGTATCTTCTTTTGACTCTCCGTCTCGAAGCTGGAGAAGTCTTCTTCTTGGCGTTCTCCCCCGGAGATCTCCGTCAAGCATATGCCGTTTCCGTACCCGTTTGAGGAGGACACATGTCCCCTACTCTCGCTAGGCTGCTCGTAGTCGTCATCGCGCTCTTGGTTGGTGCGGTGCTGCGGGTTGGTGCCGATCTGGAAACCGCTTGTGCCATAGCTCTGTTTGTGGGACGTGTCGCCGCCCAAGTACAAAACCTCGCGAAGGAGTGGGCGCAGTGTCATCAAGCAGCCTACAATGAGTCCCATGCCGTCTGACGGAAGACATACAAAGTTAGCATTACAGCAGAAAACTGACGGAATCATAAGTAGGATCATACTCTCGGCATAACCCCAAATCACAATATCGGCAAGTGCATCTGATGCGATAAATCAACTGTTAGTATGTTCGTACAGTAAAGTATCCACTTCAACGGGACGTACAGAGGTAGTCATCTTGGGCTGTGAGATTGACGGTATATTTGAGCCGGACACAGGCCGATATGGAGGCAAAGAAGCCTAGGCCCAGCACGCATACAACAGAAATCTTGGTGTTTCGGTTCAGCTGAACGTTCCAGAGCAGCGGGATAGGCATAAAAGCAGTGACCCAATCTGTGAAGATATTGACCGCAGTTGTGGCATCTGGTGAACGTGTCCGTGGTAAGTATGGAATCCATATCTCTGTCTTTTATCACGCGACTCACAGTAAATGTCCGCCATGTACTGCAAGGGGTTACACTTCCCTCCATTCTGTAGGGCAGATGTATCCCAGGCCGCGCTGACCGGATTGCATTGGAAGATGATGTAGAAGCCTATAATGAAACGAGTATCGCAGTGTCAGCCAAATCCATCGACCTCAAGTATAATGGCCGACACTGGAAAGGGCTAGAAGTACTACTGACCCGCAACCATGTTCATAATGGTGAACATTGCCATGATACCGTATTGCACGTAAATATAAGCTTTTCGGTGCTGTTGAGGTCATCTCGTTAGTATCTCGACGAGCAGCCGAGACGACAAATTGTATGAGACGAACCTCGGCGATTCGAATGAGCGCCAGACTAATGGACAGCTTGACAGGAATGATGTTGACGCAGTAAAAAACCTCAAATATGAAGAACCACTAATCTCCCACATCTCGTAGTCAGCCGCCTACCCTCCCTCCGAGTCAGGAACGGTGTCGTTAGGGGGTTCACTCACGAATAGTCCCTTCTCGTGGTACTTTATGTTTTCCGGCAGTGCCAGGGTTAGATTTGTGGCGCCAATACCTGTGAAGGCGCAGGCAATACATCCTATTGAAAGCACGGTAAAAGCGGGCAGTGCCGCGGTCATGCACCAGTCCTCTATACCCCATGATGCGTATCGCAGTCGGGTGTAGACTCGGAGAACGTAGGTGATGTAGCCGAGAGAACATCTGATAAACCAAAGTAAGCATGCTCGAATCCACAAACGTGGTATGCTCCTAGAAAAGATGTTGCCGGATACGGATGGCAGGCAAATCTTGGGGGAAAAGTGACGCTGATGATATGGGCGTCCAACGCAAGGAAGGGGAGGGTATCCAGAAGATAGATACTGCGGGAGCAAGAGACAATCTGTTCTGACTTACTATGAGACAATGTTAGCCCAGTGATACGAAGCGACAACTTGACAATAGCGCCGTGGGAATGGAAGAGGACCTTGGACTCACCATCGTGATGACAGCCGCGGCTACGTTCGGTCCGCGGTCCGCACAGAGCACCATATTGAGTACGGTGTGTGATTTTCCCGATTCTCACGGTAAACAGGTCTAAGGCGATGAAACGAAACAAGAGTGCTGGACGAGTATGTATACCGGACGCCTTGGCTCGTACATGTACGCATCGATCTCTGGAATGTCTGTTGTGTCGACGGTAGAGGTATTTTCGCCTTCTGGACCTTTCCTCACACACATTGCCAGAAAACCAAGGGTGCAACGGACGGACACCAACCTCTTTGTAAACTTAACCTCTATCTACACTCTACTCGCCCCTGAATCTGTTCGGGAGGTAGCGATGCCAATATTAGAGTGTGCCAGACAGCTTCGATCTCAATGTCTGGACCACCAACTTGCTTGCGCAAGCCAACAAGCTTAAAGGAGCTAGGTTAGTACTAGTCAAGGTATAGTTCCCCCAAGCGGAGATTAGGAGAAATTACACGTGTGGACAAAACTCGACGATCAGGAGGGGGAGGGTGGGGGACTAGTGCCACTTCGCCCGCTGGGGGACTGTTTAGCCTTCGCTAGCACTGGTTACATCTGTACGGATAATGCCCGGCGCGAGAGAGCTGGACATCTATAGTCAAAGAGCAAAGTATAGTGCTGCACCTTTGGTTTTTACTAAGGACAGCCCAGGCGAGTCATCTCCGGTATTGGCTGTATATGCTCGAGGAGGTGAAATTCCAACGCCTGAACCCGCAGTGAGAATTCGTCAAAGTTCTTTCGAATACTCTCGCGCTAGTGGGGCTTCGCTAACATAAATGCGCCCCGCTGATGCGAGCTGATGTGTAGTCGATCTCGCCGTTCCTGACCTGGCTTGGGAATGATGATCGAGATGGGCTACTATCTGACTAGTACGAAAAGTGCGGAAGCGAAACTTGTGTCGCTGTGTACCGTTCCTGGCAAGGGTTAGGTAGAGACGTGACCGCGGAAGCGGAACCCGTGCCGGGGAAGAAACTTCGAGTTCCGGTTCTTCCTTCCTTGATGCCGCCAGACAGCGAGCGAGCCCACTGTCACGCAACACTGACCCCAGTGAAGGTATGTGTGTCCTGCAATTCTTAAGACGGCAAATGCCAAGGTCCTTTTGCTTCTGAGTATTGCTACGGAGCACTCAGACCGAGCTGAATGTGACACAGGTATTCGTATCTACGCAGTATAGTGCTGCACGGCTCAACCCTTGTTTGTTTGGCAGTGCGTGTCCTGGGACATAGAGTTCTAGAAGTTGTTGTTTAACGGCCAAAACGAATTCTTCAATGCAAGAAGCTAAAAGCAAAGTCATGATATCTACAAACACTGCTTTTTCGTAGTGGAGATTGTATTTACACATGTACAGTGCGAGCCGAATCGTTAAACCCCCGAGCTACTGACAAGCTAGGATATGCCTGTATAAGCTTTAGTAGTGTAACGCTACTTGGGCTTTCGATTGGCTACCGAGAACTGGTTCCAATCTCTCGGGTTTACACTAGTTACCGAGCCCGTTAAGGCCGAGCCGACTAGGGCGACTGTGTAGAAGCAAGGTCTAAGTCACTCCCAAATCCCCCAAGGTTAGTGTTAGGGTCAGCGGTTAGGGTTAGGTGTTAGGGTTAGTTAGGATTAGTTCCGGGGGTGCAGGGGGCCGGTGAGAGGCTCCCGCGTGTGAATATGAAATCAGCGCATCGAAAAAGATTGTTTTGAGCTCTCGTTGTTGAAGTTCAAAGTGGTGACTCTTTGAAGATGGTTGTCGTAACTTTGGCTTCGCAGACTTAATGCCAAGCCATAAGAATGCGGTCCGTGCAGTCTTCGAGTTTGCATGGCCCCACACAGTCGCCCTGGGCGATTACACAGTCGCTCTAGTCAGCCCGGTTAAGGCGACTGTACGATCGGTCAGGGCAACTGTATGGGGTCATACGCCGGGCAAAGGTATAAGTGTCGTCGGGTGGGTCTGTCCCACCACCCTTGTCTTGTCGTGTGGGTCCAGCCCTCACACCCTTCCTGTATTTTAGCCCTCCACATTTCTTTTCCTTCTTTGTTCTAGCTTCCTCTCCATAGCACACACATCTACACTTCTTTTGCCCTCTAGTCCAAGAATAAGACGCCCAAATTAACAGAGAAGGTTAGGGTTAGATAGTATTAGGGTTAGCGGTTAGGGTTAGTTAGGGCTAGTTCCGGGGGTGCAGGGGGCCAGTGAGAGGCCCCCGCGTGTGAATGTGAATTTTGACGTCGAGAAGGGTGTGGTTTTGAATTCTTATTGTCGCCGCTCAAAATAATAACTTTTGTAAGTAATGGTTATTACGATTTTGGGTGCGCAGACTTGATGCTAAGCTTAGAGTCTTAGCTATCTCTAGCAGCGAATTTGTATAGCCCCACACAGTCGCCTTAACGGGCTCGCTAGTTATATACTCGAGGGTGGTACAGTAATATACCCTGTAAATGCTAGACCCTATAAATGCTAAGACCCGGTTAATGCTAGAGATTTCTGTGCCCGAATTATTTTAGTATGGCATGGCCTGCTAACTGCTAAGTGCAAGACCCCCAGACGGCCCGCCACACAAACTTGCAGCTGACAGGGACCNCCTGTAAATGCTAGACCCTATAAATGCTAAGACCCGGTTAATGCTAGAGATTTCTGTGCCCGAATTATTTTAGTATGGCATGGCCTGCTAACTGCTAAGTGCAAGACCCCCAGACGGCCCGCCACACAAACTTGCAGCTGACAGGGACCCTGACAGGGGGTTTCTGGCACCCCTGACACCCCTGGCACCCCTTGCTAGAGCTGTCAATGGCTGTCAGAACCCCCTGCCCGGCCGCCAGTCGACCCCCTGTTCAGATACCAGTAAATGCTAAGACCCAGTAAATGCAAAGGAAATGAGCTGCACGCCCCACTTGCATTTACAGGGCACATTACTGTAGGTGCCTTTCTGGCTCTGGGCGCCAAGGCTCTTCCACCCTCTCCCTATAGGGAGAGGGTAGTAGAAATTTGGGACATGAAATAAATCTGGGACACCCACTGCAGATTTGCATACAAAATGTTAGGAGAGCAAAACCACCAACTCCAGTTCAACCTCCAACGCATTTCAAATATTCTACCAAAATTAAGATAGACTCTTTAGGTATAAAAATGCTCATATGCAAAATTGCATTGTCTAGAAAAATTTCCTGGTTGAGAAACTTTGGTTTTCGATGCCGCTGCCCAAGATTTTGATTTCGAGCAAGTTTCCACCAAATGCCCAAGATGATAGGGGCACAGCAACAGAATCGAGGGTTTCTCAACCAAACCACGTCCAAATTTATTTCTGAAAGTTGGAATCCGATGGTAATGCTTAGGACTATCGATATTCAGAGTTGCATTTTTTTGTCTTTAATGCTCGTGGCGTTGTGCAAACGGCATTCTGATTCTCACACAAATTGCCGTGTCCCAGATTTATTTCATGTCCCAAATTTCTGCCACCCTCTCCCTATGGGGAGAGGGTGGAAGAGCCTTGGCGCCCAGAGCCAGAAAGGCACCCACCACCCTCGAGTACTCTAGCGAGATTAAATAAAACTCTAACTGTGTGTAATCGACGTCTTAAGGTCTCAGCTAATCTGGCCAGATAGAGCTAATTCCCGGCATTTAAACCCGGCGGTAACAGTCGGTCAAATACCTACGTCAAAACGGATATAACCGCGATGATCCTTAAGCTGCTTCCCCTTCTCAATGTTATCGGAATTCATTCCAAAAGAATCGACGCAGCACTGCCAGGCAAACACACAAGACAACTATGGGAGAGCGGACGGGATCACGAGTTTTCTACCATCTATGGTCGTATGTGCTTGTTGGGTGAACAAGAACAGCTTATATTGGTAGGAATCATCTGTCTACCTTGACATGGGATGGTTTCTTGACCGCGCGGGCATCTACGCTCGGCGTCGACGTCTTTCCCTTTTCCTCCAATCTTTCGTTGGAGCATCACTATCCCGATCATACTTCAAACTACGCCCGAATGAAGCAAAAGCAGAAAACAAAACAAAGAACTGGTTGTGAGCTCACTGCAACATGTGCTGCATACCATTCTAGGCGAGTGTCCTTCAAACCCCGAACCAACCGACACCGGGTCCCCATTGTGCCTATTTTCAGCATCATTGCCTACAATATCGGATTGGGAAAGCAGACCCGGCCTCTGGATGCCAGGACAGCTATTATGGGTCAGGAATTCATGGATGATGGTGTTAAATAAGATGTTCTCCCAGATTACTCCAGCTTCAGCATGGATCAGGGGGGTTGTGTTTGGATATGAGTCTAACATAAGATGATATATGGATGGCATTTTGTATGAGGGGGCCACTTCACTTCAGAGCAGATATTGGTGTTTCTGGGTTTGGGAACGCTCTTGGTTTTGGTCGCGATTTTCGAAATACCAGATATTGTCATCTGTCGGCAAGATTTCAGGGAACACGTTTTCCCCTTAGCGACATGGGCATCACAGTCTCAGCGTCGTTTCGTCGGAACAAGAATATCCTGAGATCAGACTTCAACGAATGAGTAAGGTACCAATGGATAAGTGGGAGACGGAACAAAGGGCAGAAGAAAATATGCAAAGAACTGTTTTGTAAGCCCAGGATGGCATATTGATACATAGGAGTATCGTTCAAGGTATCGAGCCAACCGATGTTGTAGTCCCATTGTTCCAGTTTTCAGCATCATTACATACATACATACATGGAAACTGGCAAAGAAGACCATGTGCCGGCCTCCGGATGCCAAGGCAACCAGGTATCTTGGGTAAGGAACTCATGGATGGTGTAGTAAAATAAGTAGAGAAGGTGTTCTCCCAGATCACACCAATTTTAGCATGGATTAGGGAGGGTGGGTTTGGATATGACTGGAGTCTAACATGAGATGATGAGATATGGCATTTGGATAAGGTTTCCCCATCGTAACAGATCGGTCTTTCTGGTCTTTGTATTCCTTTTGATTTCTTTGCGATTTCGAAACGGCTTCAATTTGTTGTCGAGGTGCCAGGGAAAACCTGGATGTCCTGAACTGTCGCTTCCATTTGACTACTGTTGACATCCAAATTGCGGTTGTATGATATTGTTTGTGCACTGAGAAAGAAAGAAGTGGAAGTTGGTCGGCAGTTGAGGTCTCTTTGTAATGGCGATGGCATGTAAGTTCGTTGGTTCAGGGGGGTGCTTGACGGCATGTTGTTTTCAGGTCACACCGGTGCCGACCGCCAACCGCCAACATCGCCAACAGGCATCGTGCAGAACTTGGTCGACTTGAGGGACACCGGTATCCCGCATTTAGTAAGTAGTCTAGTAGCTGGTGTCCGAAAAGAGCTTTGTTGATTCTATACCTACCCGACTTATTTTCCTTCTCATCCACCTTTCTCGTTGAAAGCGGATCTAGAGGACGGTGCATGGGAAGTGGGAAGTGCCCGGATGCGCCAAGTTGTTCACCCAAAATGACGGGACCTCAAAACGGGGGTTGATAAAGGACCTCAAGTTGACAACAAGTATTCAACACTTGACAAGTTGGCTGCGTGGTAGTTGCGCACTACAGGCCACATGGAGCCCTCGCAGTATTAGGGAATTTTGATACTTAATTGCTCAGTATGGCCTCTAAGAGACGGGGAGCACTCCAGTGGAAGTAACGGCTATGGTGGCGTCTTCGGGCTACGCAAATAGGGCTCTTCTACTCCCTTCCACTACGTCGTGACGTCAGCCGTTCGATCCCCGCTCTTGTCCTCTTTTTTTGCACTTTTTTAGTCGTTTTTCATCGTCGGTGATGCGATGAACCACTGCATGCAGCGATTCTTCCGTAGATAGGTACATGAAGCTAATGACGATGATGAAGCTATCACCACATCTTGGCATCGCTTAGCGTGTTTATATTTGTGTAGGTACTATCCTTGTCGGCGAACTGGGGTTCTTCGTATCGTGGTGTGGCAACAGAATGTAGACAGGGTTAGGGTTCAACGCAGTGCTCTTCTCGCGATTGTTTGTGAGGCTTGTATCACTCGTCTTTTATTAGTTTTCAAATCTAATTCATGACATACGACCGCTTGACCCAACTTCTAATGGCCTTGATCGACCGAAGTACGAGGTTGTCCTCAAGTTTGGCGTGCTTTATGGCCACAAGGGGAAGGTGTGATCCCAACGCCCATATCCGGCAAGAGCGCAACGCCTACAGGCAGCGAAGGTAGCGAAAATAAAGGAAGGCGCGCAGGAAACGGTTCGTGGTTTCCTTTCAGCAGGTGGTCAATTCTCAAGGTTGGTCATTCGGTCGTGTTGGTTCTTCGATGTTGGTCTTCGTTGGTGTTGGTTCACCTCCCTCTCCACGGGAGACAAAGACTCACGCCTGGCACAGAACAAATGTGAGAGTGATCATTATGGGATAGCCGCCCAGGTCAGTCTCCCATTCCAGTCATGGAAACCAAGGACTGGGAGACAGGTCAGTTCCTTTCCACGCGTATATACCAGATTTGACTCGGACATCCACTAAGAACAGAAGCCCAAGCTCGAATTCGTCCCTCTCGCGAACGAACATTTTCCAGTCTGGCAACGCCCTGCCTCTTACCACGATGCCTGCCAGAGCCAATATCGTCGCGGAAGCGGAAAATCCACCCGAACGAACGGAGATGGCTGATTATTATTCCCCATATCGTACCGGCCATGTCATGGGTGACTGGGCGGATATCTATATGAATCTCCGTCCTGAGTCCGGTAACTCTGTGAGAATGGACGCATTTGCAGCCCTTCAGTTGATTACCAAGGCAGCCTATACCGTCCAACTGTTCGATGAACTCCAGCCATACCTAGTATCCCAGGATGAAACCACAGCCGAATTTCACACCTTCTTCGATCACATGGGCGGATACCTCCTTCATTGCCATCTCCAAAAGGTCTATGAGGCGATGCCAAAAGAACCGTCAATACAAGTATTACATTCCAAGATACTAGCATACTCGACGATGCTACAGGATGCGTACGAGGTAAGTACTGAATGGTGCACCGCAATCCTTTTGTTATGAGACGAGCAACAGCTATGATCAGGCATCTAACACAGCATATAGTCCTTGAAAAGAACCAGGAACCCCCATTCGTAGGGCAACTTCAATCTCTTTTCCTCACTGCAAGATACTGACCTTGGAATTCTCTCTCTCGGTATTTAGACACGAGACCAAGCCGAAACTGCAAAAATTGCACAAAATACTAAAAGAGATCCTGGAGCCCAGCTTTCTCCGAACACTATGGTACGTATCCATGGTTACGATATGCACGGATATCATGCTGATACACTTCGTCACCGTACAGTTCCGAACAAGAAGCTGCTTTTCTTTGCAACTGCAGCCACTTTGCCTCTGGTTACCTGCCTCATGAGGAAATCGAACAAAACGTGTATAACCTGGTAGTCGCTCTTCGCGATGATGGCGAGGCTGGACGAAGACTTGAGCCGAACAAGATCCTCAGCCTTTTGCCCGAGACACCACATGGACTACTACCTCATATCCCGATGGCCCGTCCCAGATACAATGACAAATTTTGGGACTTTAGGGAGAGTTATGTCTACCGGCCTCCAATTGGCGTTCTTCGATCTCATATTATGAACAGTTTGAAGCTCAGCTTCAAGCGAGGCGGTCGGTATCAGCGCATTCGGAAGCCCAGTATGAAGAGCGGCGCGCTTCGATGGATACTGGCAACTGACGATGACGGAAGCACCGAACCGGAGGATGGACGTAGGGTCTTCATAGACTGGCTTCAAGCTATGCCGGAGAACAGCACAGAAAACGCCACAACCCAGGGAAATCTTTTCTGGATTTCTGGCCATCCTGGAGTCGGTAAAAGCGTTTTGATGAGGCTGATCGTTGATACGGTTCTTCACAACCGTTCTATTCTCAAGCCCATCAGAAATCCAGGAGATCGGAACCCAATTGTACTCTTTTACTTTTACCAAGACCGACAAGATCCGTTCTACACCACCCATCGGTACATGCTCAACGATCTGCTTCTCCAACTCTTCGAGCAAGAGCCATTGATGCTTGATAGTATCTTCATGCAAAGGTGGTACAAACTACTGGGCATGAGCGATGTGGATGTTCCTCTATTTGTACCCAGTTACATCCCTCGAGAGGCATGGAAAGACAACTTCATTCCCACGGAAAACTCGCATTGGTCAACCAAGTGGCTGGAGGAATACTTCATTGCGGCGTTGACCGGGTTGGACTCGTTCAGACCGGTTTACATATTTTTGGACGGACCATCAGGTTTCAGAACGCAGACCTGGGAGGATAACAACGCGGACTATTTCCATTTTACGGAGTTCATTGAGAAAGTTCGCAACATCCAGCCTTGGCACAAAGTCAAAGACAGAGAACAGACCGGGGGTAATACAGCTGCCATGCCCGTAACGAATTCGATCAAAATCATCGTAGCGAGCAGACCGGAAAAAGACTTCCACGACTTCCATCTTCCTCGCAAAGTCATGAAATCTGGGTCAGTCGTGACAGTTGGCGTGGAAGCCCCGATGCTTCGTGTCCAGGACATCAACGGCAACGACATGAAACTTATCTGCCGCCACAGGTTTGGCATGTTGGAGAAAGGTTACAGCACGAAGACCCCGAAATGGCGCCAAAAGAGAATGGAAGAGACGGTGGAAGAAATTGTGAGGGAAGCCAACGGATGTTACCAAGTGTTACAAGACGCTTTGGATCGTCATCCCCAGACCAAGTTTGATGAAGATGGAGAAGAAGCGCCCTCTTGTTGGTCCTCATGTTTTCCATGCTACGAGACCAAAAATGATCTTTACGATCAAGATTTGGAACTCGGAAAACTTCACGACCATGCTGCCCTTCTGGACCGGGACAGAACTGATGCTGACGCCCATCTGCCAAGAGCATTCAGGCTCTACAGCTCCATGCTTTCTCAAATCTGTTGGGTCAACCAACTCAACGACTCCCGCAACATCTCATACTATCTCAACCTTATCCTCGCCCACAACCACTCCCATCGTTTCACCTCGGTCCGTTTGAAAAATCGGCCCCTATCCCTCCTCGAAGTTGTTCTAGCTGAGGGAAACAAATTGCCTCTCTACCCCTCAACAGAGACAGTTGACTGCCTCTGGCAAAATTGCCAATTAACAGCCAACAAACTCAACAAGGACCTATATCCCTTCGTCGTGCTGAAGGATATGGAACCTCAACACCAAGTCTCGCCTCCAAAAAGCTCAAAGTCAGGGAAGGACAAGACTGAATACGAGCAGAATGACTACGCCGACCTCCTCCCCTTCGCCAACCGCACCCTTGTCCCCATCCATCCCCGCTTCATAGACTTCCTCATCTCCATGCCCGAAGGCATTGAGCTCCTCAACCGAGACTGTGGCTGTACCAACGACCAGTTCACCCCTAATGAGTACGACAAGTTGGTCTGCAAATGTACCCCCTCAGACCGCCTGCAATGGCACGAAAAGCGAATCAAACGATTACTCTGCGCTTCCCTCTTCGAACACCGCTTCTTGCTTCCCTCCCTAGAAGACATCAGACCAATCTACAAAAAACACGTTCAACTGATCGAGTCATCAAAGGAGCTCTGTCACTTGGCGGATTTAGTAGAAGGGGATGATCCCATCGTGCATCTTGTCGTTCCGCGTCATCCTGCCCCTCCCGCCCCCCCTACACATACACAATCTACACCTATACCTTCCACTTCCTTGCCAGAAACAGTACCAGTCCCGAAGGCAGTACCGAAGGCAGGCACATGGCCTCACCCTAACTCAACAACTGCTCAAGGATCCTCTAGAGGTACAGGCCTCGTTAAGGCGTCCACAATCTCATCTTCATCTGCTCGAACTCAGACCCAAGCCGCTGTGCATCCCTCCCGGAGCGCTTCCGCTCCCGTCTCCTGGGACATGGAAGGAAGCTGGGGTGGAAGTGGAAGGAAAGAAGGTTGGTTTCCTCGGGAATGGGTGGAGGAATTCTCGATGAAGGAGCCGAAGGGAACGTGGGAGAGGTTTTGGGGGATGTTTACTTCTGGTAAAACGCGCACAAGTGAGGAGACATTGAGTGTTGAGCCACAGAGCCAGCGGGAAGTGGATAGGGAGTCTTCGAAGGTTGTAACGCAGAAGACACAGGAGGGGAAGAAAATGGGGACGACGGTCTTGATGGAAGCTGATACATCTAGGAAAAAAGGGGCTACCTCTAACGGTACGGGATTAGAAGGGAGAGGGTATGATCAGTTGAATGTCCCTGTAGATGGTCGTCCTCCTCCTCCGCAGTATCAACCTTAGCTGAGTGGAGGACGGAGGAGTAAATGGGGGCTGTGGCGGAAGAAGGGATATAGCTGGTCAGGATATGTTCGTTTGCCAGACAGAGAGTATAATGCCGTTTCTACTTGCTGGACATGTGGTAGTATAGCCTCAGCTTGAGGACCATCGTCAAATACGGGTAGAGCTCTGACATGAATGATATTCGCTAGAGGTATGTAACGATCTATGTGACGTATATACCCAACAGCCCTATCTATTTTCTGGTCCCCGGGTGCCCCCTAAAAAGCAAAAGCACAATCAACCAGCCATAGTAAGCGTATAGCTCGTGAAGACAATCATCCGCTCACTAGTCAATTTCAATCCCATCCTCAACAGCTCCATCGCCACATCCGGCTGCTCCTTCTGCAACTTCTCCCACCCTTCCTGATCCATCATCCAAAGCACACAGTCGCGCTCGACCACACACGTCGCCGTTCTCGGCGTCTCCGAGAAGAAAGGCAACTCCCCACACGTTGTTCCCGCCACGATGCTTTCACACAGCCACCCCTGTGGCAAGTCGTATTCAGCTCTGAGCATTCCTTGCTCGAGCAGATAAAACCCTTCCGCCTTCTCTCCGCGCCGGAAAATGACAGTCCCCGCGGGATACTGAAGCCTTTTGAAGTAACCGACGGCACGGAACCAGAAATCCTCGTTTTTGTCACTGACGTCCTGGAAGATTTGGAGCATCAGCCGTAGCGGCTCCTTAAAGCTCTGCCACCTTGTTGACACTCGTTGCTGCTCAGCTTGCTGGTTGAGCGCATGGCGAGCTGCCACCTGGAGGTGACTGCGACGGGGAGAAGATCCTAGGGGGTCTAGTTGAGACTGTAGAGAGGATGCTTGGGCAGAGGGCACCTGCAAGCTGCTTGAAGGTACAGAATCTGCTGTCCGCGAAAGACGAGCTGCTTCTTGACTGGCATACAACGTCTTGAGAAGCTCGTTCTCACAATATTCCAAGGCCGAGTTGAGCTCAGGGAGAAGCTTGACGTCAATCCCATCTTCACCGAGACCGGCCGCTCTTAGGTGACGACCTAGCTCTTGCTCGGTGTCAACACCGCTGATGATGAGCTCGATGCCCTTGTGGTTGAGCAGGCGGCTGATAGTGTTAAACACCTCACCGGCGGAGTAGTCGACACCGTTGACCAACCACAAGTCGATGATGAGGAACCGAATCGGGCGATTGTTGAACTCCTCGTCAGAGATCATAGCCCTGATCTTTTCCTCCACGCTCACGATAGTCCCAAAGAAGAGGTAACCGGCAAGCTTGATGATGTTGACTTGCTTACCAACATCTCTGAGGTAATGTTGTTGGGTCGGGTTTCTCCTCACCGTCGATCCCACCACCTCTCCAGAGTAAGTCGCCCTCACAGCGGAGACTCTGGATGTTTGGATGATGAGAGCGGCAAATGCGCAAAGAATACCAACTCCGATACCAATGACGAAGTCATAGGTGCCCATGACCACGACAATGACAAGCACAGTCATGTACTCAAGCCACTTCAGCTTCTTCCTTGGTTGCCAAACCGCCTCGATAAGCAGCTCGAAACCAAGGTCGAAGATGAGCACTCCGACCATCATAACCGGTATGAACCCAATCAGGGAAGGGCCGATCATCATCACGAGAAAAGTGAGGGCAGCAAGCATGATACCAGCCAGTCGAGTGTTTCCTCCAGAGCGCATGAAAAAGACGCTGTTGGAATAAACCAGGTAGTTCTGGATGCTGCCGAAACACCCTGACAGGAAGTTTGAGTACCCGTGTAGCTTGAGCTCATGATCGAGGTCGGCATAGTCTTCGCCGATATTTTGTGCCAGAGCTGGGACATTGATAGGCACATGTAGGATGCCAAAGAAGGTCAGAGCAAACATTGCGGGAATACATTGCACAATGGCACTCCAATCGACCTTGTGGAACTCTGTGAATAAAAGTCAGTAATGTTCATGTCATTTACGGATTGGCTAGAATGCTTACTGTATAAGGTGTAAAAGTACCACCATGGCTCACCGGGTGGAGGCCCCTCGAACACCCAACCATGTTTCTGCAGAGAGTCCTGGTCGGGGCCGCCCAAGATGAACGATACCATGTAGAACAAGGCGGGAATGGTGAGGATATAAAGAGGAAGGAAATACTTGGACGTGATCCTCGTTTGGCCGTAGAACAGGATGATCGCCAAACCGAGAGGTATCGTCCAAAGTGGGATAGTGTCTGACTGGATGAGTCGCTTCAAGGTGTCGAGATCGTAGTTAAGACTGCCATCCATGCGAGCCGTCACCTCGAAGCCTGTTGCGACCAAGAACCAACCGACACCACCGATACACCCAATCAGGATATGACGCGGGATGAACCCCACGAGATAGCCAAACTTGAACTTGCCCATAAGGTAGAAAACAGTGCCCGTGAGCATCGAGCTCAGCGCGTAGGATGTGATGGTCGTTGCGATGACAGCTTCCGGGTCATCTTCGCCGACAATTTCGGTAATGGTACCAGCCATACTGTGGAAAAAGGGCACAACTTCGATCTTTAATGTTGTTAGTATCAATGGACAGTTCAAGGAAATCAGGAACGAAAGTACTCACCAGTTCGGACCCAACACCACCCTTGAACACGCTCCCAAAGGAGAATGTCAACTGTGATATAATTGTGCTGACGTAAAAAATCGAGATACCAGCGGATCCCAAGTTTGAAAAGATCGGACTTCCCAATGGGAACAGAATCATGCCGTACGAAAGCGCATCAAGGATGTTCAACAAGAGTCCGACAATGACGGCTGGTAAACATGTGACAGGCGCAACGATGACGTTCTCCCATAGAGCATGACGATCCCAGCGCTTTGGGTTTGCTGCTACCTTGGCGATGCTGGTAATGCGATCTCTTCTATCCCTCGCGGAATCGGCAAGTCTTGTCGTCCATCGCCTTCTCGGACTCTTTTGGTCTTCGATATCAGCATCGTGGCTGGAGCCGTTGGCCATACCGTAGCTATGCCGAGCCTCGCGAGATGTGGTCCGAAGCAACGGCGCGTGCTCGTCTGAAGTATCGGCCGCCTCTGCCTGCCGTTCGGTTGAAGGTTGGACTGGTACCGGATGTTTCCATGAGCCTCTCCTGCTACTTTCACCATTTCCCCATGACTCGTCTTCCTCCTGCGACTCATCGTTATTTGAAGCCGGCATATATATTGTACTTGGCGGTGATCTCCTCAGCATTGTGGTGAGCATTGATGGTCCCTCGGCTGTTGATTCGACATCGGTTTCCTCTGGCGACGGAGGCTCAGACACTTCGTTTATGGTGTCCTTGTGCCTACCATTACCCTCCTCGGCACCTTCGGTATCTGGGCCCTGAGCTGTGCGGTCTAGGATTGTCTGTTGCGAGACGGAGGATCGTCTTCGGTTAAGAAACGCTGGGCTCTGTCCGTCTTTTGGGTCGGAAAGAAAATAGTTCGCTAGCTCGGCAGTATCCTGCCGGACGGATTGTGCGTATTGGTATGTGTCTACAGGAGCTGTGAAGAGACGAACAAGCACGAGTCAGTTGTGTATCAACCGTGAAGAGGAGTTATTAGTGGGGGAATGCCAGTCATACCTAGATTGTCACGGACCGAGCCATGAATAAAGGACCTCAAGGGTTCGCGGTGGGCAACTGAATTCACCGAAGCTGAATATAGCTGATGGGTCTCATTGTTGGAGGGCTCCTGGCCGGACCTAGTTGGGATGATTGTGGAGGAACTCGAAGACTCTATTTCCTCCTGGGCCGAAGCATACTGCGAAACGGAGGAAGACGGTCTGGGAGATCTCCTCCACGAGGAGAAGCCAACAGCTGGAGACGACATGGGACTGGAGGTCGTAAAGACGCAACACCCTACAGGGTGCTACCGGTATAGGTATGCGATGGGTCGGTGCCAGGTAGGTAGGTATGCCAGGTTTGCCAGAGGGGCAAGGGCAGTTGAGTAGCAGTCGGTCGTTTTGAGAATTCCGGAGTGACAGATGAGGGAGGTGCAAGATGCCGTCACTGACTGTACGTGGGGGAGTTGACGAGCAACCAAGCAGCCTAATGCTTGCCTGCCAGCTGAACTGCTATGTGGACTGAGCAGGATGATGTGATGCGGAAGCGATAAGAAAGCACGTCAATGCAATGTGACCGGAGAGCGGGAGGACGAGAAGGAAAGTAAAAAAGATTTCAAGATATGTACAGAAAATACAGCACCTCCTCTGATGTAGCCATGTAGGTGTCCGCGAAGAAAAGAAAACGTGACAAATATCCTAGGATAAAAGTGAAAACTATCGTAGAAGGTCCGTCCTCAGCTGGAGGCGATTCGAGGAGTGCAGGAGGAGGGAGGGCAGGCAGGTGATTAGAAGCAAAATTCTAGGTATGGAGCAATCTTGTCGGTTGAAGTCCAGCAACATGCAAGCACCGACCGCGCCATGCTGCATCCGGCTGGAATTCTTTCGTAGCGTCGTAGCGTCTGTCGTAGCGCCGGAGGAGGACTGAACAAGAACTGGTACGGCCATGGTCAGTTGAAGCCGATGATACTAGCAGTTGCTGGATGGTCTGGACTCGTTGTTTCTGGCTGGGCATGGTGGGGTTGAGCGCATTCGGTAGCGGTTTAGACCCCAAATGGTAACGGTTTAGACCTGCCCTATATATTCTTGCACGTGTACTCGCCTAGCCGCCCAGCCGCGCCAACCGCGCCAATATATTATGCATATCGCTACCCAACCTTCGCCGGCGTCGCACAATCTATTAGCGACCGTTAATCGTATACGCAATTGAATGAAACTATCGCGAAACTTTATTCTAGTATTATATAATTATTTTGAGCAAGTATTTTTCGTCTTTATTATTATTTAATTAAGTATTTTCGAATTTATTATATTGCTAGACTTCGCCCGCCTACCCAATATTACGTATATTACTTACCTAGGTAAATAAAACGCGAGAGTAAGTTAGACTCCTAGCCTAGCCGATTATAATAATTAGTACTAACGGCACTTAATTAAAATCCCTAATTAAAATACCCTCGAATTTAGTATAAGTAATTACTTTTAACCGGAATATAATTCCCCTTATTAAATTCTAATCGCTATTAATCCGCTATTACCTTTATAAGAAAATATAATTACTATAATCTTCTAGCGAATACATTATTAAATAACAGTCTCCCCTATTAGTAAGACTGTTTATTATTGGGCCGTTCGATATAATTGTATAGGTTTAAGATACCCTCTTTTAATACGTTTCGAGGTTTGGATTCGCGGTAACGATATGTAGTTAAATTAATAATAAGAAGGATAAGGAGGAGGTTGTAAGGTACGATTATCGATGTAACTACAGGGGTAATTCTAAATAGTAAGGCTAGGGTATACGAAATTATAGTACTAAAAGGATTAAGTGTATTTATAGGGCAAAAGTAGTTTTATATAAAAGATTCGGGAATAAATAGTATATTAAAGAAATTATTAATTAATATAATTATTTATTTAGGTATAGTAAATAAACCCTTTTAGTTATAGTTTATTATATTCTTAATAGTTAATATTCGTTTATACTTTTTCTTATAGTCCTACTAATTTGATTACTAATCTTAATTTTCATTATTAATAATATAAAAATTATTAGAAGGATATTAAAATTATTATTGAAAGATTGTTTAGTATCGCTAGAATAATAGTACGTTAAATATTTTATTACTTTAGTAGTACCCTTAAGAATTTTAATAAAATCGATCCTAACCTAACTAAACGAATTGAGTTCGCCGCTACCTTTAACTACGCTAATAATAATAATTTAGTATTTAATTTGTACGGTTATAAATTTACTATTATAATATAAGAGGTTTTAAATATTTAGAAGGCTATTTATAAAGTAAAGTACGGTCCTTATATAACGACTAAAATATTTATCGACCTTCTAGAGAAATATAAGGTGGATTATAGTATTAATTATAAGGTTAAGTACGAATAGGGTATAGGGAGAATTAAACGGTTGTTCTAGACCTTTAAATAGTATATTAATATATAGAAAAAGAGCCCCTATATATTATTAGTCGATAATACGTACAAAGTAAGCGAAATCTAATACTTTTATATACTCTTCTATTATTATATAGATAAATCTATTTCTTTCTTATACCCTAAAAATCGTTTTGGGAGTTTATATTAACTCCCTTTTTTTTTTATAGGTTAATTACTTTAACCTCCCCCTCTTTAATATTACTAGTATTAATTCCCTTTGGTATAACTTTAATATAGCTTTCAATTTATTAAATAGAGAGATAGAAGAAGATTTCGCGTAGTACTTTTAATACTTTAAAAAATTTTAATAAAATTACAATATTATTAACTTAGAAATATTTATTAGCGATTTTTATAGAGGGTTTAAGAAGGCCGCTATTGCCGCTTATTTAAATATATAGTATTAACTCTATATTTAATATATAATAAAAAATATTAACTACTATATTAAAATTAAGTAGATTTAATTAACCGTTATTAATTTTATTCCCGATATTAACTATATAATTTTCCTACTAATAATTCGGAATTTAAATAGTAGTAGTCCTAACCCGCTATTATATTATAGCCCTAGCGCTCCCTAAGACGAAAACGAAGGTAATAATAATAATCCCGACGAAGACTTAGAAGGGGAGGTTAATATAGAAGAGGTAGTAGATGCCGCCACCGCTACCGAACTTATATAAATAATTAATAACAACGAAGGTAACGATAGTAATAATATTACCGTTCCGCTTCCGCTACATTATTATAATATCCTAAAATTTAATCTAATTCGTCGATTCTATTTAAATTTGTATAAAGGGTTCTAGAGTACGTAGAAGAATATAGTTTATATAGAGGATAAAGGGTATTTAAGACGAATATAGTAATTGTTAGCCTATAAATTTAAACGTTAAATAAGTAAGTGTATTTATTATTTCTATAATAAATTATATACTTTTTTTACTAATATATCGTAGTACTTCTAATTTACTTCTATAAGTATTACTTCCTATAGATTAACGAGTTTGGTAATTACGTTATTTCAAAGCTTCGAAATTATAGTATTAAAATAATTAGTCGAATCGAATCTATTTATAGAGCTATTAAGCAATTTTTTAAAAACCGTCTAATATCTCTCGATTAATTATATAACCGTATTAAATCTATATATATTACCTAAAAGGATTAATATACTAGTAATTTAGTAGTTGTTAGAATTACTTTTTTAACGAAGTATAAAGGGGTTGGTATATTTAATTAAATCCTTATAAAAGTAGGCTCCTACTCCCTTAAATTAATATAGTTTTAGTATTAGTACATATATAACGATTGGATTAATAAGCTAGAGCGAGATCCCTATATTGATTATAGGAAGGAGTTTATAGGGTAGTACGGGTTACCCTATAAATATTTAATATTAAAATTATTATAACAACGAGAATAATTATATATTATTAATATAAATAAATATTAATAATTAATATTTAACGGGAATAATAGATTAAATAATAAATAAAAACGTAGTTTTAGTAATTATCCCCCCCCTCCTCTTTATTCTACTTTAATTAACCCTCCTTTAGCTATTTAGAATCTTATTGTCTTGCCTAGCCGCCGAAGGCGAATTGCCCTCCCCAATTTAAATATAAGGAATTATATACAAAGTAAATCGGCGGCCAAGGTTTTAAACCCGGAAATTAACGAACTACAAGGTTTTAAAATTGGGTATACCCCCTAGCCTTAACCTATTGCCGCCACGCTTATCGATTACGACCGGTATAATAATACCCATATATCCTCTTACAATAAGCCTCCCCGCTAAATAATATAGCGAAATATAAGGGGGAGGGCCCACTAGAGATAGCCCCGTAGTAGAAGTAATAGAAGAAGTATTTAACGAGCGGCAATTTAAGAATTAGTAGTAGGAGAGGCTATTACGCGAATAAATTTAGAAGCCCTTATTTAGAGCTTTATATAGAGTATTACATTATAGAAGATACTAGTACCGTAAATACCTCCTCCTCTACCCCCCTAGCCGTTTAAAGTTCTAACTCCCTCTCCCTTACCCTTGCCTTTTTACCCTCTAACTCCTTTATAGAGAATTTTAGTACCTTCCCTATTTCTCTATCCCTAAATTTAGTAATAACTATTAATTTAGTAATAGCCATTTTACGGCTATATATTAACTCTTACTAGCTTTAACTAATTTAGTTATAGATTACTAACACTTATTAAATAGCTAATACTTTAATATTAAAACCTCCCTCCCCCTTCTAATTAATAATAAGGAAGTTTATAGGGTTGGATTATACTAGTAACGCAAATAGGACCACCTCTAGTACTTTATTCCTAGAACTAATATTTATATAGCGGGTATTAAAATTAGGGTAGGTACGTATACTTTAAGCAGTAAATATAGTAAGTATAATATATATAGCAATAGAGCTAGTAAGGGGGATAGTAGTTATAGTAGTAATAATTATATTAATACCCTCTACAGTAGATGCGTACGGTAGATAATTGATTGGATTGATGACTCTGAATAATTTCACGTAAAAAATGACGCCAACGACGTAGATCTGGTGATGCGCGGGCATCGTTTATGTGGCCTTAGTTGTATACGGTGTGCTGGCGCGGTTGGCGCGGCTGGGCGGCTAGGCGAGTATACGTGTAGATAAGTGGGGAAGGTCTAAACCGTTACTATTTGGGGTCTAAACCGCTACCGAATGCGGGGGTTGAGGCCGTTGGAAGGGAAAGGCGTCATCTGCATGATGCAATCCATGTTCCACCAAAGAGCCTCCCCAGTGCGAATTGGTTTCTCTTTGGTGTAAACAAATTGAACGCTGCACCCCAGTAACTGTCAATCAGCTCCACGTGTGACAGATTGACAGCGAGCACATGGCAATGACTGTCAAAAGTTTTACATAAAGCTATTACTATTCTTATCTCCTTCTTCACATGGACAATAGTAGCTATACTTTGACAATTCGAGGGGACTATTCGGTGCCTCTTCTCTTTGCTCGGGTTGCCTCTCAATATCTGCCATCAACGAAGCAACGAAAAAGAGTGTTTTCAGCCGCCACAAACACAGTGTTGCCATGCCAGAAAACTTGGCCACTGGTTGGTAAAAATTTGATGGACCATGTGAAACCCCTTGCTGGCTGTCACTCTAGCCTTGATGTCCCGCCGTCGTTCCCCGCGGCGATTCCGTGGGGGTTCCTGAATCAATGGTCTGGCCGTCAAGGTAACCTTTGCCGCATCCTTCCCGCACCCTACAGGCTGAGCTACCGCCTGGTTGTCGGCTCATGGTCCCTTGTCCATGCAAGCACTTCTTTGTCCTTCACCAACGGTCCAGCCATTGAGTAAGAGATATGGTAACTCGATGCCTCATGTAGACTCGAAATATTTGGTTGAAGTCACCTTTTACCGTCATCGTGGTGCAAGGACTCGTCAGCTCTGTATGCGGCGCTACCCTTCCGAGTTGGGTCTCTGCGCTCCCTTAACCGTCTGGCTGTGACCATTGCATATGGCTTCCTGGATCGCCTGTACTTCCATTTAACCTGCGGTTAACCTCGTTGAGCCTGTCACTTTCGCTCCGGTACTGGCCTGGGGGCGCCACGCCATCAATGGTCTGGGAAAAGGGAGGGGTTTGCTTGATCTGTCCGCAACCGCTGCGGTGGTCCATTGCTGGTCTGCAGCAACAAGCTTCGGTCTCGAAACCTGCCAGGCTGATATTGTTCAACCCAGCTTTTGCAGATATCCCTGCGCAATCAGACGCTCCACATCTCCTTGCCGGACATAAAACTGACTGTTCTTGGTCAGATTGATCGCCCTTTAGACAGACGGTTAGCCTGGAATAGCATGCCATCATATACTCCTCCATCATATGGTCTAGCTTACCCATATTCGGTTTGGATCTCCCCCGCATCCTTCAACACTCGAACGTCGATGAAGAGGTCTCGTGGGGGTTCGAGACTGCCTGTGAGATCGATATCTGTCCATTGGCCTTTGTATAGAGCCAACAAATCTCCGAACTGGCGAAAGTAATCCTCTTCCTGAGGACTAAGACTGCTGGTGGTCCCGCTTCCCTCATTGCCATCCGTCACGCCCTTGGGCCCTCCTGTCGTCTGGCCGGCAAGATCGAGGATATCGGCTCCATTCCACACCAGCTCCTCGAGCTTGTCTGTTCGAGTTCGATGATACGCAAGCAGACAGCGCTTATTCCTCCGCATGGACAGGTGGTTGACCAGCAGCGTGCATGCGGTAGCCTGTTCTGCGGAAGGATCAAAGGACCCCTGGAAAGGCTCGAGTAAACTGGCGACGTCCTTGTCAAGATCCCGTATTTCACGGGCCACTGCGCGGACAAGCTCTGTCTGATAAGGTGGAAGAYGGCTCAAGTTCTGTGTCCTCTTGGCATGTTGGACCTGGTGATGGTGTTAGGATAGTGTCCGTATCCAGGGAGGACGCAGTGAGCTTGTACAAACCAGCTTGTTGCCCAAATCACCATACATAGGCATGTTTTCGACTTGGCTCAAGTGACTTTTCGGACAGTTTGAAGTCGAAAAGTTTGATAGTTGAATTTGAGTATGTGTCTATATGCGGACGCGTCCCAAGTCGCGTCGGTTTTTGTTAGAGGGCGGATGAGGTCTGGATGTGAAACCGTCAATGGCCACTAGCATCAAGCGTTGTTAGGCGGGATAGACGCTACAAGATTTGGCATGCCCCAAGCAATGCGCTTAAACGCGGGGTGGGCGTTAGAGTCCCTACACAACCCTAACCCGGGTCAGGAATGCAGATGTAGTAGAACCTTCGTCCTATTCCCTCCAAACTGCCTCATGTCCCGAGGGATGCATGCAGTCATGTATTCTTTTTCACTGGCGTCGGCGACAAGAATAGAGATGATTCGGAAAGGAAAACCTCTAATCAAAAGGTCAGGGCTCTTACGGCCTAAGTTCTCAGTACAGCTGCGCATGTTGGAAATAACAGACGTATCAAGACATCCCAAGGGTTGGAGTAGAAACCAGTACAGAGGTACATATGAGGACGCGAAGACCCTTCGGGCATGTTACATGCATTCTACAAGCTCTCACTACGTTCACAAACCACCAACATCAAAGTCTTGAAGAGCTGAAGGGAATGTTCTGTATATTGCAAAGCATACTCTTCATAATCTAATCTAAGCTGTTGGAAACCAGCAGCCTACTGAAACCACTTCCGTACCCTCACCCGGTAATAACGCACCGGATGATCGGTGATGGTCAGGAGGAAGGGCTCCGTATGGTTGCCAAATGCCAACTTCAGATGAGCTGCTTGATTGGACAAACACTCGACATGCGCAAAGGTACAACTATGAACTTGTATGAGTTAGCTCGGGAGCCGCAAAGAGTCTCAATGGATTCAAGTTTGAATGAGATGCCAAAGGGTCAGAGTCGCATGAATGCTGGTTTCGTCGTCATCTGCAGAGGTCTTAAGTCTGCTTGGTAACACGGACCAATTCGATCATCATGGAATGGGCGTGGGAGTACCGGGAGGAGGAAGGAAAAGGGGATATCGAGCAATGTGCTAAGAACTTACACTAATAACAGACACCGGCGCGGTGGATTTCTGGCATTACCAGATTTCCTCAATCTGAAGCCATTCCCTCTGACTTCTTCCACAATCGCGCTGTTCAACGCGGCGGTTGCACACGAAGAACCAAAACAGGAAAGATTTTACACGGAGAAAAATTTCCTGTGCCTTTAAATACCGACAGTGCACAGACCAGGCACCCACCGAACTGACCGAAGACTCCATCAAGACTTGGAAAGCTCCGATAAGATAAGGAGCTACTGTAAGTGGAAGCTCCCCCCCCAGCTTCACGGCGTCAGTGCCACTGGAAGTTGCGAGAGCTTTCGACCTCCATCCATGTCAACGGTCAGTGGCACTACGTCAGGCCATATAAAACAAAGACATACCCTCGTCTCATACTCTACAATCATTGGATCTAGACTAGTCGTTGCTCTAAAATAAAACACAAATTCAAGTCTAAAAATGCAAACAAGGCGCCAATTGCTGTCGACTGCCACTCGGCGCATCAGTGAGGCGTCGAGGGCCTCTCTCTCACGAACAACACGCCAGTTTCCCCGGGCACCCGCGCTGGGCGCAACTGTACCAGCTCTCCATGCCACACCTCTAGCCAGCTCTCTTCGTCTTCTGCCCACAATAGCGACCCGATCGTATGCAGGTGGCAGACCACACCCCCCAGGCGGTACCCATCGCATGAACCTCGGGGGCGAGGACGAGAAACCAGCACTGGAACAATACGGTATCGACTTGACAGCCAAAGCACGAGACGGAAAGCTCGATCCCGTCATCGGTAGAGCGGCGGAAATCCAGAGAACCATCCAAATTCTGTCACGGAGAACGAAGAACAACCCGGTGCTCATCGGAAGCGCCGGTGTCGGCAAGACGGCCATTCTTGAGGGTCTTGCGCTGGAGATTGTGAAGGGCGCGGTGCCAGAAAGCATCAAGAACAAGAGAGTCATCAGTCTCGATCTCGGATCTCTCATCGCAGGCGCCAAGTTCAGAGGTGATTTCGAGGAACGGCTGAAGAAGGTCTTGACCGAGGTGCAGCAAGCCGAAGGAGAGGTTATCCTGTTTATCGATGAGCTCCATACTCTCCTTGGTCTCGGAAAGGCTGAAGGCTCCATCGATGCGTCAAACCTCTTGAAGCCAGCTCTCTCCAGAGGCGAGCTTCAGTGCTGCGGTGCCACCACCTTGGCCGAATATCGCCTGATCGAGAAGGATGTTGCCCTCGCTCGCCGGTTCCAGCCTATCCTCGTCAGCGAGCCGACAGTGGAGGATACCATTAGCATTCTGCGCGGTATCAAAGAGAAGTACGAAGTCCACCATGGCGTCCGTATCACCGACGGGGCCCTGGTCGCCGCCGCGGCCTATTCCAACCGCTACATCACCGACCGTTTCCTTCCCGATAAGGCCATCGACCTGATGGACGAAGCCGCCAGTTCCCTTCGTCTACAGCAAGAAAGCAAGCCCGACGACATCCAGCGCTTAGACCAGAAGATCATGACCATTCAGATTGAGCTGGAAAGTCTACGAAAGGAGAAGGACGTTGCCAGCGTCGAGCGTCGCGAGAAGCTCGAGGCTGACCTGAAGAAGTTCCAAGATGAAGTCGCCGTACTGACGGAGAAGTGGGAGAAGGAGAAGGCCGAAATCGACAGCATTAAGCAAACCCAGGCAGAGCTTGACAGAGCCCGCATTGAGTTGGAGCAAGCACAGAG
The DNA here is from genome assembly GCA_009802275.1 of Neurospora sp. CHS-2018a. Classification (NCBI taxonomy): domain Eukaryota; kingdom Fungi; phylum Ascomycota; class Sordariomycetes; order Sordariales; family Sordariaceae; genus Neurospora; species Neurospora sp. CHS-2018a. The sequence goes on from RAKG01000067.1 coordinate 89,259, forward strand.
AACCGGAAACTTTGCCAGGGCCTCGGAGTTGAGATTTGGCGTCATTCCAACCCTGGAAAAGAAGTTGCCCAAGGACGGCGAAAGACCTACCGGCGATCTCTCTCTCATCCACGACTCGGTCACGGCTGACGACATCGCCAACGTCGTCTCCAGAATTACCGGCATCCCAATTTCCAAGTTGTCCGCCGGACACATGGAGAGACTCATCCACATGGAAGACATTCTTCGCGAGTCCGTTCGCGGTCAGGACGAGGCTCTAAAGGCGGTCGCCGACGCAGTGAGAATGCAAAGAGCCGGGCTGAGCGGCGAGAACCGCCCACTGGCGTCCTTCTTCTTCCTCGGCCCCACCGGCGTCGGCAAGACAGAGCTGTGCAAGAAGCTCGCCAGCTTCCTCTTCTCGACCGAGACCGCCGTCGTTCGCTTTGACATGAGCGAGTTCCAAGAAAAGCACACCATCTCGCGCCTGATCGGCGCTCCCTCCGGCTACGTAGGCTACGAAGACGCCGGCCAGCTAACCGAGGCCGTCCGCCGCAAGCCCTACGCCGTCCTCCTCTTCGACGAGTTCGAGAAGGCGCACCGGGACATCTCGGCTTTGCTCCTCCAGGTCCTCGACGAGGGCTACCTGACCGATGCCCAAGGCCACAAGGTCGACTTCAAGAACACCATCATCGTGCTCACCTCCAACCTCGGCGCCGACATCCTCGTCGGAGCCAACCCCATGGTCCCATACAAGGAGACGCCCAACGGCGACATCCACCCCGACGTCAAGCAGGCCGTCATGGACGTCGTCGCATCCCAGTACCCGCCCGAGTTCCTCAACCGCATCGACTCCTTCATCATCTTCAAGCGTCTCGCCCTGGAGGCGCTCAGAGACATTGTCGACATTCGCCTGAGGGAGCTCCAGGAGCGGCTCAACGATCGCCGCATCACGCTCACGGTCTCCGACGAGGTCCGCCAGTGGCTGGCCGAGAGGGGATACGATCCCAAGTTTGGCGCGAGGCCACTCAATAGGCTCATTACCACCGAGATTGGCAACGGGCTTGCGGATAAGATCATCCGCGGACAGATCAAGACTGGTGATAAGGTGGTGGTGGAGATCAAGGAGGACAGGAGCGGACTGAATGTCTACGCGAAGCAGCAGGAGCAGCCGCCGGCCGCTGAGGGTGAGGGTGAGGCTCAGGCTGCTCCTGAGGCGTGAAGTGGTTGATGCTGCTGATCTGATTACAGATTTACCGGTTGTCTCGACATGTGAGATGTATCTTTATTGTATTCTATCTGTTCATGATTCTCCTCTTTGTTGCATTGCATGGTTATGGGCCGGGTAACAGGACGGTAAAGGGCATTGGAAGGGTGGTTCGTTGTGCATTTAGTTTGATTCCTGCACATAGTTGATGTACGTCTAGAAATGAACAATACATATCGTAGAACGGCCTTCGTGGTGATCCTCCTCAGGATGCGTATAACCAGCTCGGTGATTGTGACCTGTGGTTTTCGAGCATTGCGAATGTGAAATGTCTCTGTCCCCACCGACACCGGCTCCATCTTTGTGTGAAACGAGATGCTTCAGTTCAGCTCACGGTGTCATGTTCGAAAACGGTAATCAGCGCATGCATTTCTGGTATTCAGCGCATACAACCCACTTTTTATAATAAGTAAGCCCAGCCCAACCGCCCAGCCGCGCCAGCACACCGTATGCAACTAAGGCCATATAAACAATGCCCGCGCATCACCAAATCTACATCGTTAGCGTCATTTTTTACGTAAAGTTATTCAGAGTCATCAATCCAATCAATTATCTACCGTAGAGGGTATTAATACGGTTATTACTACTATAACTACTATCCCCCTTATTATACTTACTATACTTACTATACTTATTGCCTAAAATATACGTACCTACCCTAATTTTAATACCCGCTATATAAGTATTGCTTAGAGTACTAGAGAGCTCCTATATATCTTTATAAATAAGAGTAAGGTATTGGAGGGGGTGCTATAGGAGTTAAGGTTCGTTGCTTATACTACGTTACTAGTATCGTAACCTATCCCTCTCCTTACTATTAATTAGAAGGTAGCGGACCGTCTTAATATTGAGGTAGTTATCTAATAGCTGCTAGCGGCCTATAATTAAATTAGTTAGAGTTGGTAGGAGCTAGTATATAGCTATAAGACGGTTATTATTAAATTAGCGGCTATTACTAAATTTAGGGATAAGGAGATAGGGAGGGTACTAGAACTCTCTATAAGGGAGTTAGAGGGTAAAAAGGCGAGGGCGAGGGAGTTGGAATCGATTGCGGGGGTACTAGAAAAGGTACTAGAACTAATATAAATCGAACTATAGCCTCTATAATAATATTATTCAAATCTTTTTATATAATTTAATTCACTTATTATTATTAAGTCCTTCCTCTTCTAGCGCAAGACTATTTCTAGCGAGCTAGCGCTCTCCCTCCTTTTTAAATATTTCGCTATATTAGTCGGCGAGGTTCCTTATTATAAAATAGTACGCGGCCGTTATTATATTAGTCGTAATCGATAAATTAAGTAAATTAACTATATAAACGACTAATTTTAAATTAATTTACTTTATAAACCTCCGGGTTTAATACTTCGCGCGCCGGTACTCTATATAAGTAATCCTTAAAATTCGGGTCGGGTRTAGAAGTTTATTGTCGGCGGCTAAGCAAGGGGGTTAGGTCCTAAATTACTATAATTATAGAATATTAATTATATATATTAATAATAATAAAGGAGTAAAATAATTTACTATAATTATAACGCTAAACCTCATTTAATCTATCGCTACTATTTAGAATTAACTACTAATACTTATCGACGTCTTAAATAATTAACCCCTCTTATAGCTTCCGCTATAGTAATTCCAATATTAAGTACTTATGGAATAGTCTATACTATATTATAAATCGCTTCGTACAATTAGTATATAGTACCTATATTAGATCCTTAAGCTAATCGTTATATATATAACGGTATTATTACTATATTAATTTAAAGGGGAAGGATAATACCCGTAATAATAGCTCGCTGAAGAACCTAACCCTTTTATATTTATATAAGAAGGTTTACTATACCTTTATTAATTCTATAATAAAGTAGTCCTTCTAAGTAGTATAAGTAGAGTAGATTTAATTATATAACTAATTAAGAGAGGCGAAGCGGTTCTTAAGGAAGCGTTTAATAGCTCTATAAGTAAATTCTATACGGCTACTTACCCTAATACTATAGTTTCTAAGCTTCGAAATAACGTAATTATTAAATTCGTCGATCTATAGGAAGTAATATTTCCGTAAGTAATATATAAGTATTATAAGGAAAAGGATTAGTGAAAAAGGTATATAATTTATTATAGAGAAAAGGGGAGTAATATATACGGATTTATCGTTAAAATTCATTAACTAATAATTACTATACTCTTTTAAAGTAACCTTCGTTATTAATATATATAATCTACTTCTAAGCCTTCAAAAAATCCTTATATAAATCCTTATAGAACCGTCGATTAGGGTTATACTCTAGTACAATATATAGGCGAATTAATAGCATAGTACACGGGCGGTCTGCCCTAGTAGCGTTTCTTTTAATAGCTCTTATACTAACCTCCTCCTCCTCCTCTTCTATTAAATAGTCTATAGCGGCAATATTGTCTTCTTTATCCGGATTATCGTTACTAGGGTTTTCGTCGATATTACTAGTAGTATCTTCGTTTTCCTACTCTAAGCTTTTATATAATAGAGGGTTAAGGCTACTACTATTCAAATCCCGGCGTATTAGCGGGGGAATTAGTAAGGCAAGGTCGGGAACTAGTTTATTATTGTTATAGGGACTTAGTGGACCCGGCTAAACCTATTTCTTCTTAATATAATAGTTTACGTTCTTTATAATGTACTATATATAGAGTTAGTACTATACGGCGGAGTATATTACGATAGCTACCTTCTTAAACCTTCTATAGAAATTGGTAATAAAAATAGTAGGGTCTAGTATATTTCTTTAGAATTTCTTGAGGTAGTTAAAATACTATATAAAGTCTTCCTCTATTTCGCTATTCGAGAGACTAAATATAAAGTTAAAATTATAACTTAGGGTATCAATACTAATAATATTTAAGAGAGGAAGGTTAAAACGGTTGATTTATATTTATAAAGAAAAAAAAGGGAATTAGCTCAGACTCCTATAGATTTATAAGGGTAATAATAAAAAGGGTATAAAAAGTACTAGATTTCTACAATTATTTACCTTATATATATTATCAACTAATATAATGTATAGGTAATTCCTCTACATCTCTATATACTACTTAAAAGTCTAAAATACCCGTCTAATTCGCTATTAACCCTTATATTATTCGTTGTAGTTAACGAAATATTTAATACTATATTCGTCTTTATACCGCTCTAATATATTAATAAATATTTTAGTCGATATAAAAGGACTATACTTCTCTTTACGGATTTATTTTTAGAAGTTCAAAACTTCTTATATTATAATGAGGAATTTTCGACTACGTAAATTAGCGATTAGATTATCGCTATCGATTCGTTAGATGTCCACTTCGACCTCGCTACTATTAAAATTTTTGAGGGTGCCGCTAAAGTAGTAAGAGATCTATTTCGATAATATTCTAATAATATTCAATAACCTTTCGACCGCTAAAAGTATCGCCTTCTCGTAGCCGATACGTATTTAATAATAATAATTAGAATTGGCGGGCAAATTTCTAATACTATAAAAATAATTATACTTCTTATCTATTTCTTTAACAAACTACTTATTTCCCTCCCTCTTACGCTGTAAGACCTTTATTTAGTATAGGCAACTAATTACCTTCGTACTAGTATTACGAATACCTTAACTAATCGATTTATATATACTACTGCGGTTATAGTATAATATATACTACTTAACCTTCTAATTTTTTAAATCGGTAAAGAATCCCTTCTATATGACGACGAAGCCGCGTTGATAATAGTATGCGAATAGGGCTTCGAACGCCTCGCTTTTAGTATTAAACGGCCTAGTAATAAATAGTAGCCTTCTTACTAGTATTAGAGACTACTATTTAATAGGGGCGTACTCGTTAGGGGATTATAATAACTACGTTCTTAATCGCTAGGGACGGCAGCGGATTAATAGCAATTGGATTTCGACGAGGGGAGTCGTACTCTGTTTAGGAATAATTATTCGAAATTAATTAAGAATTATTTTAGCGGGCAAATTTATTAAATCACAATTAGAAATAATCGTTTTAGTCGGTTGGGCTAGCAGTTTGATTTATTTGAGCGAATATGCAAACGCGGTTATAGGTGGGCGGGCGGGCGGGCGAGGTATATTAATAAATAGTAACACTACGAGGTCGAGGATACTATACGAAATAATAATAAAGACGAAGGATAATCGCTAGAAATAATTGCTCAATACTAAGGTAAAACCTCGCGATAGCTTTATTTAATTGTATATAAGACTAACGATCGCTAATAGATTGCGCGACGGTAGCGGCGGTTGGGTAGCGATATATATAGTATGTTGGCGCGGCTGGGCGGCTGGGTTGGGCTTACTCATTATAAAAAGTGGGTTGTATGCACTGAATACCAGAAATGCATGCGCTGATTACCGTTTTCGTGTTATGTTGATTGATTGCGCTCTCTGGTGGTGAGTCAAAGACACTTCCAAGCCATACCTACTTGAGGTTAGCCACGGCTCGTCGGCTGTAGCAGGGCGCTAAAGATCGCATGTTTACGCTATAGAATTCTCGTCCTCGAGGTACACAGAAGAGTATCACCGTTGGCATCGGTATAGAGCAACATGACACAAGAACAAGATGCGATAGAGGTTGAGGCTTCATCTAGACATGACCTTTGTTCGTTCGATGATGCTCCTGATCTTTGTGATCTTTCGTTAATGAAGCCGGTATGAAGCCGGTGGGCGATTTACGGTTTCACAAAAACACCAAAAAAGATCGTCACAGATACGATTCGAACCCTCCACCTCCCGGCCCAGGCCCAAGATATGGTCTGGGAATCCGGCCCCAATTTTGTCATTCTGCGCACCTTGACGGGCATTGCAGACGATAAAAAGGTACCTGTCACATCAGCAAAAATCTACAAAAAAATTGGTAGCGTCTCTTTGAGTAGCGTGTCATCCTTAGTGCAGGGGCCATGCTAATCTTCTCTGTATCGTTTCAACTGTTGATTTTATTAGCATCACATCATACCGCTTGACCACGGAACCGACGGGAGAACTTACATTGACCAAATTGCCCCGAAGGGCGAAAGTCCAAGCAAAACTTGGGCCTTATAAACCCCGTTTCGGGGGCCTCTGCACCTGTAGTGCAGAAGCTGCAGCGCACTCCCGCCGCCTGCAGCTGGCGATCGGCCTGTGCACCTCTAACTGGCAGTTGTGATCGTCGACGCACAATCCACAGCCGAAAAAAAAGAAGGGACGACAGATGTAAAACGCACGAGCCTTTTGCAGGAAGTGTGTGCTGCTTGCACTTTTCGAGATGCAGGAGCAACGGCGACTGGAAGCACACTGAAACAACCTTCGTGCAAGACATCAACGAGGAAAGAAGAAACAAGGCGGGCAACGGTTCACGAGAATTGAGAAACGAGAGAAACCAAAATTCTTGGTAGTGCGGCAATTTACACTTCTGTGGTGACCAACTGTACCCGAGAATTATCAGGGCCTCCCTGCGCAGACTGCGGGGCCAGCGCCCGAACCCGGCGCGCTGAAGGGCCCACTCGGGAGGACCTTCACTCGCCTTAGCAGCCATTCTACCCCGCCATAGGCCTGGGTAGGCTCGTAGGGTTTTTAGCACGAAGAAATATTTCCGACCCCTCCATGATGTGATTGAGTTACGGGTCGCGATCGCAAGTCCCACTCTGTTCCCTCCACCCTGCCCGCTCCACCACCTTCACCTGTGACTGTACTCGGGCGAGGAGCTGTCGACTTGAAATTCCAAAGGCCCTGCCACTTCTTAAGCTCTCTTCCTCCCCTTTCCCTTGTCGCTTTGCAACAGGAGTAGTAGCAACGATCACGCTGTTCTACCTCAGACAAGCCTTCCTTCGCCTTCCCCGACCACCAATTCCCCCCGCCGTCACCTCGGTCGCAAGAAAGTGGTTCGCAATGGCTGCCAACCAGAGAATCGCCATTGTGTCGGTCTACGACAAGACCGGCCTCCTCGACCTGGCCAAGGGCCTCGTCCAGCACAATGTCCGCATCCTCGCCTCTGGCGGTACCGCCAAGATGATCAGGGAGTCTGGCTTCCCTGTTGAGTAAGGATCCCTCGTCTCGAACCAGTTTGCTTTGCTTTTGGTGATCTGGAGGCATTGGCGACAGCGCGCTGACAGCTCTTCTTTTTTACGTAATAGGGATATCTCGGCCATCACCAAGGCCCCCGAGATGCTGGGCGGTCGCGTCAAGACCCTCCATCCCGCTGTCCACGCCGGTATCCTCGCCCGCGAGCTCGCTTCGGACGAGAAGGACCTCGCTGAGCAGAACATCGACAAGGTCGACTATGTCATCTGCAACCTCTACCCCTTCAAGGATACCGTGGCCAAGATCAACGTTACCGTTCCCGAGGCCGTCGAGGAGATCGATATTGGCGGTGTTACTCTCATCCGCGCCGCCGCCAAGAACCACGCTCGCGTTACCATCCTGAGCGACCCCAACGACTACGCCGAGTTCCTCAAGGAGCTCGAGTCTGGCGGTATCAAGGACTCCAGCCGTCAGCTCTATGCCCTCAAGGCCTTCGAGCACACCGCCGACTACGATGCTGCCATCTCCGACTTCTTCCGCAAGCAGTATGCTGGCCAGGGCCTCCAGCACCTTCCTCTCCGCTACGGTGCCAACCCCCACCAGAAGCCTGCTGCTGCCTACGTTAAGGAGGGCAAGCTTCCCTTCACCGTTGTCAACGGTGCCCCCGGCTACATCAACCTTCTCGATGCCCTCAACGCCTGGCCCCTCGTCAAGGAGCTCAAGAAGGCTCTCGGCAAGCCCGCTGCTGCCAGCTTCAAGCACGTCTCTCCTGCCGGTGCTGCCATCGGTCTTGAGTTGACTGCCGATGAGCGCAAGGTCTACATGGTCGATGATATCCCGGGTATCGAGACCTCTGGTCTTGCTCAGGCCTACGCCCGCGCCCGTGGCGCCGATCGCATGAGCAGCTTCGGTGACATGATCGCCCTCAGCGACGTTGTCGATGTCCCTACCGCTACCATCATTAGCAAGGAGGTTTCGGATGGTGTTATCGCGCCCGGCTTCGAGCCCGCCGCCGCTGAGATCCTCAAGAAGAAGAAGGGTGGCCGTTACCTCATGCTCCAGGTTGACCCTGAGTTTGAGCCCAGCAAGAGCGAGACCCGCACCGTCTTCGGTGTCACCCTCGCCCAGGGCCGCAACGACGTTGAGATCTCCCCCGAGACCTTCTCCACCATCATCACCCCCAAGGATGGTACTCTCCCCGAGAACGCTCAGCGCGATCTCACCATCGCCACCATTGCCGCCAAGTACACCCAGAGCAACTCAGTCTGCTACGCTGCTAGAGGCCAGGTAGTTGGCTTGGGTGCCGGTCAGCAGTCCAGAATCCACTGCACTCGTCTTGCTGGTGACAAGGCCGACAACTGGTGGTTGCGCTTCAACCCCCGCGTCATTGGCATCAAGTGGAAGAAGGGTGCCAAGCGCCCCGACAAGAGCAATGCCATCGATCTTCTCGTCAGCGGTCAGCTCCCTAAGGACGGTCCTGAGCGCGAGTCGTTCGAGGCTCTCTTCGAGGAGGTTCCCGCTGCTTTCACCGAGCAGGAGAAGAACGAGTGGCTGTCCAAGCTCACTGATGTCTGCGTCTCTTCTGACGCCTTCGTAAGTTGACCCCCCTTTTAATAACTGCCAGCCGCGAGCATTACTAACAGAACTTTACTAGTTCCCCTTCATCGACAATGTCTACCGCGCCGCTCGCTCCGGCGTCAAGTACATTGCCGCCCCCAGCGGCAGCCAGAACGACGGTCCCGTCTTCGAGACCGCCGAGAAGCTCGGCATCACCTTCGTCGAGCAGAACACCCGTCTGTTCCACCACTAAAATCGCCAAACTTTTCCAAACCTAGATACCTCGAAACACTTCGAAAAGAAGATGGATGGCTATGATTGATACCCTTCTCGCATAACTCAACTTTGCGATATTTTTTCTTTGATTTTAAAAAAACATGGCGATTTGTACTATATGACGGCCACTACTATGAGAAGGTGGTTGTCTCGGGATGGTATACAGGACGGATGGATGGAACGGCTGGCTGGCTACTTTTGCTCTTTCTAAAAGGGGATCTAAGGGGGAACACAAAAGTTCAACACTTTTTCTTTGTTTGATGAAGCACTTTCTCCCTTGAAGCGAAAGTCGATGATCAAGTGATGATGGCTTAAAGTCCCATGATACGGAGGGTTGATTCCGATCATGATAACGAATGAAAAAAAAGACTTACAATCCTTCACTCAGAAGACTCAATACTCGCTCGTCCTTTGGATCTGATGAGCGGATGTGCTGTGCACCTCTAGCATTGCCGTAAAGTACCTTAACTGCAATAACAAAGCACCTAGCATACGGTAAGTTACATAAGACGCCCCACACCAGGTTCCATGTTAGACCCGCGCCGCCAAGGGATGGAATCTCCAACGGGTCTTCGAAGACGGGGTCGCATTTTCCTCCTTCAACGTCATCTGGAAATACCCAACTCGCGCCTTTCAACAACCGACACAGTCATTCAAGCTCTACGCAATACCCAAGCTTTCACCTCGCGCATACTAAAGAAAGGAAAATGGAGCAACAAGAAGCACAACAAGCCGAGTATTGGACATTTCCGACCGACCCCGAAGAGTTTGACAAGGACGAGCGCATCTCCTTCTCTAAGCTCGACAACAAATACATTGCCGTTCAAGACGATGGCACCGAATACGAGTTTGATGAGGGCCTCAAGCGCTGGCTTCCCATCATCGACGAAGCCCTGATCGAGGAACACCAGAGGGCATACATAACATCCCTCGGAGACGACGACACAGAGACAGGCCAGTCAGGCAAAGGACAAGGCAAGAAGAGAAAGAACAACGACCGAGAGGTAAGCTGCGCTCGAATGCGCACCTATCAGCGTCCGCTACTGTCACCACCATCAACATCCACTCATCCTTTTTGAAAACATTGATCCAATCACTCCTTTCTTGCCCCCATTTCGATACCTTTCGGAGCAGCCGTGAGAGCGAGAGAGCGAGAGAGAGGAAGAGAAATCGCTGTGCCCCAGGAGTACATGGACATGACATGACGATTTTGTGTGGCCTCTCTTGTGTGTGTGAGGACGGAAACAGGACGAGAGAAGAAATCTGGGGAAGACACTAACCAGACGTTTTCTTTCTTTCCCTCGTTGCGCGCACGCCTACAGGACTCCGCTAGCAGTAACAACATGAACAACCGTCCATCGAAGAACCAGAAGCGCGAAAAAGCGCCACGGGAGCCCAAGCAAAACACAGCCGTCTACGTGACCGGTCTCCCGCTCGACGCGACGGCTGACGAGGTCGCCGAGCTCTTCTCGCGCAAATGCGGCGTCATCGCCGAGGAGATCGACAGCGGCCGCCCGCGCATCAAGATGTACACGGACGCCAACGGCAACTTCAAGGGCGACGCCCTGATCGTCTTCTTCAAGCCGCAGTCGGTCGAGATGGCTATCATGCTCCTGGACGACACCGACTTCCGCTTTGAGCCCTCTCCAGATGGCAGCAGAATGCGCGTCCAGGCGGCGGACATGAGCTACAAAAAGACCAACTACGCCGCCGCAGCAGGTGCGGAGAACGGCGGTGGTGACAAGGCAGGCAACGGTGGCGCAGAGGGAGAAGGCTCGTCCTCTTCGACCCCCTACAACAATATCACCAACCCCACCCCCGCTCCCAACAACGGCGGCGGCGGCGGCGGCGGTCATAACCAACGCAGCCAACAAGACAAAGCCAAGATCATCAAAAAGACCCAAAAGCTCTCAGCCAAGCTCGCCGACTGGGACGACGACGAGCCCTCTCCCTCCTCGCGCTTGCTGGGGCCCGCGATCAAGGAAGCAAAGGGAGGCAAGTGGGACAAGGTCGTGATCCTGCGACACATGTTCACTCTCGAAGAACTCAACGAGGACCCGGCCGCGCTGCTGGAGATCAAAGACGACATCCGGGAGGAGTGCGCCAAGCTGGGGCCCGTGACCAACGTGGTGCTGTTTGATCAGGAGGAGGAGGGGATCGTGAGCGTCAAGTTCGCGACGGTGGAGGCGGCCGAGGCGTGCGTGCATCTGATGCATGGCAGGGCGTTTGATGGAAGGATTGTTGAGGCTTTCTTTGCCACGGGCAAGGAGAGGTTTAGGAAGAGCAAGAATAAGGATGCGGGTGAGGAGGAGGGTGGTGATGATTGAATGATCGGGACTGTGATGACTAGAAAGTTCTTGTCTATGCCCACTGAAAGGGAAGGGCTCCTTTCCTGTTCTTTTTTTTTTTTTTGTTTGCATCCGAGTTTCTTTGCTCATTATGCGACATCATGGCCGTATATGATGGTTTCTGGTTGGTATCTACGTGGCTTTGTCGTTGGGTAATAAGAGATAGGTTGGTTTTATAGTGCTTGTATGACACATGTAAACCAATTCAAGATATCATTAGTACCAGATTCTAATTCCCGCTGTCCGAGGTGCATTTTCGAAATCCGTCCATTCATTCATTTATTCATTCAGTTCTAAGCACATCACCTGGCTTGCATCAACAGGTACCCTCGCATGTTTGTCCTTACGTCCAATAGACCACAGTTTTGAGTCTTCAGATTTGAGTATTTGCAGATAGTTGTTAGTGCCGTCAAGATCAGTGGTACAGTCGTCCTATTATTCAAGCTCCGGACGCAAGCCTTTGTACAGTTTCAAGACTTAACTGCTCCCCAATGCCAATCTCAAACTCCTGTATGCCGCGTCTTCATCTTGAATACTACTCAGGTCCTGGGCCTTTCACTTCTTCTGAACCGTCTTTTTCACTCCTTCCACAAAAGCCTCGACAGCATCTCCACCACCCAGAGGCACCGTTCCGCCCCTGACCATACCACCATTTTCCACTTGAACGCCCAACGCGGCCGAAATGTTGGGCAGTCCTCCATCGCGAAGAGCAATCGTCAGACTAGCAAGGCTCTGGGTAAACTGGGGGCTCCGAAGAACCTTCATCAGGAGCGCACGCTTCTGATCCTGGCTCATAGTCTGTCGAGCCGCTTCAACAGACTCGGCACTAGGCTCGATCTCGATGGCATCAGCACCGCTGGCGCCTTGCTGGGACATAACAATGACGGTCGGAGGTAGGTAGTTCAGGAGGTTGTCGACATATTCGTCGGTGGCGGAATCGAGCATCGGGAGGGTGACCGAGGGTTCAAGTAGATCGTTAAGTAAAGGGTAAGATTTGCCCTGGGCCTGAGAAGCTTGGCCTCCGGCAAGCCCTTGGGTGCCTTTCAAGGAATCGAGGAAGTTCCGTACAACGGCAGCCGCATCCGCCTCGGCATTTGTAGCACTTGCCCTGTCAATGAGACTATATTAGCACTTGTATTGGCATCAGAGAAGCAATTTTGCGGAAAGCAGAGGGATGCCATGTGCATGTCATATTCTAGTGCCTCCATCTAGTAAGTACACAATACAGTTGCACCGTCCTTGTTTGCCTCTGCGCCATAGCTTGCTCATTCTTGGTTGAAATCGATCAATGATGCGCGCGCCAAAGCAACCCAAACTCCCAAAACTCATGTGACGGGAAAACAGCACCTACGCTCTTGCACCATCTGCTCCTCCTTCTCTGGCGTCCTCGCCCTCCCTCCGGACATCACCGCCAGTGGCATCGGGACCAGCGCCTCCAGTACCGCCCTCGTGGTGGGCATTGGGGTCTCCGTGGCCCTCAACGTCTTCCATTGTCTCGTCGTCATCATCGTCTCTGCGGTTGTTACCACCGCCGCTGCTGAGTGAAGCAAGCTCCCTGTTTACGTCCACCTCGTAGCCCTGCAGGAGCTTGTCCACGATCTCTCCAATCTTCAGATCCCTTGGGCTAAGGAAAGATGGATCGCCGTTGGGACCCTGGGGCTTCGATTGCAGCCAGAAGATGTGGCGCTGTGACGAGGAAGAGAACTTGAGCGAGAAGATACGGCCGTTGGTCTTGGCGGAAGCCTGGGCAGGCGATTTGGTATCATAGGGAAGGAAGTGACCGTCCTCGGGGATCATGACGAGGTCGAGCTCGGGCTCGTCCGCAGGGGCGTCTCTCGGGCGCCAGCAGAAATGAATGAAGTCTGCATGATGAAATGGTCAGCTTGTGTCACAGAAAGGAGTCGGCTCCCACGGCGCTAGCTGGAGATTCATGGTGCGCATACCATCGTCGGAGTAAAGGTAGATGTAGCCGGGCCTGGCTTGGGGCGTGACCTTGTACGGCTTCGACGATTGCTGGAGATTTAAATGTCAGTTCCGTTGCAATATTCACACTAGTCGACGAGTACAGGCGACAAAGTAGCCAAGAAGAAAGATGTCATGGCGGGCGCAGGGAGCTTGGAGGAGGGGTGGTACGAACATCAACGTCGCAAATGCCCGCCTTGAACGTAATAATGGGTGATATCGGCATGGTTGATGCGCGCGCTGGTGTCGGCTGTGGGAAACGTGTGTGACTAGGTGGAAAATTCGAAGCCGGCGGGGGGTTTTCGGGTCAAAGTAGAAACAGTCGGCTCGATGAAGCTCAGATTTCGTTGATGTTGTTGCTGTTTCGAGGTAGAGGCAATCAGCGATGTGAGCTCAGCACCTGGAGCTAGAGGTACATGGCGGCAAGGCTACAGTTGCTCTGACGTGGGCTGCCCGCTGCCGCTGTGCCGTCACCAGCTGCGGCCCCCCTGTGCCTCCAACCTTGACGGCCTGAGATGGCGTTCGCACTGTAGCCTAGAGGGTCCCCAATCGCTGTCCCTCCTTCGCCCAGCAAGCCCCCGGCTTGGAGTTGGAGAAGTTGCAGACCAGTGGAGTTCTTCGTGACGGGATCGACGTCGTTGCTGCCACTTCTCACTTCTTTCCTTTCCACGGTTGCGCAAGAGTGTCGCCAGTTGCCTGCCACGATTGCCAGTCGTGACTGAGACCAACCAAAGCCGTACCGTTTCAGAATTACATTGACCCATGTCAGCAGCCATTGTTTGGGGTTCTCTCTGACGCGGCGCTGCACTAAACCCCTTTTCCCCATTTCTGGCCATTCGCAGTTTGCGCCTCGTCTTCTTTCCAGAAGCCCGTTTTTGCTCGTCCCCTAAACTCCCCCATCCCGCTCGAGTTGCCAATACCCCTGGCCGCCCCTCGACCACGACTCAATTGAGTGGCCGACCAAAAGTGTCCAAGACAACACCGACACGGGCTCTGAGAATCTTCAGGCCACGGCCGACGAATATATACACGCGCAGCTCTCGTTCGAGTACGAAGCTAGGAGAAAGGGCGCTTCAAATAGTGCTATAGCGTTGTCATTCATCTCCACAACCGAAGAGACTACAACCACAACCGAGAAGCCAACCACGGACGACGGGAACGCGCGAGCCTTCGAACCCAGACGACTATATGATTACTTCTCTTCTTTGATATATCCTCAACACATCCCATGGCGCGTCCATTGGGGCCGGTTCGTCTTAAAAGGACGAGCCCTGGAACGATCGCTGTCGGCATCGTCCTCGTCATCGTCATCCTCTACCTTCTAGTATCCCCCTCCGCTCCCGACTTCTCTGCCGCTCGCAAGGCCACAGCCGCGCTGCATCCTCTCTCTCCGCCGACATCACCTTTCCGCAAGTCAAGCGCTGTCGGCGGCAAGTCGGGCCCCCCACCAGTAACGCGCTACAACCTCAACAATGTCACCATCACAAACGACCCCGTCGCCAACCGCGAGAACGTTCTTGTCCTTACGCCTATGGCCCGCTTCTACCAGGAGTACTGGGATAACTTGCTGAAGCTCTCGTACCCCCATGAGCTCATCACCCTTGGCTTTATTCTGCCCAAGACCAAGGAGGGCAACGCGGCCACCATTGAGCTCCAGAAGCAGATCGCAAAGATCCAGAAGCATGGACTCGAGAAGGAGAGGTTTAAGAGCATCATCATCCTACGACAAGACTTGGACCCGCCCATCCCCTCCCAGGATGAGAGCGAGCGCCATAAGATGGCAAACCAGAAGGCGCGGCGGGCTGCCATGGCCAAAGCTCGCAACTCGCTCCTCTTTACGACCCTTGGGCCCGACACATCGTGGGTGTTGTGGTTGGACGCCGACATCGTCGAGACACCCCCCACTCTCATCCAGGATCTCGCCAGCCACAGCAAGCCGCTCACGGTTCCCAACTGCTTCCAGCGGTTCTACAACGCCGAGAAGAAGGCGATGGACGAACGGCCCTACGACTTCAACAACTGGCAGGACAGCCCCACCGCGCAGGAGCTGGCTTCCAAGATGGGCAAGGACGATATTCTCCTCGAAGGCTACGCCGACATGGCAACCTACCGAGCTCTGATGGCTTACATGTACGAGGCGGGTGCGGATATTCACACCGAAGTGCCTCTGGATGGTGTAGGAGGCACGGCGTTGCTGGTGAAGGCGGAGGTGCACCGTGACGGAGCCATGTTCCCTGCGTTCCCCTTTTACCACTTGATCGAGACGGAAGGCTTCGCCAAAATGGCCAGAAGACTAGGCTGGCAAGCGACTGGTTTGCCCAATTACAAGGTGAGTGTTTTGTGTGCTGTGCGCCATGTCAAGGTGGGAAACGTCGCACTAACGTTGAATCATTAGGTTTATCACTACAATGAGTGAAACATTGGCCGGTATCGAGTCTGACACCGCGTACCCTAAGCCGCCACCTGACGATGACAGTATCTGCCTATCAAAGAGCCTTCGAGACGACTACTCAACCTTTAGCCTATTCCATTCGTCTTCGACCTTCCCACGGCCAAAGGAGGAGTTCTGGCTAGCCGGCAGCAGAGAATTCTTTGCCTAGGAGAGGGAGTTGGTGTTCAATCTCGCATCTCCCACAGTCGCTACGCCCGGCAACTGCGGCGTTCTTTTAATTTGTTGATGAGTGTTTTGGTTCCGGGTTTGGGGTCAGAAGGAGGAAAATGCACACAGCAGGAGGGCGCGGACCGAGTTCACGTCTGATGTGCGATCTGCCAGACGCGAGCTTGTGTGATGAGTTGAGTTGTTCGCTCGCTGTCGAAGGAAGAGCTCTTTGCCCACTTCAACAGCTCCTGAGAGGCCGGGGCAAAGAATCAAGTAACAAACTTTATTTGGTCGATTTTCGAAGACATACAGCGACGATTTCTCACGATATATACTAGACCATTGGCGAGGGCATATGAGGGACTCTTGAAGGTCATCTTTCTTGAAGTAATAGCATAATAAAAAAGTAAGGGAGTTTGAGGTTAGATACTGCACAAGCGTCCTGCTGTTGTGCCACAACGCTATGAAACATTATGGACCGTTAGCGCCGGCTTGACTCGACCTCTGCATCATCATAGAAGCAACCCAGTCATGACGAGTAGAGGTACCATTTCCAGTTGCCACTGATATTTAAGGGTATTTATATATCACGGAAAGTATCTATACCAAGCTAATACACATCGACTCTAGGTTCTCGTCTTCGAAGACTTGCTACAAGAGCAACAGAAAGGTTCGGAACATGCCATCCCATTTGTTACCTGTAATTGGTATCCAAAACACTCATCATCGCTCTTCGTAGCCGTAACAAGCCCCCAATACCATAACTGTTCAAAGTCCCATATCCAAAACAAAACCAAAAGTCTATCCAATCCCATCTCTTCTCATCCAGTCCCCCCTCAATCACCGCAATCATCCCGTATCTTTTCTTCAGATCCTCCCCTCTCAAGCCAACCTTCCGTCCCTCACAACGCAAACCACATCCCCTTCCCCCCCCCCCTCTACCCAACTTATTTACGGCCCCTCATACCTCTCCTCCTCAACCCACAACTCCACCAGCCCCCTCGCCGCCACATGATCCCCCTGCCTTATCAGCGCCGCAACATCCACATTAAGCGGACTATCAATGCCCGGACAGCTCAGCAGCAAGCGGATAGCCCTCACGCACTCCAACACGCTGTAAGCGGGCGTCCATGCTTCTTTGAGTAAGTCCAAGCAGATCTCCCCCGTGGTGAGGGCTACGTTGGCGTGCACGATTGGAGTGATGAACCTGATGGTTGGTGGGTGGAGGGGGTAGGTGGGGGGGAGGGTTATGTGGAGGAGCCAGCGGCCTTCTGTTTTTTTGTTTTTTTGTTAGTTAAGTCTGGGCGGAAGGGAAGAGAATAGGAGGCGGGAGGGGGGAATATTGAAGGTGGGGAGGAGGTGGGAAGAAGGGGAAGGGTGAGGGCAGAGGGGGGAGTAAAGAGGGAAGAAGGGGAAGAAAAGAAGGAGGGAAAGGGAGGAGAAAAAGACATACCATCATAACCACCACCTACCCTCTTCCCATTAATCACGGCCTCCCAAACCAACAACTCATCGTCGTTGATGGGACCTAACCGCTCGACGCCCTTCTCTTCTTTGGACTCGATGTTGTTCCAGGTCGTGAGCTCTTTGATTAGGCGCTTGGCTGCGCTGCGGTTGGACATTGTGTATGTGTGTATGTGGTTTATGTATGTGTGGTGTTCCTGGCTCTTTGCTGTAATGGGAAATTTTGTGTAATAGTTGTATGCCTGATCCGATGGCGTGTATTTCTTGCTCTTTCCCTACAGAGCTGCTCGCTTGTCTCTCGATTTGATTCTACTCGTCTATTCAAGAGCAAGACATACACGGACAGACCAGTTAAGCTTGTCTCGTCGGTGATTGTTGGTCGGTCGAGGTATTCACTCGTGCCGGTGCCGGTGCCGGTGCTGGTCGTTCGTTCGTTCGTTCGTTCGTTCGTTCGTTCGTTCGTTCGGTACTCGGTACAACACTATGCGGATATTCTAATGATCCACGGAGATAAACCCCCCGTTTCGAAGCCCGGTGGTAGAGTTACGCAGAAACCTTTCGTGGAATGGGTTTGCTTGCCGTCGTGAGGAATCGTCTCGTGAAGCCGATCGTTCTCGCGCCGTAGCTGTCGACCGGGTGTAGTGTCGCTAAGTCGGTATAGCTATGCCCGTGTCCCAAGATCCTCTTGGTGCACGGTCCTCGATAATCGATCGATAACCGGTGGGCGACCCGTGGTAAGAAAGTACTAGCTTGATCTCGTAAATGGGCGTATCGTCGGTCGCGTATGGCCCAGGTATTGTTTGTTGATGTTTGGTTCGGTGCGGTGTTGTTGATGTTGCCGAGGTCTTCAAGGTGCCGTGCCCACCGAGGTGCTGCTGTTACGGCAGTACATAAGTGCGGCTGATAGCGGTACCCCTGACGGCCGGGATTCGACTGAACCTGGAATGTCCCGAGCGAAGACCTTCAGCGCGCATCGGCGTTTCCGGGCGGCTGCACCTACCGCTACGTGACTCCGTAGGTGTGGATTCCTAGTGGTTAAAACCCGTTGGCGGCGTCACTGTGGTGCGCTGAAACCCAAGGACCCTTTGAATCGTTGAAGCCGAGGCTGAAGTGTTGTTCGTTCTTTGGGACGGCAATATCGCCCCGATGGCATTGACAAAAGCACGAAGACAGAAGGCACATATCAACGTGGAAAGCACATGGCATCATGACTTGAATTGCCCAATAATTGTGTTGCATTTGAAGCTCACCTGGTCAAAACCTTCCGCCCTAAGTTGATCGTAGACATTTGCAATGACATGTCCATAGAATCACAAAAAAATTGTCATCGTCCACCTTTGAATCATATGTCCCTTGACCACATCATTCCTCGAGAAATAAACGTCTCGTCCCCTAAACAAATTTCTGGTGTGACCGAGATTGCTGCTGCTGCCCCCCTTCGTCTCGTGTTATCTTGTCCTTCGTGCTATCGTCAAAAAGAAAGAGAACGCCCTATCCGTCAAGTTGAAAAGCCCCCTGAATAAATCTCATCTAGATCCCCCAATTCCTTATTTAGCGCCACATGAAAGCAGAAGAGCCTTGACACCCATGCTCCTAGCTAGTTTCGCCTGAAAACATCGTTAAGCCTCGCTATTCTCCTTTGATTTCCAGAACTGTACAAACCGGCCGAGCCGCTTCGTCTTGCTGGGTTTGACTTTCTTCTCCGAACCGTCATCATTCGCCGAAACTTCCATCGAGAGCTTGCTGCGCTCACCGTGCGAGCTGCTAACAAGACGGCTAAGGCTAGCAAGACTCGATCGCCTTCGACCAAAGGCAGAGGCACTGAACGAGGCAGGCCTAGGCAGCGTGTTGGAGGATAGCTGCCTAGCCTGAGGGTTTTGCGCAAAGAAGCTCTCACGAGTCATCGACGAGTCGCCGCTGGTCAATGATGGGACATCGTCCACCGAAATCCGTACCTCCGGTCCAGGTTCGCCCATGAGCAGTGATTGAAAATTGTCCTCAGTGATGGATGAAGGCGCCGTTGAGATGCGATGGGCATCGTAAGACAAGGGAGACCTGGGAGATGGGAAGGCCGAAGACGGGGTCATCGAGTGAGGGCTGACCGGTGCGCATGACGCAGCAGCAGGCAAGGTCAAAGGACTGCAGTCAACCGCAGCAAGGTCCTTGGGACGGAAGGTCTGCCTGGGCGAAGGAGTCGCAGACCCCGAGAAGCTGTGTCTAGCCTGTAGCTCGTTCTGATATCCGCTGAAGCTAGGACGGGGAGAATCAGTGACGGATGCCTCTTGTTGAAGCGCATCCTGAGACTGGCTGGCCAGAGACCCTGTATGGATTGAAGACTTCACGGAGGCGTTGCCATCCTCGTCGGTGTTTACTCCTGAAGGTACAGCAACAGATTCGGTTGCCGTTCCCCGTTGTTCATCAGCAGTGGGCTTCGCGACATCCTTACCCTTTGCAGAAGCCTTCGACTCCTCGAAAGTATCGGCCAGGGGAGTCTCCATAACAGGGGTTGACTGTCCAGTAGACTTGGGCGACTCGTCCTCGTCTTCCTCCTCGTCCTCCTCGAACACATCGGCCATGGTCGAGCTGCTACCAAATCGCGGGAAGCCGAACCGACCACCTTCGAAAGGTACCAATTCGGGAGCACTCTCAGCACGTCTGTGATAATGCATTCCAGGGCCAGTGAAGCCCCTCAAGCCCGCAGCGCTGTGCAATTGTTTTTTAACGGTACCTCCCGCTCTCTGCGCCGCCTCCCATTCCGGGTTGCGAGGGAGAGGCGTATTGAATGGCCCCAATGCTGCATCCAAATCAATCATTTGGTATGACGTCTCTTCGTCAGGAAGGGATGCTGGCTTGTACGAATCCCAGTCCTTTGCAGTGGGGTCGATTGATTCAGTCACCAAAACCGTAGGCATAACTGCCTCCGGCTCGACGACCATGTCAACAGCTGACTCGTTCACACTATAGGAACGCCGAGAAGTGGGTGTAGGAGTCCGCCGCAGTCCCTTGCCATTTCGCGATTTTTTGCTTTGCTTCCGAGACAGAATGGACCCGGCCCACGTCTTAACCTTCTTCTTTTTCTTGCTCCTCTTCTTCGTGAGCGGTTTCATCTCCGCCAGCTCTTCGGGGAGCTCTTGGGCCGGAAGACCCGGGGAGCGCTGTGGGGTGGACTTTGTTGATGTCGACAGCTTGGGCGACTCCGAAGACCTAGTAGGAGATGAAGCTGAGGAGGTGTCCTTCCCAAAGAAAGACCACTTTTTAGAGGACTTGGTGGGGCTGGGAGTCGCCGACGTGTATGGTGAAGGCGGCGGAATCGAACCAAGAAGGGGAATGGAACCACGGCGTCTCGGTGAGACTACCTCCTGGGCCTGCTCCTGGCCTGTCTCGGTCCGTTCAAGGACGGCTCCAGCAGTACTTGGCCGGTCATTGAGCTCGGGCGACGAATTAAAGGCCAAAGGAGTGTTCAAGCCCAGCTCCACGTTTGTGATGGAGATGACAGACGAAATACTACCCGAAACGGAATGGCCGGGACGAGCGGTAACCGTGCTGGAGGTGTCGCTAGAAACAAGCGACACAGGTCTCGGGATGTATTCGAGAGTATCAGAGAAACCAACCCTTGTACGGACGGCTGGCTTCGGGGATTCCTGTACTTCCGCGGTAGATACTGGCTCCTCGGCGGGTGGTGTCGATACCTCTGGAGCAACTGATTCCGGAACCTCGGAAACAGCAATTGCTGTTGTTGTCGTCTCAGGCTGCGACTTCTCATCGCTGACCAACGGGAGTTCCTGGGGAGGATCGACAGTCGCTGGGCTTGCCGGGGGGCTGTCCTTCTTGACCTCTCTAGCGGTAGGAGGGAGGATGATAGAAGACAAGTCGTGGCTTGAAATTGCAGCAGATCTCCGGTGAGCATGACCTCTGCGACCAGCAGGCTTCTTTGGTTGCAACAAGGGGGAAGCCAAGCCACTTTCTGACTTGGTAGGACTAGAACCCAAGTTGACCGTAATCGAATCTCCGCCACGAATGCTGCCTCCAACAAACTCGCTACCTCCCCTGCGATGACCATGGCCTCCGGGCCGGGTTGGAATTGCCATTGGTGAAGAAGGGGCCGATGGAGGAAGAGTAGGGCTGAGAAACGAGCTCTCGGCGAGCGCTGCTGGTGGTAAGGGGTTGCCTGGGTTGAATGAGAAGGCGGGAAGGGCCGGAAGCGCAGGTGATCTGGACACAGGCTTCTCGATATCAGCACCAAGGGAGAAGCTCGGAAGCTGTGGCTCGATAGCGGAGTGTGGCCGTCTTCCAGTAGCGCGGGAGTACGATGAGGGCGCCGAAGAAGCCGGTTTGGCGGGAAAGACGAAGGGCGGATTAGGCAGCGGAATTTGAGATCGGGGAGTCTTGTTGGTCATGTCGGAAGCGGTAGTTGAATGATCAAAAGCATTGGTAGTCGATCCAACCATCATGTCGGGACCCATCATGGCCGCCATGTTTTTTTTCCAAGCCGCACCGCGGCACCACAAACAACGAAGACTTAGTTGAAGGTAAGCGACATTAATTGCCGGGGGGAACGGGGGTTGCTAAGCACGTCGACGCAATTGCGGTTGGCGAAGGCGATGGCGAAAGTAGTGGTGAGGTCGGGAAGGTTGTGACGATTAAAGGATTACAAGGCGATGGACTGCGAACCTGAGACTCTAGAGTAGGCAATGTCAGCGACGAGGGAGGTGTAATACAGCTGATTGCCATATGCCTGGTGAATGACTGCGGATTGGACAATTGACCGCTGGAGAAGTAAAAGGCGATTCATGGAGCAGTCATGGAAGCCATCATGACGCAAGCTGAATCGCAAAGGCGGAAACGTACCAATGGTCAAGTCAGGTCAGAGACGAGCAACCAAGGACTAGAAGAGAAAACTGAAGGCAGGGCAACAAAGAATATTAGAGTTTCGACGCGAAGCAAAAGTGACGCTGGCGACGACAACTTGAAAGTTTTGGTTAAAGGAGTGGACGGTCAAGCCAGCGCAAATCGGTCAAGATCTGCTGCTGGAATTGAACCAAAAGGAAGGGTGGTGTCGACGACAAGTGACGACGGGGAGATGGTGAAGAGGGAGAATGGGGTGGTGGAAAGAGTGAGGAAATGGAAAGGTGAAGATGCAGTGGGAGCGGACGGTCCATGGACGGCAGGGTGAGCGGAACGAACACAACAGAAAAACCACAAAGTGGGGCCTCAAAGGCACACCAGCCAACGGGAGCCGTGCATCTGCGCCTCCAGGTCCTGGCCGCTGCTGGTGCTCAGTGTGTCCTCCAGCGTGGGTGTGTGCCTCCAGTCACCCTCCAGTGCGCCTGCAACTCCGTCCCCAGAAGGGAAGGGAACTGAAAGATGTGGACGGCAGACGCACTGTGCTGCACTGGAGCCAGAGTGCAGTGGGTGTGGGTTCCTTTCTCCTCCCCTGGCCAGAGCGTGCCAATGCGATCCATGCCAAGGCTCGTCCGCTGCGCATCCACTCCTGCACAACTTACCAAAACCAGCATAAACCAGGGGTAATGGGATTCGCGGTGGATTGCCAAGTGGGTTCCCAGGTTTGCAGCAGCCAGTCAGGCCGGCGCTACGACGCCCATCGGTATCCGCAAACGGGGACGTCTTTGGAAAGAAGGACGGGTGCGCTGGTTTCCATCTTCTAGAAGAAGAAAAAGAAGAACTGAAGACGAAGAGAAGTTCGAGTGATGAGCAATCGACTGGTTGAGGTTGAACCCAATGCCAGCTCCCCAGCTAAAGAGATTGTCTTACGGTTCGCATCGCAAATACCATCACTTCCTACCCTAGGTACGGTAAGGCAGCACTCATGAACCCTCGCGAGCTTACATTGTCTACCACTCCTTCCCAAGTAAAAGTAGCGTAGTCCAGCCTTGGAAGGAGAACCCCAAGGTCTGACATCGGATTTCAAGAGGGGCATGTACGGAAATGCTACGGTGGACAAAGTTTAAAAAGGAGCCTCTCTGTGCGCGGCTGTTGATGCTGGCACGGAGTACGGACGGGAACCGGGACTGAGCTGGGACTCGCATCAAAGACAAGAACATCGGTCATCCATATCGCCAGAGATCAAGAAGCGGAAAGGGGAAATTGACCTTTGGAGACACATCCTCCACCGCCTTCTCTGAGAAACCTGATGGAACAGTTGTTGTACACCAACACCACACATACATACGCACCGCTCAGTCGCAAGCGGGAGTCCGTGGTTGCGTTGCGTTGGAGCATCCAAAAGGCACGGCATCACGGCAGCACGACAGCACCTCACACGCATGTGGGCTATATTCACGAACCTGTATCCACAGTGACGAGCAGCTAAGGAATCAGGGTAGGAGCAGGTCCGACATGGTCACGGGAGCAACGAAAAAGTGACAGATTTCTTGATTTTCAACTTCAGAGATTCTGCTCCGGCAACTTCATTCCATTCCGGTGTCCAAGACCAAGACCAAGCACCAAGCACCAAGCAGTGAGCCATGGCACAACAGCCTTATATAACCCTTCTCGCCAACTCTGGTCATCCATCCAAACCGGAAGAGTTCACAGACTCCAGACTCCATGTCGCATGTTGCCTCCCAATTTGGCAAGAACTCTAAAGTGGCGGTGGGCAACAAGGTTCTCCATACTCTGATGAGCCGGTCTCCGATTCATGTTGAGCTTCCACTTCTTTCTCGGCATCTGCTCCCATGCTTGTTTCCCGTATACCGCTTTTTTTCACTCGATATGGTTTTACTCAACCTGCGCTAAGGCCAGGACTAGCAAAGCCCAATACGGGGATGCAAGTGATACCCGATATTCCCACTAATGTCTGTTACTGAACGGTTCCAAGGAACTAAGGTGACCACGTTGGCAAGCCTACGATCGGTTTTGACCCGCATTAATTCAGTAATAGATTGGTTGAACCCCTTGTTAGTCTTTGCTTCTGCTATATGGTCCCGACGCTATGCCTATTTTGAGTGAAACCATATCGAGTGAAAAAAAGCGGTACGTCGCTTCACATCAGCGGCACCCAAAGTTTCCCCCATTGCAAGTGGCAGGTATGGGGAAATAGGATATCCTGAATCTCGTCAGCATCCCCCTTGTCCACTTCCTCTACATATCCATCTTGTTTTTCTCGGCTATGGTTCAGGATGGACACAGTTATTTCGCTATTCCTCTCCGTAAACCCACCACCACCCGTGGCAGGCAAATCGTCCACGGTCGGTCCAGCACACCGAAAACCTCCAGCCAGCCAGTGAATTTAGACAAGGCATAGGTAGGATGTGAAAGATATCCCGGCACTTTACTAGGCACGCGCCGGTCTGCGCCTCCCTTGCTGTGCGTGTTAGGTACCCCCTTAAAATAATCCGGCCACCGAGTGCGATGCTGGATCCCTAATCCATTAATGCACAGCCGGAAGTTGAAGCGTACTTTAGATCTGAATCACGTAAGCAAATGCCTCCCCGGCTAAACCCGACCCGGGTAAACCCGGGCCGGCTTATACGCTAGGGATCTCAATTATGGGTAAAACGCTGGAATCTCAATCTCTTTATTATTATACGTATATATACAATTGCTATCTACTGGGGTATTCCGTATGCCGGGCCGGATCGGAAGTAGTAATACCGGGTGCTCTGGGGTCTTAGTATTTAATTAATTTCTGGGACGGGGAGCTTTTTTGGTACTCTTGTTACGGGGCGCGAGCAAGCACTAAGGTAAGACTTTGATTGTTGTGCGAGGAACAGGAAGAGAATCCTGTACGCGTACGAGAACTATGTAGGGTATAGGGCTATAGGTCCTAGAGCATGGGCCTATAACGGCATGTTATATAACGGCTAGTCTGGTTAGTCTAGACTGGGCGAGTATGCTGTAGCCAGATAATTGCACTCAATTGGCTGCACTAAATGTAGTATACGTACATGT
Organism: Neurospora sp. CHS-2018a; assembly: GCA_009802275.1. NCBI lineage: Eukaryota > Fungi > Ascomycota > Sordariomycetes > Sordariales > Sordariaceae > Neurospora > Neurospora sp. CHS-2018a. The sequence goes on from RAKG01000067.1 coordinate 114,651, forward strand.
GTATCTATATATAGGAACAGGGTAATAATGCCTATAATACTACCCCCTCTCAAAACGAGCCCCTCTACCTAAAATTCTATTAAATCTGTTAAGAAACTATTTTTAATACTAAAACGGGTCTCTTCCAAGCTTCCCGCGGGTACGCTTAATTAGGGGCTGCGAACCCGTATACTAAGACGGGAGGCTGCTTAACACCCAAACTCCTATTTAAAAGTTAAATACTAATTAAAATATTATTAAATATAACCCTTCTACCGAAACGTCTATTATTACGTCTAATAATCCTTTTGTACGTTGCAAATCCCTCTAATCGTGCTATATAATCCTCCTTCGTTACCTTTACTATTATTAGCCCTGCGAGGGGTGCTATAGGGACGCTCGTAATATAGCGGTTTATTCAAACGTATATAGCCGTTATTAGTATAAATAATATAGAGACTCTCTATTCGATTCCTATTTGTAATTATATTTTTATATTAACTCTAATTTTCTAATTTTAAAAATTATATTAATTCTTACTTTTTAATTTTAATTGTATAGGATTTATCCGTTGCCGGGGGAATAGGAGACGTAAGCTTACTATAAGACGTATTATCTCTCGTACTTACGACGGTTATTTTAAAAAAGAGTATATTAGAGGTCTCGATTAGGGTACGTAGTTAAAACGGGCTAAACTCCTTTTTTATTAACTTTTCCCTTATTTATTATTTAATTGTATATTTCGTCGAACTTAGCGGTTATTTACTATTAGAGTTACTGTAATTAAGATTAGAGAAGTCTTTAGTATTATTTTTATTTTTTATTATTTCTTCTACCCCTTTTTAAAATCTAGGTACGGAGCGCCGAGTTTTGGGTATTTATTATAAAATTGCCAAACTATCTTTTAATAATTATTTAGGTTAGTAGTTAGTTGCTAATCGGAAGGGTAATAAACCTACTTTATTAAATATTTTTAAGTACCTTCTTTCTTCTAGTAATTTAGTAATTCTTAGAATTCCTAGCGTCTATCCTCTTCGAAATTATTTGTTCTAGTAACGATTATACTTTTATTTGCTCTAACGTCCGTTATTAATTCCTTTTAATTAGGGAGTCTTTCGATATAGGGTTTGATACGGGATACGTTAATAATGTGTATAACCTTTATATTTTAAGGTAAAGTTAATTTTATTATATGCGAGCTAGTTTTTATAATATAGAAAGGCTTTTTAAATTATAGTATTAGTTTATTGTGCGGCCGCTTTGTTATATAGTTAGCTATATTGAGTATTACCTTATTATTTACTTTATATTTGGGAGTATTTGTACGGTAAACGTTAACTACGGCCTCGTACCGTTCTTATACCTATAGGGAGGAGGTTTTAACGAAGTCCTAGACTTCCTTAAAACGGGTAATTAGTTAATTAGTATTAAATATCTACTTCTTCTATATATTTATTATATTAGGGGGGAGAGGTGTAGTCGGTTTTGTGCCTATTCGAAGGTGGAAATTGTAGTTGGTAAAGAAGGGGGTAACTCTTATTAATACCGATTTGAGGTTATTCTTTTAGAATTTAATTAAGGGAAGCTAATTTACCTAATTATCCTAAGCCTAATTAATAAACGTACGTAGGTACTATTCCATTTCGGCGTTAATCCTTTCGGTCTAACCGTTTATTTCTTTATAGTAAGGGGTCGAAAGCTTTAATTTAATACCTAGTTGTTGAGATAATTGCCTTTAGAAGGCTAATACGAATTAGACGCCCCTAACGGATATAATAGTATCTAGAAGGCTATAGAGGGTATAGATACGGTTAATAAACTTTTTTATTAATTCTTCCGTTATTAACCCCTCTATTAGAATAAAGTGCCTTATCTTCGTTAGCCTATTTACTATAACTAATATATATTAATATTCGATACCCCTACCTACTCGCTATAATTTAGGGAATAGTATTATATAATCGATAGAGATGTTTCTCTATAGGGTATAAGGAATTGGTAGCGGTTTTAAAAAACCTATTTATAATATCTTAGTAGCCTTAATCTTATTACATAGTATATAAGCCTTATAATACGTATTTATAGCCGTAATTATCCTTAATTAGTAGTAGCGATATATTATTACTACCGTCTTATCCCTATTTGGGTGGCCGCCTTATATTAATAAATAAATACGGTAGATTAGCTCTAGCTAGATTTTTTCGTCGTCTAGGGGTATTACTAACCTATTTCGGAATATTACCCTATTATTTACTATATAGTATTTAATAAAAGGGATCTTTAACTTTTTCTTTAAGTACTTTAATTAACGGTCCCCGGACCGGATAACTTTACGGATATCGGCTATTATAGGGGAGTTGGCGTAAGCATAATCTATTAAATCGTTTGTATAAATGCCTAGCCCGTTTTTATTATCCCCTTCCTTAAAACTATCTTTTAGGGTATAAATAATAAGGGGGGCCCTATTATTTAATATAATATTTATCGTAAAGCCCTCGCTATTAGTATTTATTAATCGGTTATCCCCGAAAGATTCTTGGTTAAAATAGTTAGGGTCGATGAGTAGCTTCTACCTAACCTTTAACTTATTATTTACTTCATTTCTAAGAACGTGTTCTAATTTCTTATTAAAGGCGTTAGGCCTAATATTAATTAAACCCGGTCGGTATTTAATTATAAAATTAAATTTTAATAAAAATTTAAATTACTTTATATACTTAGGGGTAAACTTCTTCGTAGTACCGAACGTCTTTAAATTCTTATAATTTATAATAATTTCGAAGGGTTAAATAGCTCCCTCCAATTCGGGCCGCTATTCCTTAAGCGCTTTAATTACTACTAGTAGCTCTTTATTATATATATCGTAATTATATTCGGCCGCCGAGTATTTGGCGGAGAAGTAGGTAATCGGGTAGAATTCGCCATCGTACATCTAAAATAGCATACCTCCTATAAATTAATTAAAGGCATCGATTTCTACTACTATAGGCTTCTCCCAATCGTAGATTTTGAATATTAGTACCGTTATAAACGCTATCTTTAATACTTTAAAAGTATTATTCTACTCTTTGCCCCACTTCTAGTCAACTATTTTCTTAGTTAATTTGTATAGGGGCTTACCTATATGTGAAAAACCTATAATAAACCTCTTATAGAAGTTAGTAAAGCTTAGGAATTACTATAGTTAACGTTTATTCGTTAGCGCTTCCTATTTAATAATTGCCTCCACCTTCTCGGGATCTATCTCGATACCGCTAAAAATAATAATAAGGCCTAAGTACTTAATCCTCTACGTATAGAATTTGTATTTATCGATATTAATTTATAGGCCTATATCGATCAAGCGTTAAAGCATTTCCCGAACGTATTTAATATAATCCTTATAAGTCTCTAAGAAAATTAGGACATCGTCGAAGTAGGTTATTATATAAATATTAAGAATATTATATAATATATCGTTAATAAAGTTCTAGAACGAGGTTAGGGCGCCTAATAACTTAAAAAGATATATTAATAATTCGTAGAGCTTAAACCTCGTAATGAACGCTATCAACTATTCGTAGCCCTCTATTATACAAAGTCTATTAAAGGCTATAATAACATTTACTTTTATAAATTATTTAACTTTATAAATAGCGTTTAAAATCTCTTTAATTAATAGTAATAAATATTTATTTTTTAAAGAGATATTATTAATACTACGGTAATCGATATAGATTTTTACGCCGCCGCCTAATTTCCTTACTAATAATATTAGGGAAGCGACGTTAAATATAGATAGTCGAATAAATCCTTTAACTAAATTGTTGTCTAATTACTATTTAATAACTTTAAATTCTTGGGGGGATATAGGTCTTACTTATAAATAGGGTAATAATTTCTCTATCCCCAGTTTGAATTCGATTTTATAGTCGTACGATTTATATTTAGGTATTACGTTTACGTCTATAGAATTAGTTATATAAGAGAAGTCCTTATATTCGTTTAAAAACTTTACTTTAATTTCCTCTAATATATATTTCGGCTACGTAAATTTCTCTATAAATTTTTATATATCCTCCTCTATAATACTATAAATCTTATCGATTTCGGTTAGGGGGGTTAATTTACATTCCTCGGGTTCCGGCTTAAATTCTTCCTTATCGAAACCTAATTTATAAATACGGTTAACGAAAGCTCGTCCCGTTTCCCCTAATTATAGGGAATATTCAAAGCCCCCGCTAACTATTTTAGCCTTATAAATATTAATAAATTCGTAGACTTCTTAGTTCTTAAAGTAGGGTTTGTATAGTTCGCCCCTACCTTGTATAATGTCTTTCTAGGCGTTCTCGGAAAGTACTAATATTGAAATAGTTACCTTTCTCTCTTTTTAAGCCTCTTAGAATTCTATTTACGTAATTAAATTGACTTTAACTTCCTTTATCCGTATATTGAATATAAAGGTTCTAGCGTTAACGAATTTAAAATTAAATAAGTCTAACGCTACTATATTAATAATTAGTTTAAACGGTTGGAAGAAAGTGCGCTTAATTCTTTCTAGTCGTAGTAGCGTCTAGAACCTCCTCTTACCGATAATCCTTATTTGTATTTTAATCTTTTTTAGTATTAGCTTCCTTACTAGTCCGAATAGTTCTTCGAATTTATTTATATATGTAGGGGGAGTTAGGGATTCTATTATTATAGTTTAGCTTCCTTTAGGGGCCTTTGTTATATTAGCTACTTAGGTAGGGAAATCTTTATTTTCCGAATCGTTAGAATCGTCCTCCTCTTTAGACTAATTTCCCTTATCCTCTTCTTTAGGGTACGGTGCTAGCGCTAGGGTTTTTGCTAGTAGCGTTATAATTTTTAGAGGTTAGTTAATATACGTTCTTATATATTTAACGTTCTAAGTAACTTTATTAGTTATTTAATCGATATTTGGGTTATGAAATTATAATTATAGCTACCCTAAAATAATTAGGTAATTTACTACTAAGTTAGCTACGAAGAACCTAACGATTTCTTTGTAATCGTTAATACGTATTGTTATCTCAATATATTAGTTTACCTATTCTTTGAAGGCGCCGTCTACTAAATGTAGTAGTCTCGGCTTCTTTAAGGGTTTAAATTCTAGGTAGGCTTTCTTAGTAAATATTCGATTAATAAACGCTTTATTTGAATAGCCTAAATCGATTAGTAATATATATTCTACTTTATTATTGCGTTAGGGACACTAGAAGTAAATAGATAGTAGGGTTATATTTTGTCTATAGAATTCTAAGCTACTTAATTTAAGCGGTTCTATCCTCTAATAGTTAAGAGTATAAATATCGAATTTATTTATCCTTAACCTCCTCCTCTATATCCCTAAATACCCCGGGGCGCGATTTAGCCCTAGGGTTTGTTATTTCCTTATTGGGCCGGGGCGGTTAGGGTAGCCGGGGCCGCCGGGGTAATTAGAGCCGGCGCCGGGTTAGTTATAGCTGCTATAAAATGGTTAGAGACTAGGGCACTAGTATTTCTAACGTTCTTACGCGTAGTAATACCTAAATTGGAGCGGTTACTTTATTTGCCCTATTTACTATAATTGGTCTAGCTTTTGCACTCGTAGGCCAAATATTTTCCTTTATTACAATTTATATAGTTACTTTTATTATAATATTCCTATAGAATATCCTTATAAATTTCGGTAAGTTTTATGCGGTCGAGATCTATAGTATCCGGGTCCTTTTAATTATTACTACCGCCGCTATTATTATTACTATTCGAAGTGGCCTAAATAGTATTATTATAGAGAGCCGATTTAGTATAAGTTTGGGCTATACTACGGAATAGGGCCGACCAACCCTTCTAATCGTTACGACCTAATTAAACGGGGTTGTAGGAGATTAAATTCGCTAGAGACTTAGATACTTTTTAATATAAAAGACGAATTCTAGTAATTGCGTCGTAGTTGTACCTATCTGCTAAGGAGACGAAACGGGCTTTAAAATCCTTATAGTTAGTATATTTACTAATCTATTTGAGGTTTAACAGATTATATTCGGCGATAACTACGAAGTCGCTTTACTTATAGCGCTTATTTAAATAAATTAGGAACTTTTTATTTATTTTCCACTTTTAATAAACCGAATGGTAAGGGTTGTTTAGGATCTTTTGGTAGTATTTACTAATATTGATTTTGGCCTTGCTACTTAGGTAGGCTATAGTATAAAGGAATTTAAATAATTAATTAGGGAATTTATACCTATTTATTAGCTAACGGCTACGAATAGCCGAATTCTAAGCGTTGTAAGTATTATAGCGCTTAATAGTATCCGTCTCTTTACTATTAAAGTATTTAGGGTCTTTATAAAGGGCTTTGTAAAAATAATTAGGTTAGGGAATTATAGCCGGGGGGGGAGGAGGAGGGGGAGGAAGAAGGCTTTTACCGCCGCTGCTAAGGCCGCTAGGACCTCCGGGACCGTTAGGGCCGCCGCTACTATTATTAGGACTATTAAGTCCGTTAGGGAAATTTCTACTACTATTACTACCGGGATTACTAAAGCTATTAGGGAAATTTCTACCGTTAGGACCGCCGCCTATACCGAATTTACCCGTACCCGATCTTTTAGGGCCGCTATTACTAGGATTACCGCTTATATCGCTATTAGGGCTACCTTTACCCGATCTTCTAAGGTTACTATTACTAAGATTACCGCCTATATTATTAAAACCGAAGCTAGTTCCTTTACCCGATTTATTAGGGCTACTTCTATTAAAATTATTTTTACTAGAGTAATTAATTCTTTAAGTACTAGTATTATTATCTTTTACTATAGTTTACTACTTACCCTTATAAATAATATAATTCTTCCCAGCAATAATTTTATCCTCTTCAGCTAAATAGAATTAGATTTATAGGTTCTTAATATTCTCTTATACTTAGGTAAACTCTTTGTAGGCAATCCTAAATAAGATACGTAGGGAATTGAGTTTAGTTAGGGTCTTCTATAATTTTAGACGGTTACTATTTATAGTATTATTAATTATTTAAAATATATTTAGGAGTTCTTAGTAAAACGCTTCGCTATCTTTTATAATTTTATTAATCCTACTCTCGGCCGCCGCCTTATTATTAATAAGGTTAGCGACCTTCTATTGTAGGGAAATATTATCAATAAGCAATTTATTATACTAGCTCTAGACTATATTTAATTACTAAATAAATTACTTTTTAGTAACCTCGACTTAGTCTTTAGCCGCCTCGAATTTGGAAATACGTTTCTTATAATATTTTTCGTTAAATTTTATCTTAGTAACGAAATTTTAAGCTTATTGGGTAATATCCCTATCGATAATTTCAATCTTCTTATCGAAGTAATAGAATAGCTTTATAACCTCCTCGTAACTGCGAACCTTCTTAGCGAAGTCCGGGGAGATTATAAGGCCTATATTAGGGTCGTTACTGTATATTTTCAATAACGTATCGAAGCCCTTTAAAAGGGTGGGAAAGATAGTGGCGAAGTTAATTCGACGTACGTTATTATTAGCTAGATTGCCAATCATCTTAATTAGGTAAATGGTTGAATATCGTATCGCACGATGTAATAATTGCGCCCTCGTTATTTTAAATATTCTAAATACTTACTTACTATTCTAGGGTCGATATTAATATCGCTAGAATCCTTAATTCGATATTAGCGATTGTACAATTCGCCGAAAAGTAAAATTCGCAAAAACTAAATTACTACATTAGCTTCTACTAAGCTTAGTTCGACCGAAATTATTCGTTGCGCTTTAATACGAAGGTTAGGTATAATAAAGTATTACGGGGCGCGAATAAGTACTAAGGTAAGATTTTAATTATTATACGAGGAATAGGAAGAGAATCCTATGCGTATACGAGAACTATATAGGGTATGGGGCTATAGGTCCTAGAGTATGGGCCTACAACGGTATGTTATATAACGGCCAGTCTGGCTAATCTAGACTGGGCGAGTGTGCTGCAGCTAGATAGCTGCACTCAGCTGGCTGCACTAAATGCAGTACACGTGCATGTGCATCTATATATAGGAACAGGGCAGTAATGCCTGTGACAACTCTCTTTCTCTCATTTGCTTGCTTTATAAGAACGGCCTTATTAGAAGTAAGTTGTAGAGCGCTTAAATCGAACGGGGTGTCGAATATAAGGCCTTATATCGTCTTTATTCTATTATAAACTATATATATAAGTTTTACTTGGAAATCCCGTTTTGAAATATTAAGTATAACTTTATTGAATATATATCCTTATAATTTATATATTATAATAGTATATAAAACAATAAAGGGGAATTATATTCTTTTATATTAGGCGTTCTTATAAGATAAAAACTCCTTTATAATTTTAAATATAGGGATTATATTATAATACTATTCTCTACGTTTAAAAAAGTATTAGGGGCTAATATATTGATTTATTTTAATTAGTATAATAAAGGGGGTACTTTCCGATTCTTCTTCGTTATATATTAATTATTAGCGGGTAAGGAAATTAATATCCTAAATAATATCGAAGATAGTCCCTAATATACCGTTGATTAAGTTAATTTCGGTCTAGAAGTTTTTAGTAAATATTACCCTACTTCTTATTATTAATAGTAATTTAATTTAAAGGTTATTAATGTTAGTAGGATTAATATCTTTAGTACTAAACCCTTTATATTTAGCCTTTATTATAAAATAGGGTTAATCTAGTGCTTCTATATATTTAATATTATAAGTACGAATATTATTTCGCTTAGGGTAAATACGAAGAGTACCTTCGAATTGGGCGGTATCTTTAGGGGTTAAAGTAGTTTTAAGCCGGGTACGTAATAAATCCTAGTTTATTCGAATAGGGTTATTATTGCGTAATCCTTCGAAGGTAATTCTAAAATCCCGTTGATTATCCCCTTATTACTATACGATTTACTATAATTTAATAGTTTTATTAAATATATAATAGTAGTTGCGGCTATTAATTTCTAAGGCGGGAAGAATCTATTAATTATAGAATAGCGGTTTCTATCGAATTGGGGGTAGTTAATAGAAATTACTAAGTAGTAGAATATTTCTTCCTTTAAATAATTGAGTCTAGTATTTTAGAAAGGTTTATCGAAGTTATTAGTTAATAAAATTAAGTATTCGAAATCTTAGTATTAATTTCTTATTAATAATAAAATATTAGTATAGGCGTAGTCTAGCTTATAATTAAGTAAGGTTAATACCTTTTAAGGCTATAATAGTAATTTGAAGATTATTTTAATTAACGTTCTTAAGGGAGATAGGTAGTTTGAATAAGGAATATAAGGTTTAGCCGTCGATATTATTAGTTACTACTCTAATCGGAGTATTATAGATAATTAAATTAATTTTATTCTTTACTTCCGCTATTTATTTTAATTTAAAGGATAAAAGCCGAATAAGATGTAATTTCCTAGTGCTTCCGCGGCTATTAATTTATAAAAATAGTAGTAGTATACGGATAATTTATTGAATATTATTATTATAATTAAGGATAGACTAATAATAGGTAATAAATTAATTAAATATAACTTTTTAAGCGGGGTTAAGGTTATTAATTATAGTAGAAGTAATTTTAGGAATATTTTCTATTAATTCGCGATTATTAGCCTTTATATTGCTTTAGTAATTATATTGTTCGTCTAATAATTCTTAATAATTTATATATTGAAGCTAATTATATAAAATATCTTACTATTTATAATTAAGGATTTTGAAATTACCGTTATCGTCGATATGTTTATTACTAGGTCTTTTTCTGGTTAATATTTGCTATAGCTCTCTTTGCCTCTCTTCGTTAGGGGGAGGTTCGAATTTATTATTAGGTTCGCTATTAGGAATATTGTTATAATAATTATAAGGGTATTTATATTCTTCTATATAGGTTAATTATATATTAGAATACGTTTCCTACTCCTTCCGAATCCTATTTCGTTTTATAATATTAAATAATTCGATTTAAATACGATAGGGATATTATAATATTAGTTTAACCCTATACTAATCCTTATACTAGGTTTAATCCTCTATGTCGGATTTGTAAATAGGGTAGTAATTGAAGACCCTCTTTTTGGTATAATTTTTTAGACGGCGGTTAGTCTTAGTATTAAACTGAGTCAATTATTCGAAATAATTAATATTTTTAAAATTATTAGGACGTAATAAGTATTTAATATATTAGTTGTGTATTTGAATTAGTTAGCCTTCTTTAATAAGTATTCTTAGCGGTGGTAGTTTATTTAGATAGCGATAGTCTATATCGATGATTTTTCGGGTGCTTTTATTAAGGGGTAAGTTAAGAAGAAGATAATTAATTTCTTAAGTAGATTAATTTTGTTTAGTAATAAGCGAATTAATTATTTTTGTAGTAAAGGAGACGACGTAGTTTTTTGATATAACGTTAGGAGTAATATTTCGTGCAATCTCTATAAAAGTCTTTAATTACTTTTCTACCTTCGAATAATATTTGGCGATATAATTAACGACGGTATTATAATTGGTGTATAGCTGGATATTCGTATTGGTACGCTACTTTAAAGTAATAGTACGGTTATAATTATTAATTCGCTTATCGTTTCGTTCCCTATTATATAATTAATACTTTGGGTTAAAATTACGTATAAAATATGGTTTTGGATAGTAATTTCTAGGAAAGTAAAAACGATAGACTTTAAATACCGGGTTATTAGGTTGGAGGGCACCTTAGTTAAGCTATTTAATCCGAAGGTAATAATTATTAATATAACGGCTATATCGTTATATTCGATTGACTATTTTAGATAGGAGGCTAAAGGTAGGCGGGTAGATGCCTTCTTTTTTAGGACTATTACTAATCCTAATAATTAGGGGGTCTCCTTCTCCTTAATAACCAATTCGTATTGGCTCTAGATTGCGGGCGGTAACGTAAATACCCTATAAGTCTATAAACTCTATACGAATTCCTTTATTAGCTAAATTAAGGGTATTGATATAATTAATTTAATAAATACTATAAAAATAATTACTACTACGTGCTTAAAACTCAATACAATACTACTAATCCTTAATCTTAAATTTAAGGAGTAGGATATACTTCCTAAATAGTTCGAACCTTCTTAAGATATAGTATATAACGATATAGGGGTTCTCTTTCAAGTTCTTTCTTACAATCTTATTTCGAAGTTATATAGAATTTATCTTCTATTCTTTATAGTCGGGTATATATCGAGTAAAATTTTCCTAATAAGTATCGGCCGCGTTAAATATTATAAATATAGCCAGTATACCTAATATTTAGATATAAGCTCGAAGTTTATAACTTTTACGTATTTAGTAAAGTCAAATACCTTTAATTAAATAAGTAAATTTAACGATTAAATTGTAGAGATATCGTACTTTTGGAGTTTCGGTTTAAATAGCCTCCCGTAATATTTTAATATTGGGTATATTATTAGTACTACCCCGACCCAAGCGTACGAAGAATTTATTTTTCCTATTAGTTTATTTATATATTAGAGTATTGAATATAATAAAGGGGAATTAGTAATATCGAATAAAACGGCTATTATACTATTTAAGAGTATATTAAATATATTTAAGGAATTCGATAGAATATATACAAGGTTTAACGAAGTCGGTTTTCCCGTTAGGGTAAAGAGTTAGGAATATTAGTAATAGAATACGTTAGGATTTATCCTATTCCTTAATTAAAGTATTCTATAATAGGCCGGGTTCAATAAAGGGTTAAATTGGAAGGTATTAGCCGGGAGCGGGTTAGAATAATATATTTCCGGGTTTTTATTAATTAGTACCCAGGGTTTAACTAGTACCCGGGCTTTCTCTTATTTCTAATTATTAACGAAATTATTCTATATCTATTTAATTAGCTATAAAGTTAGGAAGAACGGCAATTTTAGGATTAAAAGTATTATCTTTATCATTATTTTTATTAAGATCAAGATTATAATTATCCGGGAAGTTATCGGGGTTAATTTCGTAAATAATTAATTCGTTATATATATTACCGTTAGGAAGTACTATTAGTTATTTAAATTGAGCCTTAATAATTTCGATATTTCGATATCCGGGGTGGTTTTCCTTTAAATAATTGAATTAAATACGAAGTTTATTTAGGTTAATTATTATAATTTATTTAATACGTTGGACGATACGAAGTTTATTTCTAGTTTTGTAAGGGCGAAGAATAATAATATTGAGGTTTTGTGGTAGTAGAGGCAATTGGTAATAGATATAACCAATGTTACGAAGAAAATTAATAATATAGTTAGAATATTTGTACTGGGAACCTTTAATAATTTATACGTTAATATAAATATATATTCGTGCGATGAATTATTCTTCGATTTAATTAAGTATTGGAAGGAAACTAGGAATATCCTTAAAATCGAGGTTATTATTATAGTTAAAAAAGAAAGGATCGCCGATAGCCTTCTAATTATCTTTATTATAATATATACGATAATAATTATTATTTATATATATTTCAAACCATTTTTATTTATATCGTTCGTATTTTTCTATATTATTACCTCTTTTAATTTCCTTAAATATTTTAATCTTATTGAAGTCGACTTAAGGAATAGCTATTTGTAGAAAGTCCTCAAGTTTATTATATAGCGGATCCTATTTAAATTTAATATTTAGAAATTTAGGGAATTCCTATAGTCGAAGAGGAAAAGGGGGTACTAACTACTTAAAATCTAATAGTAGTATATTAAAATCTTTTTAGGGACTTCGACGGCGAGGTGCTAATTACCGAAGTATTAGCGGGCCCTTAGGATTAGGATTAGGATTAGGATTAAAATTAGGATTAAGATTATTATTATCGTTATTAGGATTATTACAATATAGATCGTAATATTCAAATTTATTATTATTAAGGTTATAAAATAAACCCCGTATAAATATCCGACGATAACCTAAATAAAATTTATTTTCGAAGATATTATTCTTATAAAATATACCTACTCTATAATATATATAATACCTAATCTCGATATACCTATTTATAATACTTCAAGCGATATTATATATTAAGTAGAAGAAATAGTCGACGTTAGGGTTATCTTTATAATTATTATTATTATAATTATTATTATCCCCGTTATCGTAATTATTATTATCGAGATTGAGATTTCTTTTCTTCTAATTTTGGAGGGAAGGAGTGATAGATATTTTTTAATTATTACGACGGCGATAACGATGTTTACGCTAGATTTGGGTAATATTATAATATATTTTGGCGGTTTTTGGGGAATTTTGTAAAATATTAATTATAATTATATATTTCTCCTTTTTTATTAGTATATTTATAAATTCTTTCTTCTATAGAAGAATAGTATAATTAAACGGATAATATATTTTTAAATTTAAATAAACCCTTCTACGTTAATAATCTTCTATTGTACCTATATTTGTATTTATACCTGTGCTTGTACCGGTTATTATCTCGGGAGAGTAGGTATTAAATAATATAAATAACCGGGAAATATAGGCGGAAGTATTATAGGAGGTGCTATAGGAAGTACTATAGGAGGAGTTATAGGTTGAAATAGTTGAATTAGTCGTTCTAGTAATTCGTTAAATTCTTTATTACGAATATTGGGTTGATATAGAGGTTGAAGAGGTTGAAATATATTTAGTCGAAGTAATAATAGTCTTAATTAAGGAAGGCCTAGTAAAGGTATTAGTAGTCGCTATACCGGGCGAAGTCTTTCTAGAAGAGGGGAAAGTACGTTGGTATCCCTCTTCTTTTAACGGGTAGCCTATTATTATTAATATTAATTATTTAAGACGGAAAAGGGAAAAAGGAAAAGAAGGGAAGTTAGCCAACCGATACTATTTGAATCGCACCCGCAACCCCCTACGGCTCGGATTTTAACTTTCGAAGGTACTATTTACCCGCAAGTAGTGGAACGATACGGTATATTAGGTTTATAGTAGGATTTACGTATTTTGAAAGATTTATTATTATATAAATAATATTAGTTAATTAGTAAAGGGAACGTTGGATAGGAATAATGGATGTACTTACCTCAATTGCCTTATTACGATAGTTTATACAATTCTATACGAACTTATTAAGATTTCGTTTATTAGTAAATTCTAAAACGGGTTTATTTTGATGGTATGTTTTGTAATATTTAATAGGTATATTTATAACGAAAGGAAAGAAATATAAAGAACCCTTAGAAAGGAAATAGAAGAAACCCTTAGAATAAAAGGAAATCCGTCGCACGGTCGTACGGTCGCACCTTGGAGACGATGTTAGAAAGGCGATATATAGAAGTGGGAGAATGGGAGAACCAACTTAATTTCAATTTGAGAGATAGGCGAGAGAGCTATTTAAAAGAAGAATAGAGGGGAGAATTTGAGACTCGAAGGAGACGGGGGGAGGCGAAATTCTTATACCCGGCGCGGACTAGCTTACTAGTCGCTTGCCGGTTAAATGAGATTATTACTTTTTAGTAATAGGCGTTTGTAATCGTCCCGACGATTTATTTAACGGTGAGGTTAATATTGAGATAGAATCGCAATAATAATAGAAGTAATATAGAAAATTAAGGTTGAATAGCGGGGTAGAGGAATACAATACGAACAGTTAGTTAGTACGGGTGCTAGAGGTCTACTAATCTAGTCTAGGCTGCCAGACGTTTATTAGACTACCTTACTAGCCGTTTATAAATAGAGGCCGTGCTTTTTATTTAGAAAGGGCAGGACTTAGTGTATTCTGGCGTAGACTATTAGAAATACTATCTGCGAATTAACTAATGAGGAGAGGGCTTAGTAAAACGCCTTAATTAGTTGTAGGGCTATGTACTGAATTAATTAATAAGAGGGTAAGAAATTATTATACGAACCTTTAGTTATAGACGAACCGTCCTTTAACTCCGCTTCGGTGGATGTGGGTCCCGATGTGACACCCCAGACTGTGAAAGTCATCTACCTCTGCATAGTTGAAGCACGCTTCAACTAATTAAAATGGCGCTCTTTGATGCTGTTCATCTCAAATTTAACCCTGCCGTCCCTATGCGGACGAGGTTACACCGTTGTTGTGTGTGTACCTGGGATGGATGTTTTAAGTTATTTTACCCCTTGGCAACTTGCTGCCCTGGTGAGCCTAGCTTTCTTTGGCTTGCCTTGTCTTTGGTTACCCGCTGACGCTGGGATTGCGCTGATGAAGCATTCAGAGGGTATAACGGCGTATAGGTAGGTAGCACTTTGTTATGTACTGCGCGGGGGATCATCCCCCTACCGGGCCTCTACCGAAGACGAATTCCGGCCGGTGCTCGGCGGTGCTCACTACATGACGAACGGGGTTCATTTTCTGAAATGGTATCGATCACCCTCTCCAATGTAATGACTAAGGTATATGCCGACCGACTTTACCCAGCATGCCCGATGAAGAAGAGTACGGGGTATGTATGGGGTTACGGGGTACAGGACCAGGAATTGCAGGGGGCGGTGAGCGAGGGACGTGGTACGGTCACCTCAACTTGCACGCTTCCAAACATTCCTTTTTGTTGTTACAGTCATCTGCCCTGTAAATGCAAGTCCCAATAAATGCTAAGACCCAGTAAATGCGAAGGATTTCTATGCCCGAATTATTTTAGTATGGCATGGCCTGCTAACTGCTAAATGCAAGACCCCCAGCCGGCCCGCCACACAAACTTGCAGCTGACAGGGCATCTGACAGGGGGTTTCTGGCACCCCTGGCACCCCTAACACCCCTTGCCAGAGCTATCAAAGGCTGTCAGAACCCCCTGTTCACTCCCTTGCCCAGGTACTAGTAAATGCAAGGACCCAGTAAATGCAAAGGAAATGGCATGCCCGCCCCACTTGCATTTACAGGGCAGATGACTGTACAAGTTACGACCTTCTAAAATATACGTATGGGTGTGCCAGACTGGGAAAAGTCTCGTGTGGTCTATTTTCCGCCTTGAGCTTCGTCCTATTTGCTCATCTCAGTTCCCATACTACTATTCCCGAGCCACACATTCTGCCATTCTAAATGGGAACGCACGACTCCTTCGGGCCAGCCGAATGATCACCTCAGCTATAACGCGGGGAGTGGCGGGCAAATGGTTATGTCCAATGTTTCGATACGGGCATGCCCTCCTCACTCTCCTTTGGCTCGGTCGTTCGTCTCTATCAAGGTGTGGCAGCGGCGGATATGATGCCGGATGTGTGTGTGTTTGGTGTTGCATCAGACACTGTTCCGTTATCGATTCGAGCGTTCGTCTCGAGGAAGAAAGGAAAGGAAACCGGTCCCAGACAACACCACCACTTCATGAGGTTCCATGATGAACCGCGCACACACACGCGCATGTGCATTGCATACATACATACCTGTAGAGGTGAAGCTATATCAAAGCGCCACTGCCTACCTACCAACGGGGTCACAAATTCGTTATCAGAAAATGTTGCGATATCAGGAACCTTCGCCCGGAATGTGAGAAGAGACCTGTCGAGGCCTCTGACTCCTCACTTCAATCCTGTTCCATCCACATCCACGCCACCATTCTCGTGTCGAACAGCCCTAAAAGCCGCCTCCCTCGGTTCGGTTGAAATTTTGTCAAGGTGCCGTGGAGGAGGTTCACAATCGATGGTTGAAGTCGTCGACGAGATCGAGTCCCTGAATCCTGCAGCAGGAGCACCCACAGCACAAGCATCTTGTCCCGGGCCCTGGCGTGGGTGCCATGCCATGCAACCACTGGCGCTAAACACTCGCATTAGCTTCAACGATCCACTGACCACTCTGAGCTCGAAGCGCCCACCACACTGGACTTCGCAAAGTGCACGGACAACTGTGCATGACGCCACAGAGGCCCTGAAGCCATTCAGCCGATGAGACGCAGGGCACTTGGGCGGGCAGGGAGAAAAAGCGACTCGATTGAGACCGGCCAACGGGTTCTGAGTGAGGGGAAGACGATACTGTAATGGAAAAAAGTGATATGTGTTGCGTAGAACGTCTTCCCCCCCCTTTATTCGGTTTGTGGCGGTTGTCCAGACTCTGCCAGACTCTCTCAGAGGCGTGAGGCGTGGTAGGGTTCTCCTCCACGTTCTGCTTTTCCATTTTCAGACAAGGGAACCGTTCCTGGCGTCCTGGCGTCCTGGCGTCGTTCATCGTGAAGCCCAAAGTCTGTCAGTGGACTGTGATGCTGGCCATTAAAGACAGTGCCTGCTCGATGGAGATGGATGCATGTCAAAAAGCCGCTACTGCGCGTACTAGCAGCGACTGATGCTACCCCGTACTGTACACTACTGCAGGAAGGCAACCGCTGTTGATCGGTTGATTGATTGATGAATCACGGATCGATCTCCGTCCGACGTGCCTTTCTGCGCGCGCGGGGGTCAGGTCCCGTCTTGTTGTGTCCGTCTTTTCTCCTCTTTCCATCTTCGAAAGCAAGACCGGCGCAGGCCCATCTCGCCATCGATCCCGTCGTCGTCGTCGTCGTCGTCGTCTCCTAGCCAGTCATTCATCGATCGATTCAGGAACGCCTGCTCGGACAGAGTCCGAAATAGCAATATAGATAGAGATATGGACACGATACGAACTGTACCATCTTCGCCTCGGCCCTTTCGGGCAAATTACCACCTACACTACAGTGGACGGGATTCCGAGGGAAGTTGAAAACTTAACCACTACAGTACACGCATGCCGACGGTTGTTATGCAAGCACTATAATATCCGGCAGTTCAGCCAATTGTGTGGTTCGAAAGAGATTTTGTGTCAGACACAAAGAGATCAGAGGACCGAGACCAGATCGCCTTGGCACTGCAATCGCAAAGACGGGATGCCTCGTCTGTTCGTGAAAGGCATTATCAACACTTTAGATTGAGAACCGGGAAGGGGCGAATGAGCGCTTCCCAACACCCAAAAGTCTTCCGAGAGAAAAGGAAGGGTCAATGCTGCTTCGTGTCCAACTCAGCAGCCAAAGGCCGTTCTGTAGAGGTAATCCGATCTCGAGTAAAGGAGAAGAAACCAAGGGTCTTTTTCACCCCTCGGTACACGTGTGGTATGCACACTAGAAGGAATGCAGACGATGCTGGAGAAGTAAAAAGAATTTGGCCGAGAAGAATGAGTCCAGGTTCCTCCCGATCCCAGGTCTCAAATACGGCCCGGCCGGCCTATCATCGTCAACCTGTGTTTCCCCCACGGGGCATGCGGGAGGAAATGTGATGTGCTCTGTTTCGACGAACCCTGAAGCACTACGACGCTGCTTTAACGAACCGAGAAGTGTAAAAGAGAGGATGGACAGACGCGGAGGCGAAAGTATCGAGGGAGGGAGGGCAGCGACTGGCTCACGACTCGAATCAACCAGCCAGTAAACTTGAGGAAGTCAGGAACGAACTGCTTGAGGGTGTGGTGTAGTTTCTTGTAATGTTGATCATACTGGATGGTTCATTAGAAGTTCGGTTCTACAATGACCGGCAGTACTCTACTGTAGAGGCCGAGCAGGCGTACCTACTTGTAGAGCATCCCAAAACGGGTTTGACCAGAAGGAGGGGGAGCAAGGGAAAGAAGAAAGGGGTGGGGTCCTTCCTGATCCTCGTCTGCAGTTTCGAACAAAAAACCAATATCGACCCTCAATAACATTTTAGAGCTATGTTTCAAAGACTTCATCCATGCTCTCTCCATCCCTCGAAGTTTTCATCAACATCAGTCAATCATTTAACAACGGGTTTTCATCCATGGGTTGGGTCAGTAAGTACATGCACGAACACGAACCAAACAAAGCCCTACGTCGTCTATAAAAGTCATCAAACTTCCCATGAAAGGAAACTCTACGCGATCCCGTACTGATTCCCGAATCTCGCATCTCGCGCATCTTCTCGCATCGTCGCTCGCTTCGGCAGTGGTGGCCATAGCGAACGATTGCACATTCCTAGCACCCGTACTAACTGCACATCGCCTAATCGTGCGTGTCAATACGATGCTTGTGAACAGTGAGAGCTGCGTTTTCTCGCTTTCGAGAGCTCCATCGATCGAAACTGTGCCGTGCCTCTCTCTGTGACAAGGAGCAGCCCTGATCAATGTTGCAACCSGGTTGCAAAGGGACCAAAAAGACAAAAGTGGGGGCCTCGGGGGCGTCCGTCCTCGTCTATTTTCAGGGAAGCGCTGTTTGTCTTTTGTTCTTTTTATACGCGGAAACTGGGAGACCGGGGAAGAGGAGGATGAGGCAAACCACCAACTCGAGAGTGCGATATAGCGGCTCATTATGGCAGCTTTTTTTACTCTCTCTTTAAATCGGGCAGGGTGGGAAGATGGTTATTCTCATGTGTTTCTTCGAGACTCTAAAGATACCAAGTGGAAGATGTCATATCTGTATCTGGCAGATAATCGTCAACCACTGCAACTCCAACAACGATGAAAAGCCGGCCGGACCCCTGAACGGTGCAAACAAACAATATAGCGATTTCGTTTCATCAAGCGTAAAAGACGTCCTCGGAGCGAGCATGTTAATCGTGGCTGTGCCAAAACTTCTTACACATACCCTGGGTATAGCTCCATGGTGTAAGAATTTTTATTCGACTTTCATAAAATGTGCACAAGACACAAAACCCAGCAAAGGTGGTCCACCTCCCAGTCCGGTTTAAACCCATTTCGAACGCTTCCAGGGCCGAACGGGACTTTTGATCCTTGCCGTGTCCTTGTTCTTTTCTGAAACCATGAAACATTTCCCCGGATTTTACTGTGCATTCAACTCCTTCCTTGACTTCTTCTCTCCCTCTCAGGCTCTCACAGTATGTACAACCTGGGCTATCTCTCCTCCTACCGGATGGTCCCAATCTCAAGGCTGACAATGACGACATTCCCAATCTTGCCTCAAATCTCAATCTCCCAGTCACTCGGAAACACACGATATTGGTTGGTTCGTTCACGATTCATTCAGTTTTCTGCTTGGTTGTTGGGTGATGCCCCCCCCTTGCTCCTCTCTTTACCTATTTCAGCCCTGTCCGCCGAAACGTAAACGCCCTTCTCCGCAGGGCAGGGCACGGAGATGAGATGTGGACATGGCAGTTGACTACCCTTGGCGGCGCAAAAGAAAAAGGCTCGAAATGGAATGGGGTCAAAAAGGCAAAAAGCGGAGAAAGCTTATTACCGATGCTCCGATCGATCTTCAGTGCTTCACTAATAAGGCACGCAAGGTACGGATGATGCGGAGGAGGCCTCATTGCTTGTTGCGTGAGTGAGGCTATCATCGGGTGAATGTATCGCCCACTGTAAGGAAACTGTACAGGTTTAAATGCCAGGGGAGATGCTTCGCCATGCTATGAGCATGGTTCTTCCTCGTGGGTCGCAAGCAACGGAGTTCGGCACTGGAAAACACGCTTGTTAGGTGTCTACGTAACCATCACCAGGTGGAAACTCGTCTTGTATTGGTGACGCCATGCAGCAGGGATGGGGTGTTTATATTTCGAGCCGTCTGGCTATACCTCTATGTACCATATATTTTTATGCCCCAAGGCAATCCTCCACTCTTTAAGCGCCTATTCCTTCTATAGTTGCTTCATATTCAAGAAGCGGTTTTGAATATGGCTCGCTATGTGTCGAGTGAGGCTGGCCATCTGCCCGGGGCGACGTGCGCAAAGAAACCTCCGATCGTCCCTTTTCACCGTTTTATAATCTTTTTCCCGACGTGCCTGTCGACATTCAAGACTGGGTGAGGGGCTTGCCGTCCTTGATCTTCTGGAGACCGTACTTCTTGAGGCGGATGGCGTTGATCTCGATGAAACCGGTGGTGTCCATGGGGGAGAAGCCCTCGAGGGAGTCCATGGAGGCATCGGCCTCGGAGTAGAGGTTGCTGGCATCGGACTTGCGGCCGAGGACGTAGGCGTTACCCTTGTAGGCCATCAAGCGGACCTCACCAGTAACGTTCTGCTGGGAGAAGATGATGGAGTTCTCGACGCTGTAGGGGGATATCGGTTAGTGATTGCTCGTCTGGCTTCAGTTTCGGGTGGAAAGCAACTTACAACTCGCGCTCGGGGCTGAAGTACATGCCGTTGTACAGCTGGCGAGACCAAGAGATGGTGACGAACTGATCACGGAGCTCACGGACCTTGGAATCCATAACAAGACCCTCTGTAGAACCCAAGTTAGCACTCAAAAACATCCACGCCAGATCAGAAACCAGGAGCACGAACCAAGATCAAGATGGGCAAGGCGAGCAATGGTGAGACCGGGGGTATCGTAGCAGCCACGGGACTTGAGACCGATGAAACGGTTCTCAACGATATCAACACGGCCAACACCGTGGTCATGACCGATCTTGTTGAGGAGCTTGAAGAGCTCAACGGAGCCAGTGGTCTCCTTGCCATCGACGATGACCTTGACGGGGATACCCTTCTCGAAGACGATGGTGAACTCCTGGGGAGTGTTGGGAGCGTCCTGAGGGTCAACAGTGCGGGTCCAGAGCTCCTTGGGGGGAGTGTGGTTGGGGTCCTCAAGGATACCAGCCTCGTAGCTGCAGTGGACGAGGTTGTCATCCATGGACCAGGGGGCCTTGGGGGTCGAGGAGACGGGGATGTTCTTGTCGGCGGCGTACTTCAGGAGATCCTGACGACCCTGGAAGCGGGCGCAGAACTCGGGAAGTCTCCAGGGAGCAATGACCTTGATCTCGGGGTTGCAGGCCCTGTGGTGTCGTGTTAGTGTTTGTGCTTCGGATGAGGCTGAAGAGGAGGGAATCTGCTTACTTGAAGGCAAGCTCAAAGCGGACCTGGTCGTTGCCCTTGCCAGTGCAGCCGTGGGAGACGAACTCGCAGTTGTACTCCTCGGCAACGCGGACCTGAGCACGGGCAATGATGGGGCGGGCGAGGGAGGTGCCGAGGAGGTAGCGGTCCTCATAGATGGCATTGCACTGAATGGCACGGAAGACGATCTGGTCAACGAACTCCTGCTGGAGGTCGAGGATCACCATCTCCTCAGCACCGAGCTTCTTGGCCTTGGCGCGGACCTCATCCCAGTTCTCCTCCTGGCCGACATTGGCGAGGAAGCAGACGACGGTGTAGCCCTATCGAGTCACTCGGGTTAACATCACAGCTCGGAGGGGAGCGCGGGGAGTTGGTTGTCTCTACCTGCTCAATCAACCAGCAGAGGATGGTCTGCAGCCATAGATGTCAGTCAATGCGTTCTATAAGACGAGGGGGAAGCTTCAGGATAACTCACGGAGGTATCAAGACCTGTGTACAGTGGTCAATTGGTAAGCAACTGTGTTCATGGCAGGCGGATCTTTATGGTGTATAGCTCCAGGATCGTACCTCCGGAATAGGCGCTATCGACGGGAGGGAGTGTCAGTCAGGCATCAGAGTTCCAGAATAGCTTGTTTCACAAGTGGAATCACCAAAGACGTTACTCAAGACTGCTCGGGGTGTTACTATACTCACAGACAGACGCGACCCTTGGACTCGGACATTTTGGCGGATTGGTGCTTGCGGAGAATGGCTACTCGACAGTTACAGTTCCTGACCGTGTAAGAGACAAAGGCGATATCGGGCGGCAGCTCGAGGGTTTTTACGATTTTTCCCACTGCGTCAAACAGCCGATTGAGTCACTTTACTATCTTATCACTGCGTGCGGGGCAGACCCTCAGTGACTCCCGTCCCGTCTCAGTCGACCATCAACATGAGACGGGACCACATGGAAGCAAGGGTGATGAGGGTCCGCCCCGCAGTTTTAACGCCTGTTCTACCCGTCCAGCGATAACGTTGCGATACGGGCCTGATAAGCAATTCTGCCGTACAAAATTTCTGCGAGAATGCGACCGCATTCGCTGACCGCCTTTAGTTCTGCAGCCTTTGGTATCGTCGTCACAACGCTCTGCACTGAACCTAGCCATTACACGAATTGTTGGTCAACTTTAACTATTCGCAACCATGTCTTCTACTACCACAACAACACAAACAACGTCTCAGGTGGGGACCCAGGCGGCTTCCAAGCCCCTTGGCATGAGGGTCAATGGTAAGTTTTGCCCGTCGCACCCTACTATCTTCGGGTCGAATCAAGCACTAATTGCCATTATCCTACAGGAAAGCAATGGCACGCTCCCAAGAAGGCCTTCCGTCCCGGCTCCGGCTTGACGTCGTTCGAGAAGCGCGTAAAGGAGAGACAGTTGCTTGCGGCCGTCAAGGCCAAGGAGAAGGAGCTTAAGGATGAGAAGGAGGCAGAGCGCAAGGTTGGTTGCAAACACGATGCGGGAGACAAGATGTCAGGAGCTAATCTATCATTTCCACACACAGAGACGCATCGAAGCCCTCAAGGAGAAGCGGGCGAAGAAGGAGGAGAAGGAACGCTACGAGAAGATGGCCGAGAAGATGCACAAGAAGAGGGTGGAGAGACTCAAGCGCAAGGAGAAGCGCAACAAGCTCATCAACTCTTGAACGAGGAGATCGTGACGGCACTCAGGAACATGCGGAACACCACGTCTCACTCCTTCCCGTCCAGCGATGGATGGGTAACGACCCAAATCACCGGCTTCGCCGTTCCACCAACGCCCGAGAAACGAATCCCGAACGCCATTCGCAGTGCGGCGTCTTCTTCGGCCGGTTCGATGGCAGCGGCGTTACTTTATTTTGGAGGAGTGTTTATGATGGCATGGCATAATTGGAGTTGAAAGTCCGCAGCAGCCACGGAAGGCCGTGGTTTGCCAGGAGCAGCTCAGCGGACAGGACGAATGGATGGGAAACAACCCGGAAAGACGGCGCCTTAGAGGAAGGCGTACCTCAACGACCACTGCGTGTGACAACGACAGCAATATTCTGATACCCCCAAGCAATTTTTACACGGAACACAACAAAAGGCTTATCATTACCATTCTTGGTGGCTTTGCAGCCACTTGGAACCTACTTTTCATGTGATTCTTTTCTCGTGACAAACTTTGGCTGTCGTTATTTTGCTTCAGTTCACATGTCCAGTGAAGCAACCCTTGCACTGGACGGGTGCCGCCAAGGATCGTGAGGCAGGCTTCAGTGACATTGGTCCCCTGTGCCGCGTCCCCACCGCGATGCACCTCTGTCCCCGTTGCCGTCGCAACGTCAGTAAGAAGCACTAAGCTCGGGGCGTCGACCTTGCATCCCGGCTTACACCTCCACTTACCTACCCGTAGAGGTCCTCCAATCTGGCGTTATTACGCATCATTATGCCTCCGAATCACCAGATAAAGCGCGATAAAGAAAAGGAAAGCCGCTCGAGTGCCGTCATGTCTCCGAATGCCCCGAATGGAGTCGAAGGGCTCAAACCAGGATCCCACTCTCCACATCGTCCGCGACACCAAATCACCCGCTCCATCACCGAATTGCCGTCTTCGCTCCATCTGCATCGCCATCGATCATACCGCGACCGCCTCGGGAAGGAGAAAGAGAAAGACAAGGAAAAGCACAAGGACAAGGACAAGGCCAGGGACCGAGAAAAGGAGCGCGAAAAGGGGAAGGACCGCGATGGATTGAATCTCGATATACAGAGTGCGAATCCGACACTGCAATCCACCGCCCGAGGCCGCTTCTCTTTCGAAGGCTTCGGCATGTCGACGCCGAACAACCTGACTCCTAATGCGAGCAGAAGAGCCAGCATTCTCAATGCGAGCCCGTCCGCTGATGACAGCGTCCCCTCGGTAGCCACGGCGGCACTTACGAACACTATACCGGGTGGAAGGGTCCTGCTAAAAGAAGATGAAATCGCAAAGGAGCGCCAAAAGGCTATTGCACGGGAAAAGTTGGTTGAACACGTTCCAATTCCTCTACTTGTCCCCTGAGCCTCTCGACATCCCACACATGCATGACTTTCGCAAGCTAACAAAGGATTCCCAACTTATGCAGTGGCCTGAAAAAGTCCCTCGAGGACCTCGAGCATTTCTCAAACAATACGACCCGCCAACTCGACGATACATATTACTCCGTCCTCGAGAAACTCTGCGTCCTCCAGAGCACCATCCTCGCGCTCAAGGAGGTGGCCGTCGCCTCCCAAGATATGACCTCACATTTCACCACGGAAGCCGACGAGCTCGTGACCGACGTCAGCTCCCAGCTCGACGCCTTCGGCCAGTTCGAAGACCACCAGAAGCGTATCGAGCAACTGCAGGACCGCGTTTACGTCGGCCGCGACCGGATCAAGTCCCTTAGCGAGCGGGTTGACCTGGTCCGCGAGCGGATCGAGAGCTGGGAGCGCGCCGACCGGGAGTGGCAGGAACGCACCCGCAGACGGCTCAAGGCGTTCTGGGTGCTGACTTCGGGTGTCATCTTCCTCGTGCTGTTGATCTTTGTCGGGTCGCAGTTTGCGCCGGAGAGTTCGGCGGCTACGGTGTCTACGGTGGAAGGGGTGGTGATGGCGGCCAACAGGCTCGCTAATGAGTCTCTGAACACGCTTAAGAATGCGACGATGGTCGGCACTGGAGAGCTGTTGGGGCAGGGGCCGAGGTTAAAAGATACTGGCGGACAACAACCACCAGAGAAAGGGGACGGCGAACAAGAAATGAATTTGCCTGGAGGTTCAGAAACGGCGGTAACAGAGGCGCCAAATGGGGAAGCTTCATCAGTGTGGATGTCTCCGGACTCGGCTGATAAGCTCAGAGCCTTTGACGAGTTGTAACTGGCTTCTCCTAGTTGGAATCAGGGGCGAATGGACAAGAGCATCTCACTTCGGTTTTAAGCAACGTCATGATACCCGGGTCATTTTAGTTCATTATTTGGAACAGGCGCAACGGCTATGGCATGGCTACTCATTCCTCTTGGAGGCTTTTGCTTTCTATTTCTACTCGTCCAGCTTCGATAGACTCTGCTTCAGCTTTCCGTTCTCTCTTCTTTTGTCACTCAATTGGTTGTCAAGACCACCCGAGAGCTTCTGAGATGATCTCTACAATGGTCTGCGTGTTATGAATGAGACGATACACCATGTCTTCTCTTTATAGTACACCAAGTCGGAATATCAGCAACACTACTTCGGCATACCGGAATCCGTCGAACACTCGGCCTTCTCTGGTGTGTTGACTGGTATCTCGGGCGCGAGTCTAGTATCATATCTCCTACTAAGAAGCAAAAATGCCTAGCCAGTCATCTGGAGCATCCTAATGAAACAACACACGTCTATAACTGCTGGTCTTTCTTGCTCGCCTTTATTGCGTTAATGAGTAACCGAGGGCGTGCCGGTTCTAACCTCCTCACTTCTCTCTTCACTTCTCTTTTCACTTCTCTCCTCACTTCTCTTTTCACTTCTCTCTTCACTTCTTCGTTGGGCAAAACTCATTTCGGTTGGAACAGTTGATAGTATCTCCATGCAATGTCACAAGCACTTCGAGCGCGAGGCATAACGGATGGCCTGTTGGGGACAATGTTATTTCCCTTGAATTTATCCTCAGAGCTGATTTTTTAAGCTGGGTTTCTCTATCGGACAAGAGCTTTCTTCATTGTCCACAGTTGGAGTGTCCGAGATATGTGGGCAATACCTATGTATTACGGAGCAGGCTTCCACTCTGTAACCAGTCTCTTCTCTTGTCATCACGTTCTCAAGCAGCATCATCACTATGAAATCTAGTAACCTTCTTGAATCCCTTGACTACTTTTCCTTGTTTGGCTTTAGCAACAAACACAACTGAGTGCATATGGTCTTTTGCTCGTCATGAATACATCCGGTCTCTCAAAACTCTTCGCATTCATCCTAAGCCGCCGATGAGAAAGTTTACTTCAGCATCTAAAGCCTCTCACAGTATCTTCCAAATCTACACCGACTATGCAAGTGGTGTCGACAGTTTCCCCTTAAAGGAGACGTACCGGACCACCCAGAAACTGAGCTATTCCCTGTTCACGGTGGCTACAAGGACAGCAAGAGCGTCGGCAAGGAGCCCATACCCAGTCTTGCCAGTTCATCCACAATCCAAAACCGTGCTGGTCAGATATATCACTTAGTTGAACAAGGCAAGCCACCGACGTCGTTGGTGTATTGATTCTTCCATGCTCTGACTTCCACTGACGTCGGTGTATCGAGTTTTCCATGCTCTAACTTCCCTTTTCCCTGGTTTTGACCGGAATTTCTTGCCATGATGGGCAGTTTTGTACGCCATCCTTCTCAAGTTCTTTGAATTCATGATGACAAGCGACTGCAAGACGCCATGAACTCTCAGACATCTCGACCGCCAGTTGATGATTGCTTGCCCTGGGAGATGTGCTTGCCAGGTGGGCAATGGCCGCATTCTACCTATTCAGGCAGATAGATACTGTGTTGGTAAGTACATGACCGAGGAAATAAAATAGACTCCTTCAACCTGTCTCTTCAAACGTGTCTTTCTGAGCAATTTCAAACGTTGAATCCTGTTTTCTACGTTCTCGAACGGTACTGAAGAACGAGACTGGTTGTCCTTATTCAACAGTCACGTCTTTATCCCCGTTCCATTGCAAATCTATCAGTCGATACTCAGTTAACAGTCTATACTTCCCCTTTTCTCCTTAATCTGCAGATACCTACTCTATACCGCTATGTAATGCCTTTTCTTCGCCCACGCCTACTCACTCATACCTCTACCGAACTATACCTGTCCCATCTTCGGGATCCAGGGTAGGGGGTCTCAGACACTCCAAGATTAAGGCGCATCTCATGTATGAACTCTGACCTCTGTGTATAGTTCGCAAAGGAACTGGAACTTGTTCACCTTCAAGCGCTAGCACTCGATTTCTCCTTCGGTTCCGTTCCTTGCGGACTCTACGGGCGTCTGTCTGCGACCTGCGTTGACTGAGACAAGGCGACGGATGGGTACCTCTTACCCTGTGGGTGGCGTTGAGTCTCTCGAGGTACGCCGGCCGTTGTTTCTGTCTCTGTTTCTGCCCCTTTCCAAACGGTCATGGGATCCTTACACGTCTCTCTCTTAGCTTGTCTTCCTTGTATCCTTGCCCTTTCTTCGTTCTCTTCTCACTTCCTTGTCGTTGTTTTGTGTCTACAACGACGACCTCGATACCCCATGTCGACTAACGGTATCTCCGTGCAACTACCTCTACCTACGCTACCTACCTTACTACCTCTACCAACTGCAACAACACGTAACCCCGTGCATCTCATCTTCAGACAACCAGACAACATGAATCCCAACCACCGCCTGGCCTGGCGGCGGCCATCAACGGAGAAACAAAAGGGCGGGTACGTAAGGAGGTAGGGTAGCCTTTGTGTGAATGGGCGATGTTTGCTACTGTCCATGTCGCCAAACCTCCCCTCATCATCTATCTATATTAGCATCATGCATGTTTCCGGCCGTCGGCTTCCCGATGAGAAAATGTTTTGTTGTCGGCGCAACGCGTTGCGGCGATGTGCGGTACCTACCTCTAGCTTCGGGAGGTAGGAAGACTACCTGGTCATCAAGATTGACATTGACCTGCGAGCATACCTGCGTAAGGTACCTTACGCAAGTAATCATGGGCTGGAGGGCAATCGATCACCACACAAAGCACACAAAGTATAAGGTTGACGTCCGTCGAATGGAATCACGAGACCACTAACAGGATTTCAGGGGCGTGGTTTGGTGCAGTATCACATACGTCTTGTCTTTTGAGGAGAGTGTATGTAACGGGGAACATTGTTCGGGCTCTTTCCTGTCATCGCTCACATCACCGCCCGAAGGTTCCTTCCTTTCTTGAGATTTCGGCCACGTCTTCGCCAGCTAGGCTAGGTACTTTTCTTCATTGGCACTTACCAGAAATTACTACTTACCACAGTACAGGTTCCAATACATCTTTTACTTTCACTTTTCTTTCTCCCTCCATCCATCCAAACCGGCGAAGAAAAGTCAAGGCCGGGCCGAAAAGAAGGGCTCTGACCGCTTTCGGTCACCGATGTGAGTTGGAAATTAAATCTTATCTATCTGTAACTGTTTGCACACGTTATAGAGAACACTCAGTGCGCATTCCTGCTCTTTTCCTCGTCTCCGACTTCCTGATTTCGTGGGGAACCGTTCTACAGTAAACAACGAGAGCGCTCATTGACATTTCTGTTTATCGAGTACTTCTATGCTATGATATTCCCACTATCTAGAAGTAGAGAGAGGTTGGTAGGTGACGGCGTCTCACCGCTGTCATGTTATGATGGCATTTGTTGTGTTGTTCAAAACAAACAGAGATGACACCAGACACCAAACAACACTCATCCATACGGACATTACCTATCTTGCTAGGCATCCTTTGATTGTCTCTGAGGGCCATTCGATACGCCTGCGTCGAGGTCAGCAGGTAAATACGCAATAAACCTAGGGCTACAGACTATATACCAAGAAGTGTAAATTGGAAGAGTCAACTCTTTGATGGATTTGACGCTTCAGTTGGGACTGCCATTGTAGAGCTCTTCTTCATCTCACACCCCCAACGGGCTTGTAAGAGAGGATATACACAGTATGAATAACGGAGGTCTTCTTGTCTGCTCGCTGTCCTCCGCTAACAAAACATAAAGACAAAGCTGGAAGGCGCAAGTGTGTACAATTAGAACTGAGTGGCGAGTCCATATCTATGAAACTCCCGGCACCATCTGCCCGTCTCCCCCGGTCACGGTGGCTCTGGGTATACCTATGACATGATGATAGAAAGGATATAATAAAGATTAACCACCGATTCGCCCAAGAAACCCGAAAGAAGCAAATTACACTAATAAATACACCATATGAGATTCTTTCCATGGCCGTCAGCGGTGGTTGTGGCTTGCTAATAACCTACCCGAGCCGTGTATTCTACACAGTAACAAATGTAGGCAAATGTCTAGAGGTACCGATCCTTCGGTTCTTTTTGTCTTTATTTTCTGCGTTTTCTACCAACCCACCATCTATTCATCCCTCCCTCCCGTGAGTGCTTATGCAGAAAGAAAAGCGAAAGGGGATGGATGACGCGCGTGGAATCCATGTTTCTTTTGAGGATTCACAACATGAGGTTTGTGGGAGTGTGTCTTACGAGCCAAGATGTGTCTTGGTAGTGTTCATGATACGTGCGGATGTGTTTTGGTTGCTTTTCTGTATGTATGTCGACAATATCAAGGGAATCGTTCATTGTCGCGTTGCCTACAGAGGGAGTGATAGAGATACGAAGGTACATTTTACCGGTCGAGTGGGTGACGATTGACGACTGACGGAGGAGTGGTGCCGAGTGAGGTTGTGTGTACAGTAATGTCCCCTGCAGTTGCAACCCCCCCCTGATGCTAGAACCCTACTTATTGCACAGCCAGTTGAGTGCCAGATTTACAGGCCCATACTGGGACTGCTAACTGCTAGTTGCAATAGTGACGGTCCGATTTTTGCATCAACAAGGGTCAAGTTTTGGTGGGAGTGAACACTTATACCCCTGTATCGGGGCTCAGCGACCCACTTTTCCGGTCCGCCGGCGGTCTTCTAGTGGCCTGAACGCCTGCTTCTGGTCTGTGCGCTGGATCCCCCTCCTGCAAACACCCTACTTATTGCAAGAAAAATCGTTGCAGGAATTGAGTTGCAAAAGCAGGGGACATTACTGTAAACGGTGAAAGTCAGGGGTGTCACGAACGGTTCGTTCGTTTCGTTCGTTTTGTTCAGCCAAGAAGTGATCTGATTTGACTGAAAGTCAACAACCATTTACACCAAACTTCCGTTTCTCTTTCTCTTGTCCCTTCAACTTACTCACCCACCCACCCACTCGCCGCCGGCCCAGCATAATCCCAGCGGTATGTGGGCGTATGTACGCCGAAAGATTGGGGCAAGTGAAAGGGGGAAGGAACGGTTCGGAGCAGGCAGGCAGGGGGGGGGGACTTGGCTAGCGAACGTTTAGGTAGCATCGTGCCTTCCTCCTGGCATCCCCATCCGTCCATCCACCCAGGCTCTCCAGGCCACCCACCTTCATGATCCCCTGGAGATGATGCACCACCACCACCATCACCACACACCACAAGCAGTGGCGGCAGCAGCAGGCAGGCAGCCCCAGGGCTGCCAGGGCGACATGAACTTCCTTGTCCTTGTCTCCCTATCCGCCCGCCAGGTTGGGGAGAGGTGGCCTTGAAAGACAAGGGTGCTTGTTCTGTTTATTTGAACCACAGTCCAAGAGATCAAGATGCTGTCATTGTCAATGTATAAGAATGAGACGGCTCTTGTGTCTTCTTCGCTCCAGTTGCTCTCAGTATTTTCTTTTCCAAATCATGAAACTGCTGACTGCCTGTTGGAGTGGAATTGAGCATAGTGTACGTACGATGTTGTAGTGCTCTACACTGCAACTCGTTCGGTCAACTCCTGTTCGAGGTCCAATCGCCGACGAACTTACGAAACGCATTTACGACGGAGGAAAAGGTGACAGCAGCGAAACCGACCGCCTAACCAACCGCGCCGTTCGAACTGTCGGTCAAACCAGACCAAACTCAAACCAAGCTATTGCTGCAGGATCACTGGTCTCGGAGAGAGGTGACCTCGGCCAAAAGTGTATGAAACGAATGTCATGTTGTTTTTGGTCGTTTAACCGAAGCGTAGTATAGTCGCGCGGTTCCGTGGTCTTCTTGTCCATTGGCATGAAATTCAACGGTCGCCTCCGTGTCATCGCCGATGGTCGATGATGGAGACATCCGGTCAAGAGTAAATTCGATGGTGTGAATGGGCGATCGGAGGGCTACAAAGGCCCATCTCCTGCTGAAGAACATAAACTATCGTGATCTCCAAGACGCTATGAAACGTCTGGCATCTTGAGACCGGCGCCTGTGGCAGAACGCTGGCCGTTTCTCCGGCCAGGTCGGTTTTACTTGCTATCAGACACCTTACTATATCGGTTGTCGGTACGGAGTTGAGGGACAGATGTGGGAAAGACCATCATTAGGCCGGTTGATATCCCGAGTCCCATCTCGAAGAGGAAAAGCGCTAATGGGGTGTTGATATGTAGTTGTGTTTGTTGTGTGCAAGCATCACTGATGGCCGCCATTTCTGGTAGTATACTGTCGGAACATCCGAGATACCATTAGTTCAACTGCGTTAAACTAACACATTGACTAGACAATCTGGGCCTCCGTGGTATCAGTAAGCAGCTGAAATACAGCCATAAAGGGTAGGTAGATGCCAACTACCCACTCGAGTGAACATATCGTTCGCAAAGGATCATGACCCTAGCGGTGGTACGTGGGAGTGGTGGGATATGTGGGATAAAACCAGCCATTCAGGATGGCAGCAAGCTGCAGGCATTCAGTTACATGTGCCTAGCAACCGAGAGCCTCCACAAGATCGATATCTGGTGGTAAGATACTGACTTTTGCTTTTTGATCTGCCTTGGAGGGTTTGCTTATTCGAACTGCTCTTTTGCTCGTGACGAAATATCGATACGTAGCCAGACATGGAGGAGCCTTCCGGAGATGAGGTCAAAGCACCTCAATGGGTTTCGTTTTCTGGGCGATGGAGTGCGTAGGCGGAAATGTATCTCGTACCCACCCGTGATTGATCTATCCTGTGCGGAATGCAGTCAAAAGGGGGCCAAACCGTCGCCTGACTGGCAACCACTTCGGATCGGGTGGTTACGTGATAACATAATGGGCTCATTGGTTCCTAGATCGTGGTTGTTCGAATCGAGAGGCCGACCACACCTCGCTCGACTACCAAAGTGTTGTCCTTCCGCCGCGGTACCGAGGAAATGCGTCGTTGTACCCAGCGGAAGTATTTGCTCTGAATACATCACAGGAGCAGATAGATGACTGAGGAGCACCCCTATCCCAGACATGCTTTTGTGTCTTTTGAGACTTGTTGACATTCGAAGTCTCTCGGGCGACCCGCTTGATTGGACGACCAATGCAGAGCCGTTTCCTCTCATGCATGTGCTGACGACTCAATACTACGCTGTAAAATTGTACGGATTGTCAATAGGCGATGCGGTGAACCTCGAGTGTCGCTGCGAAACACAGCACTGCATCCTTCGAGAATGTGGCTGAAAGGATTTCTTCTTCTCTTGAAGGGTATATGTCCGAGAAGAAGAGAAGAGCTGGCAATATGCTACTCAGTGCTCCTATTCACATGCATATGGCGTGTTATGTCGAGTTGGTCTCTACCTTCTTTCCCTCTTGTCTTGCTACTGAGTGGTTAGTTCCTATCAGGGTATTTCCATGGGGTAAAGAGATCTCTTGACCAGGCTCTCGGGTACCGTTACCCTTCAAGCTGCCATTCGAGGATTCTTTGGAGAGTTGTCCCCTGAGAGCCGCCCCATCAAGATGTTTAAACCCCCGAGGCAGTAAGCTCTTGGAGGGAAACAAGGGATATTGCAGCAAGGATGGCGGGAAGGCTAGCTGGGCTCTGGGTCCTTGCCTGGTCTACCTGGGTCGGCTGGACTGGCTGGGCTGGGGTCAAGCCGTCAAGGACATGGAACTGTTGCGGGATCTAGCGAAGATATCCGGATGTCTGCCATGCAAGAAGACATCTACCTAGGTACCGTAGCAGAAAGCAGTCTGTATATCGGCGGCAGAAGGCATTGAAATGTTCCATGAGGCGCCTTGTAGATGTTCAAGACCAACAGCTCGTGGAACGGCACGCGGAGCCCTGGTCTTTCCGCCGAGTAGAGTACCTCGCAGAGCATCTCGGGGGCACCACTGTGTCGCCATTCATTTCGGGGGACCTGTCCAACAAGCGGGAAATGATGTCAGCTTACCTGGCACCGAGTGTAGCGAGTACCGGTAGACGTGATGGGACTATTCCGCACCCAAAGGAGATCTATCACCTTGCTCATCCGCTTCCTGAGGCAAGAGAGAAATGACAGCTCCCAGCCCGCCCAAGGTCGTCCTGGCCGTGTAGCGTCTTGCAAGAGACTGGGAGAAGAGGAGTTGCGCTTCTGCCGTATTCTCGACTCTTTTCCTGACGTTGAAGTAGAACGGCCGCTAGGTACCTGGCGACTGCATCGTACATGCAACAGCGCGGAGGAGTACCGACGAATACGGAATACGGGCGCCGAGTAATCATCACTGAGCACAGGTATCGACACACCATCAAGGTGGGTGGGTGGAAGACGAGGATCGAATCGAGAATGATGACTGGTGACGGCAAATTGGGGGGTGGGGGTCTCGGTTAGGGTGCTCGGCGTGCGAGGGTGCCTCGTCGAGGGGGGTCTAGCGTGAGGAGCTAGGCTGGTTGTTGCTTGTGTGCCCCAAGTGTTTGTGCGAACTGAAGCGTTCCGCCAGATTGGGGAAATGAGCACCGGAGAATGCCTTGGCCTGATTGATGGAAAAGCAAGAGAGGAAAGATCATCGTCGCGTCGCAGTGACGCTATTGAGAACGACGGATTTCATTGCCAGTACTTTCGGTGCTGCCTTTCCAGGTGGGTGCAGCAGAGAAGAAGAGCGAGCAATCCCATCAGTGGGGCCGGGGATTGGGGAAAGAAAACGGTTGTGGTCAGCGGGAGGTGCTTGCCCCAAAGTGACCCAGACGGCATGCCAAGCACTGTACGGATAGCCGACAGCTTGAGCGTACCGGAACAAAGTTTATCACGTATCTTACCGAAACTATACGCTTTATGCAGGTACGCCTTCCATTCTTTACCAGTACGTATCTGTCATCTGTCTCTCTTTTTATCAAACCTCAAAACTTCTCGCCCAGCCTTTAATCTTCCTCGACTCTTTGCCAACGACGCCGGGACCGGTAGCATATGGGTGTACACTACGCCCATTCTCGTACCCTTCGGACCTTATGAGTCGTGCAATGCCAGCTTGTGCAATACTCCGACGGCATAGCATGTGATCGTATGGGAAATGTGTCGACTACATCCAATTGGTCTGGACTCGTCGACTCGATGACAAATCCATCACGTACGGCGTCGGATACTGGGTGCTTGGTCACCAATTGGCCCAAAAACGACTGCGTGCCTACATACGGAGGAGATACGTACGCACGATGGCGATTCTCATAATGGGAAATTGAACCGGCACCTCAACTGGAACTTGCTTGCCGAGTTATGAGCGGTGACGGATGCGTCGCTACCAGCCCCGGCACCAAGGACGCATCACGTTGCATCCGAACGACCACTAAAGACACCAAGAAATTACTCCGTGTGGCATAGCAAAACCACAAAGTGCAGAGCCCTTCCACTCCTTCCTCGGCACGTAACGCTGGCGACAAATAGCAGTCGAACGACGGGTCATCCGTCCTATGCAAACCAAGCCAAGCGATAGGACAACAGGTGAGCAACATGTATGTTTCTTGACCGCCATTACCACCAGAAGGCCTACTCGTCTGGGCTAGAAGCGCCTCGCGCCCCCAGGCTTCGCCTGGGGTCTGGCGGGTTGATTCGCAAACGCGGGTCGATTCGCAAATTTTTGTGTATACTTCGCCTGCACGCCAAATTTGGTAGTAGACCAAAGTACTGAAACAAATCCAAACTTTCACGCGTACTGAGTATTTATCAGGTACATCCACGCCTAAGAAAAACAGCCTTGTTACAAGTCCTTGGAAATTTGCGAATCGACCCGCGTTTGCGAATCAACCCGCCAGACCCCAGGCGAAGCCTGGGGGCGCGAGGCGCTTCTAGCCCAGACGAGTAGATGGGAGATGGGGGTGTTAACATGAAGTCCAAGGTGGAAGCTAATTCCTCCTCCGCCAGCAGACTATCGGAGCTCAAGTGGCAGAAAAACGGACGACGTACGGAACATGGTATGTCCTCATACGGTATCGAAAACGCTACTGAAAGATACAGCCCTGATTCACCGTAC
This sequence comes from Neurospora sp. CHS-2018a, assembly GCA_009802275.1. Taxonomy (NCBI): domain Eukaryota; kingdom Fungi; phylum Ascomycota; class Sordariomycetes; order Sordariales; family Sordariaceae; genus Neurospora; species Neurospora sp. CHS-2018a. The sequence continues at coordinate 150,271 of RAKG01000067.1, forward strand.
AGTTGGATTAGGAATCTTTCCTCTTGGTGCCTTTGCACAACCAAACCTTTGCTCCAAAATATCATCCAATTGATTCGTTGGAGGCATTATTTCAACCACATGAACAGTTCAAAGAACGAAACGGATCATTTCGAGTTTCCTCGGCCTTTTTCTTGTTCGCCTTGGCATTCCTCGTTTTGTTCCAGACGGAGATGCCAGAGCAGGGCTCACGGGGGAAGCTGGGATGCCAACACGCCTTTCCCATTCCCCCATCATCCATCCTCCATCCCCAGTCCCACGCTGGCGTCCATGGATGACTTTCATGGGTGTCCTCCATGTCTTGTCTCCAGCGTTCGCTTGAATGGTTGCCCTGTCACCTCTTCCCGCTGCTTTGGCTGCTTTTGAAACCATGCTCAATCCCAGTTGTCTGTCCAACCACCCTGCTGGAGTGCCTGGCAGACAACAGCTGCCGGCACCTCTCTTCAATGTAATTTGTTCATCTTCACCCCTTTTCCAGACGTCTCGAGGACCAGGGTAAAGAGTGCCGGATTGCATGGTCCAGTACACGGGGGTGTTCCCTTGCAAGCCAGCCAACATTCACCATGCCGCAACAATTCCCTGACAAGCGCCATCTTAGGCTTTTTTACCCCAAGCTTCCAAGAAGCTTCAGAAGCTTCAGAAGCTTCCATCGTAGGGTTGCTGTACCATGAAGCCCAGGGGTCCCTGCGCCGGCTGGTGTTCCTCCACTGGCTGTCTTCCCACCAAGCCTAGTGCAGGCCGCTCAACGGTCGCGAACAGGTGTATCCTTGCCCCCGGATTGCGTCTTTGGAGCCTGTTTCTTGGGAATGCCCCCAAAAGCCATCCTGAACTAAGCGCCATCTACAAGATTCCGCGATGTTGGAAAATACCGGCCATGATCACGGCCAGGCTCGGCTTCCACAATGTCGCTGTACAATGCATCCTTGTCAGCATTTGCCTTGCTCTTGCACCCACACCTGAGTTGCCGTGGATAGGTGTGATTCGGACGGAGCGGAAACTGCAAGTTATAACTGTTCCGTTACGACGCAACATCGCAGAGGGTCCCGTCTGCATATAAGTGGTCCCTCCCAGCTGTTAGTGACAGTATTCCTGTCCCATTGCACGCGCGTGCTTTCGAGAGCTCATCGCTAACATGTTCAATGATAAATTGTTTTTATTTCGCGTTTTGTGTTGCTCTGTGCCGTCGAAGACAGTAAGTCGCTGTTCAGTTTTGTCTGACGATCACGAACATTGTACCTCTGCTCTTGTGAAGGTAACCTCATAAGGCTCTTCACCCGTGCCCTCGTGTCAAATAAACTATACAAACCCGGAACGCTTCCACTATGATAACTTTGATCTCGGCGAGTGTCACTCTCAGCATACGTACCTCCTATCGGTTATTTGAGCTTTTACCCGTCTCAGGTGGACACATAGCATCGCGTGCTTTCTCGGAGCAATCTGCCCGATGTACGGCCTCATTGCTTCTATCCAAACGTGAGCGTACCTGTGTTTACGCAGGTTATCGAAAGACATTCAGTCTCGAGCCAAGTAGTCGTCAAGCCAAGCTCAGAAGAAGAGGCGATGAAAGGCTTCTGAGGAGATCGAATGTCATCCAATTCACGTGTTCGCGTCTAGCAGCGTGTCTTTTACTTCCCCACAGACACCCCTGTGGGAAGGAGCGGCTAGGCTGCAGGTGCAGGTGCCCCTTGCAAATTTGGATTATTGGCGCAGTTGGGGACCGGCCGGCGATATTTGAAGAAGCCAATTTTTTTCTTCCTCGGTCTTGTCTCGACACGTACCTTGACCTTGAGTTTTCTTGCAAACTATTCTTCCTTGCACCAGATTTTAAGTTGCAGAGCTAGAAACAAAACTCAGATCTACCTCTAGGACCCTCGCTATCGAGCGCGCATCCATTCTGTCATACGATCCCTCTCGGCCCCTCCGTCTTCTTCAAACAGCTTCCCAAGCTTCCGGACTGCCAGACTTCCACCAGACAAAGTGAAAGGAGATACCTCAGCCAGCGTAGTACTTCCGCTCCAAACCAGCAACCGCTCGGCTTTGTAGCTTCAACTGGTATACTCAGGAAGCTCTCCCAGGTACGTGATGTCAATTGCGACAAACTTGCGATGGCATATCCCCGTTGCTGTGCCTCTTTCTGTGTCCCGCCTGTTGTTTCCTACCCAAGCTCTATATGCGCCCGGGCGCGTCTTACACTATCTCACCATCCCCACGCTCCAATTGTGCGCTCCCGTCTTCACTCGTCGTCCAGGCACGACCTGGAACCTGGCTGTGCTTTCAGACGCCATTCCCGTGGCGTTTCTCCAGGCTCGGCGGCATGATGCTTGTCCCCAACCCTAATCCCGGCCCGCCTGCCATGCCGTTCCGCAAGCTCCCCGTCCATAGCCCCGAAGCCCCAACACCAGGTACCCAGCTTGGCTACAACCTGCGTACATCTGGGCAACTCCCATCCCATGCTTTGCTCTTTCATATGGAAATATTTGTGATATCGTCTTCATAACTTAGAGCATAGCTTTGGGTTCCCGGGGATCCTGGCGGTGCCTATCAACACGTCTTGTTTAGCATACTGATTTCTAACTGCTGTGTAACTTGCAGAGCTACCAGCCCTGCGCCTCTGCGATCATCCTTGCTCCGCCCACGAACGGCCTCCATCCGAACTTGCTTTCGACGGCAACCCGTTGCCCGTAGTGACAGGTCTACAGAGTCGGCCACTCAAAACAACCATTCATACAATATCAGCTCTATACAACATCACCATTGATCGCGTCCGCTCCGAATTGGTCGCATCACTTCGCGCTATACCACAAAGTCCACTTGAGGCGGCCTCTTTGGCGCAGAGTTACACCACACCATCCGGTTCTTTGCCCGGGCCTTCCACCTGGGAACTGGTATGTGATCTTTTTCGACATTCATCCGGGTACATGCTAGTACTAGCTATTGACACCTGTACCTCCAAACCTGCGGTCTCCGTCGAATCCCCATTCGACCCCTTCATTTGCGGAGGCCCAAAGAGTTCGATTTCGAACAATGCATGACTGCATCTTGAAAGCCAAGGACATAACTGGATTTTGCTGACACTTTGTTCTGGATCAGGGATTCCACGCTCCGATTTAGTACAGGTAATTCAAACCCATAGCGGCCCCAACTCATCTGATACTCGGCCAAGGAGCCGACACAGTTCTGATCATCAGCAATCTAATATCAAGCGCTTCCGGCGTTGACATCGAAAGGTGACGTATTTGCAGATACTAACATAAAGCGTGTGCAGCGCGTCACAAGCCGAGTACAGACCCCGGCTGCCCCCAAAGTTTCGTTGAAAGGTAAGGTACGAAACGTACATGTATGTAACAAAGTTCAAGCGTCCACCTGCATGATAACCCTTCATGCCCTCGCACGTGGCTGCAGCAGGGGCTGTCCAACTGAACCACCACTGGCCCTGGCAGATTGCCCCTGAATTGGTTCCTCAGGTCGCAGCACGAATTGAGGACTGCATTCAGCCAAATCGAAGCAAAGCAGACACTGACCTGAATGGTCACAGAGCATTTACTTTGAGCGCCTATTTTTCGACGCAAGAGTCGCAAACTCAAGACTTACGGCATTGGTATGTGTGTGTGTCTTTTTTTCTCCTTCGGGCTTCTACACCGGCTTTGCGGTGGTCCCCAGATCGCCGTACCGTTTTCTTGCAGGGGCTGCGCAATCCAAGGCAAAGCCGTTTCAATCTCGGCAACGTTCCAGCCTAGTGCCGCCCTTGGACATTGCATTGAGCTTGGAAATTTCGGTCCAATGTCCAATGCCGCTGCCACTTCATTACTATTTTTAATAGTCGAGAAACCCGCCCTCAAAGCGCATTCAACAGACTGTTTGCTAATGTCTTTCTTTCCCCAGCTTTGCTAATCTTCACCCCAAAGTGTAAGAGCCGTCTCCTGTCTCCTTGTCAACAAGTATTACCATCCGTGCATCCCGCTGAGCTAAGGTTCACGGCAAAGAAACAACTAGAGAACTGCCCAGGCTGCCCCTACATTACCTTGAGGTATCCGTTCGCCGTCGCGTCCTCTAGCATCTACAATCAAGATCCCTTCAGCTGCCGAAGGCAAGACAAAGCGTTGTGAGTACTCAAGGAATCCACCACCACACGCGGTCCAGCTGTCACCAGGCTGGTCGCTCAACGTTCCCGCCTTTACACATCCGTTGGCAAGGATATCCGTCTGTCAACAGAGCACAGCGTCCAGGATGGCTTCCGAAGACTGGTAGGGCCATATGTTTGTTTTGTCCTCTTACTAACTGTTCCCTTTTCTAGACACATTTACCGTTGCCCTTTACGCAAAGGGTAAATCACTATCCATGGGATTGTCAATGGCTCATCGTCAGGCCCCGGGCCAGTATAAGGAAGAGCCCGGCCACGATTCGGTAAGTCACACTTTGCTTCGTCTTCACACATTTCCCGTCACAAACATTGCACTATCCACCAGATCTCGTAAAACGTGGCGCGTCTGGGAAGATGCCGTATTTCATGATCAGTGTCAGGCGTCTAGTGACGCTGTTTTGCGGCAGTCTTTGCACCCCAACGTGCCCGTGGCAGGGGCTTCGCGCTGCACGCGCAGTATCACCATGTCGGATATGTGCGCAAGGACCGCCATCGTCGTGATAGACGTCGACATCGAAACATGAACGTTTGACTTCAACACACCCCTTATTGTTTTATTCCTTGTTACCTATACCGTTGCAAAGTTGCCGCATTTGGACAGGGGTCCTGGCCCAAGTCAGGTATCCCAGGATCACAGATGTTCCAGAAAAATCGGGTGCCTGTCGAAAGCCTGCTAGGTCGGGTGTCATCGACTGTTGGGCAGGGCTTCTGGGAATTGCAGGGGGTGACCTGTTTCACCACCAGCCAGGGCGTCGGGAAGTATGCGACAAGGGCTGTGCGTTGATGCCGGTTGCGCAGTGCGCTATCATCAATCCCCGTGCATCTCAGGCCTCAGGCTCGGGTCTCACGTTTAGCTTTTGCACTCCCATAACTTCCCATCACGAAGCGTGCTCTGCCGGTTTGGCCTGGCGGAGGTGATTTGGACGAGTGCGGCGGTGGAACACAAGCCAGCGAGTCACCGCAGGAGGTCCTGAGCCGATGGTGGAAGCAGTACGCAAAACACAGAGACCGAGCTGGGCGCTGTCGGAGAACTGCAGAATAGCGCAGATGTCCTTGGACAATTCGCGATCATTTTGCTGATTCTTGTCGGCCGTCCGCCTATCTGCGCTTGCCCGCAAGCAACGCATGCGATTTTGCACCATGCACATTTGCCGGGTGCTCACAGCGGACTTGCTGCTAGCTGAGTGGTACCTAGAACCCCCAGAGCAGCTTTCCCGGTGGGGGTACCGGCCAGTGTGCAGAGTCGCAAACGCGGCATCGCAGTCTGCTCGAGATTGAGGTCTTCAGTTGCTTCCCCCATAACGGCGGTGTGGTGGCTGGGAATTTTAAGCGCACAATGGCCGCCCACTGCCCAGTGTCATTCTCTGACGACATGGCGGCCGCCTATCATCAATTGGCTTTCTGCACGGCACGTGGTCACTCTACAATTCTACAAGTTGAGGGAAAAGAAGGTCCAGCGATCCGCTTCCCGAGACGCAGGCTGTGCCATCGCGTTCATTTCAAACGCCTACGTATTAGTCAGTTCTCACACGTCTCGAGAAGCCTCGTGCGACGGTCTCGCCATGTCGAGCGTGTCACGAGTGATAGCGCTTGGCCGTGATCGAGTCTGTTCAGAGTCAGTTGAGTTCTTGGCTGGTGGAGCCTAGGGGCGATACACGGCCGAGTGGTCCCGGCGTTCTAACTTTCACACTAAATCCTCTAAGAGAAGGTGGGGCCGGAGAGGAGCAAGTTAGCCAACCGTTGACAAGTCGACGCGCGACGTCGGGTCTTTTCATCGTGTTTTTTTCCCCTAGAGAGGTCCCACCGAAAAATCTGACAGGGGCGTGATGGTTAACGGCGACCGACTGAGCGCGATGGACCACAATGACACCAGGAGCCAGAGTTGCGACTCGTGCACCCGAGTCACTGTCGGTATCTGCCGCACATAGTGGACATGAGAGTATTTTTTCCGCGTGCGGCTGCAAGCGCAAGCGTGCTCTGTATGCTGTACGGCGGGAGAGCAGATGAAGCGGCTGTTGTCGAGAGTTTGGTTCACATTGGTGTTTCGCTGCCAAACATGGGCTTTCGCTCCAAGGCGACACCAATTCCGTTCCTTTGGTGGCTAGTGGCTTTCCAATGTTCTCGAAGCCATCCAGGCCGATTCATCAGGACAAGGGCCTTCTGATGGTGACTGGGGAGAATCGAAAGGTGCATGGATTCTCCAAATGGCCAGTCAGGGCAGGGATCCGCGCGTGGGATACGGGACCCGCATGCACACCGCCCATCCTTGCCCATGCAACCGAAAAACGATGGAAGCAACGTCGAGAGACACGCCAAAGACACCTCCAGCGAGGAACTCCAGTGAGAAAGCGCCAAAGTCACGAGATTCGTTCACCACACGGCCAAAGAGCCAAGTCGCATCCATCGAAAACCATCAACATCGTCGGCTGCCAGAACGCCGCTAGGGGTTTGCCTCCAGTGGCAGAGAGTGGCCTAGCTCCGGTCACCGATACTTTGTTGGGCAAAGAGTGGTGCTACTCGGCCTCTGCAGTCTCTTGTATCCTCGCCATCATTGGTCACTTCATCTAAAAAGCACTCGCCCCTTGTTCACGTTTTCAGACCATGCGCTGTCTTACCACATCCATGATCCATACACACCTTGCCGATGTCTTCTTCATCTCACCGGACGGCCTCTGGCACTGGGTGATATTGGCCGGTGCGCTTGTGTCTCGTTCGGGGCCGTCAACGGCGTAGTTGGCTGAAGAATGACAGAAATGGGAAGTTTCCCAATGGCTTTTACGCTTCGACCGTGTGTCTGTATCAGACGCGAGCAGACAAGCACAAGGCTCGCAAGTGCGGTGCAGATTGAAGGGCAGCAATAAGGTCTGCTATGCACACAGTGCTGTATCATAGACGCCGCCGTTACGAAACGGACGAAACGCTACGGTACATCTGACAGATACTTGGCCTGCAATGCACCCACCGTCTGCACTTTTTTTTTTTGTTACAAGCGCAAAATTAGACGGTGTCCGTCCATCAATTTCCCGCAATCTGTACTCGTCCATTCCTTTTGCTCCGGCCTTCACCTTAGGTCGTGGCCCACCTGCCTTTTCCTCGACATCGATTCTGATCCCTCATCCTGGATCCCCACAGTCGCCAGCATTTTTCGCAATTTCCCCCTCACATCACCAGGCAGCGGTGTGAGTTCGCAGAGCAAACCCATTTGGCGCACCCTTGCCCGCTCCAGTGGACAAACACGCTCACCTTTCCTTTTTGCGATCTCCGTCACAACAGTTCGGGTTAGTGTTTACTCTGGCTTCTGCACTCCTGTCCGTCGGTCAGCCCGGGGTAGTGTTCCTGGGTGTGCGCAATACGACGCTGCCACTGAGAGAAACCCAGTGGGAATCTCGAAACTTCGGGTGTTGATTCCGATACCTCGTCGCTCCACTCGTGGTCGCGTTGATCCTGGGAGCAGTGGGCTGCAAGTTCGCTGCCAGTTGCGGTGCCAGCCAGAGGCCCCCCCGTCACGGTCGCAGAGACGGTCCCAGACAGTCCCCGTCAGTCCCAGTCGCCCCCCTCCAGCCAGAAAGTGTTCGGTTCGGATGCCGTATGGAAGGAGGGCCTTGTCCTACTACAAATCCCACACCAAATTCCCGAGGCTAGCCCGCCTCACCCGTTGATCCTCGTCGTCGCTTTTTTTCTGACGGGGCCCCTGAAAAACACCAACATCCCCAGTCCTTGCAGCTTCTTCTGGTCCTCGCAAAGAAAAAAAAAATATCCCGAGACGCGTCCACCGTGCTCCAGAACACATGGTTGTTTTTTCAACATATGACCTTGTATTCTGAAAACTAATGGTTGTCTCCTCTATGCAGCATCACCCCCATCACCAGCAGCAGGGTCCTGTTCCTCCCCATCTACAACACTCGAGACCCTCGAGCATTGTGCACCAGCAGCATCACAACCAGGCACCTCAGCAACCGCCTCAACACCAGAGTGCCTATTCCTCGGGTCACTCTGTCTATCAGCAGCCGCCTCAGGCCAACAACACTCAGGATCATCTGCCTTACTACCCGCATCCCAGTCCCTACAGCACCCCTGGCGCGACAAGCGGATATACATCCGCAGGTAAGTTTCTTCGCCGTCCTGGTCCTGGCTCCCCCTTCTCTCTTTCACGATGCTTACGCGATCGCGCAGATACCGGAGACATGATGGCCACGTCGATAAGGCCTCCCTACCCGCCCATGACCTCCTACCATACCCCTCAGTCGAACTCGCCAGCATCGGTGGCGTCGCCTTCGGGGCATGATCAGCAAAGGAGCATCTACGGACAAGCCCCCTCGCAGCTACACCAGCAGTCCATGTACTATGGCGCTCCTCAGCACCCGCAGTACTCGTCGATGCCGGCGCAAACCGCGCCCTCGCCGTATGCGCAACACGCCCAGCAGTCCCACCAGTCGATAGCCTCTCAGCCCAGCATGATGATGTCTCACACCGCGCCGCAGCACCAGACAAGCCACCAGGCGACGCTGAATGCTCAGACAGGAATGGCAACGGTCAGCCCTCGCCAGGGCAAGATTGAGACCCAGCACGGCATGAACCATCAGATGCAGAGAAACAATGCTCCCGTACCGCTCGCTGGCGGCGCCCCGTCGACTACTCCCCAGAACGGCACGACACCCACTGGTTCGGCATCTGGCGTGAACCCTAACGCTGCTCCCGGCCCGATTCCCGCAACAACACCACTCGTCGTTAGACAGGATCAAAATGGTGTCCAGTGGATTGCTTTCGAGTACTCTCGCGACAGGGTCAAGATGGAATACACAATCCGCTGCGATGTGGAATCGGTTAATCAGGATGAGCTGTCTCCCGAGTTCAAGACCGAGAACTGCGTTTATCCTCGCGCGTGCTGCCCCAAGGAGCAGTACCGCGGCAACCGTCTGCAGTACGAGACTGAGTGCAACACAGTCGGTTGGGCGTTGGCTCAGTTGAACCCGCCCCTCAGAGGCAAGAGAGGACTTATTCAGAGGGCGGTGGACAGCTGGCGCAACAGCAACCAAGATCCGCGACTCAGATCCCGCCGCGTGCGGCGAATGGCCAAGATGAACCACCGCAACAAGGCCGGTTCAGCAACCCCCCATCCTGCCCACATGGCCGGTCCCACCGGCCCTGCTGGCATCTCGACACCGGCAGCAATGGGCTCCAGCGGCGCTGCCGCCATCAACAAGCCTGGGATTAATAATATGGGTACGTCGATGCACCATCACCATGCCCACGATAATGGAAACGCTCAGGGAGGAGGAGACGAAGTCGGTATGTTTCACCAGATGGCCTAATGCGCGAGTTGTTGCGATTCAGTGTGATACCTCATTTCAAACCGATTGTTTAAAACTGCGCCTGCCTTGTTTGGTTTATGTTATGGGTCTTGGGATATTCTGTTTTTGTCTTTCTCTTTCAGACTTGTTATATACCGGCTCGCCAACGCAAGTTGACGAGCTCTGCACTTGGGCGATACTGGAGATCTCTGGTATAAAGAAAGATCTGTACATTACGATAGTTGCGCGTTTGCTGTTGTTAGTTTTGTTTTGCTGGTTTTCGGTCGTCGTTCAGTCGTCTGGCTTCTTGCAAACGTTTTGCATTGCATTTACCTTGCAATCGCATACCCATCAGCATCGCTTGTCACATATTAACCAACACCATCATCACTCACACATCTACTTGGCCCTCTGCGAAACAGGGGGGCATTCCCGAGTGGCTGGAAAGCCCCGAAATTGCTGTTACTTTGTCTTTACCGCGCATTGCCTGGGGGTTGTTAGAGACCTGCGAGTTGACGTTGCCGCGCTGGCTTTTGGTTTGAAACAGCATCACACTCAATCGCACTCTCGAGTTGCAAGGCTAACTGGTCCATGCCGTCGGGTCTGGCCTATCCAACACTGGGATCAACACGCTAACTCGTATTTCTTTGCTTTTTTTAGGCGATGGGGAGTACGGTGACGACCAACAGCACCACCACCACCATCATCACCAGGCTCCCTCCCAGGGTAGCTCGGACGAAAGACCAGCCCAGGTTTTCTCCAACCACGGCTCGTATCCCAACGGCGCGCCATACGGTTCGTCCGCAATGCCTTCGATCCATGACACCCTCAGTGGCTCTCCGCATGCCAGCGGCACCGGTCCTGTCACCGCTCGTCGCACAACGACCCCCGGCCGCGGCACCGCCCGTGATGATGAGCCCGAGGATCTCTTCCCCGACATTCCCGAAGCAAAGAAGCGCAAGTTCATTCTGGTCGAGGACAGCGACAGGCACAGCCGTCTCCGCGTGAGAGTCACTCTTGACGGAGTCGACACGCGCGAGATTCCCGACAGTTTCCGCAAGGGAGCTAGCGTCTACCCTCGCTCTTACTTCCCTCGTGAGATGCAAAGCCCACCCCCGAGTGCCACTGGCAGCAAGTTCTTCACCGATGACTTGAGCGACGTGGAGGATGACGGTACTGCCGATACGGAGGGCCGTCGTGCTGCAAGGGGCGCCAAGCGGAGCGGCAGAGTCATGGTCAAGGTGCCGATGGGCGAAAGCCAGGAGGGCGAGATTGCCATCCCCCGGATGAGGAAAGCGTTCCGTGGAAAGGAGGTACGGCTCAACGATCTGGGCTATCGCATGGCCTGGCTCCAGAGCAGAGTATTTGCCGGAAGGACGGTATTCTTGCAGCGTGCTTGTGAGTCTTTTCCTTTTACGTTCCCTCGTGTTCTTCCCAGCTACACAGAAAGATTACTAACCATCGCCACCCTGAAACACAGTGGACTGCTACCGCAACAAGACCCGAACTGCCATCGAAGGCATGATGCAAGACGTCAAGACGGCTGCGCCGCACTACGAGACCCGCGTTGGAAAGCGCAAGTGGAACGAGCGCATGCGATACGGCGAGAAGAAGGAGGAGGAATCTTAAGAAGCCACCCACCTTCACCGTCGCCCGCAGCGCAGCGCATCGCATCGCACAAACATAACCCTTTTTCAACATCAATCAAGACAACACCACTCCCAAAGACAAGATTTACACAAACAATGTTTTTATGATGAAGAAGAATAAGAAGAAGAAAGCGAAGGATGGAAATGGAAATGGCAATGGAATGGAATTGATGGATGGATCTTTCGATCAATCGATCGATGATACGATCGATTCCGATTGATCCTTCGACAACCTGACACCTGACACTTATATTATGTATATGACAAAAAGACAAAACTACAAAAATTCATGTAAAGCAAAGAATCGAATTGACGGTATAAATTTGGAATTTTGGAAAGGAAAAGAGATGCTCTCGTCACTGTCCGCGACTTCTTGAACAGCAAGGGAGGGTATGGATTGCGAAAACATGTCTCTAACATTGGTATTAGTGTTGGATGTCGTATACACTCCTGTACTGCACTGTGTTCTGGTCTACTACTGTACTGTGGTTATCTTGGAAGAGCAAGTCAAAAAGAGGAGGAGGAGGAGGAGGAGGAGAGGGGAAAGAAAGCACAACAACAAGGGTAAGCTGTGTGTTTGGTTGTTGCCTGTCTGTTTGGTATCGTTTTGTTTAGAATGAAAATGTTGCATCATGAACATCCGGACGGGTTTGCTTGTTTCCATGCCTTACCGGCTTGCCTTCGTACCTGTTGGATAATTTGTTGATTAGTGAACCAAGCAATCGGCCATGGAGTCGGTACAGTAGGAGGTGGATAGATATTATTGTAATTGGATATGTTCTAGACCAGCCAGTGCCTGATTCTTCAGAATATCAAGTGTCGATGATGTTCTTGTCAAGTCCTTGGGTACTTTTGGAGGTTTAGTACGTGTAGTAACGTCTGTCCCTGCGCTATGTGAGCCATCTAGGACTCTCATGGATGGTTCATCCAGAAGCTGAAGCAGTGGTGAAGATACGAGTATGGAAGTTCAATGACTACGTACTTGCTGGCACCCTTTGTTGAGCAAGTGGCTATACTCTCGTCCGTCTACTCCTCTCTTTCTTCCTTTCTCTGTCTTTTTCTTCCGGTGTCTTCTTCCTCTACGCACTGATTATCAAAACGTGGTGTTTCGAATCACCATCCTATCTGCCTGTCATTCAGCTTCATTCTTGACGTCGTATGGTACTGTGTTATAACCACGACTGTAAACACCTACTCACTCACTTGTCGGCACGCCGTTTCATGTCGTCACGTCTCTTTGTTCCCCATTCCGTTCTTTCATCCTTTGCGTAGGTAATCAATCTGTGGCGTACGGACGGTGCATACCGTTCCCTGCCTCGCCTCCGTACGTAACCTCCTTGTTTAAATGCGTGAGTGAATGAAAAAATTGGAAGTCCGGGACGGCCCGCCCGTCTGGCGTCTACCCCAGCCGCTTGTTGGCTGTTGGCTGTTAGCTTTTTGAATGTTGGCTATTCGCTGTTGGCTGTTGGTTGCTACCGCAGAAAAGAAGTGAACCAAAATTGGCGAAACACAAAACAAAGGAAGGGAAGAACGTGGCGTTGGAGAGAAGGTGCGGCTCAAGGGAGAGAAGGTGCGGCTCATCCGTTCGGCCGTTGATAAAAATATGGAAGTTGATGCCTACTGTGAGGTACCTGCCCTGCAGTGGTAGAAACAAAAGAAAGAAAGACGGCAAGAACGATCGATTGATTGCTCGATCGATCGATTGTGAAACATGACGGATTTGCTGAACGAAGACTTCCATGCGGGCGGGAAGAGAACGCCATCGACGCCAACTGAATAGAAAACTGCAAGAATCTTTTTCTGCAGCATCATGACTATGATGTTCGGGGCATGCCATGTCAAAGATAAGGTACACTACCCCTCCGTATATGCCTCCATTCGCCTGCCTCTCTACCTGTCATCATCAAAGTACTCTTACCTGCGTTGGAAACGTTTTTCGACCCTTCAATTGGTGTCATCCTTGATAGCATTAGTTGATTCAAATTACTAGCTAAGCATTGCGTAGGTAAAGGGTATATATAACATTTCTGAGCGGATGAGGTAGGTGAGGTAGGTGAGGTCGGTGAGGTCGGTGAGGTCGGTGAGGTCGGTGATATGACCGCTTTCGCTTCCGCTATTCTCTCACCCCTTCCCTCCCCTCTCTTTGGTCTCGTCTTTGAAAATTGAAGCTCTCTGCTGTCTGTCCAACCAAAGGGTATCCTCCAAATCCTCGCGAAAGAAAAAAAAGAATAATGTACTGGCAGGACTCGAGAAGAAAAGGGCCTCCACTAAGTAATTCTGGCTGGAAAACCTCCCGCCACAAGCAGCTACGTCCTTTCTCCACTACGATCAACCCCATATAGCTGACTGGCTGTTCACTTAGCCTCCTGATCCTCCAACTTCAGTTCCTCAACCTTGAGCTGCTCCTCGAGAGTATCTGTTGCAGGAGCTTCAACCTCGGCGGCGGTGATAGCAACAGCAGCAGCAGGAGTGGCAGTAGAAGCGCCGTCCTCAACCAGATCAGGTCGCCAAACAGCCTCAATGATGCTCATCCTGCATCCCTTGGGTCTTGTGACGCCCTATACAATAGCAAATGATAATAGGTCAGTAAGTATTTTGAGGTAAATAGTGAAGCCTGCAAAACCCATGTGGGATAGGATGCTTGTGACTTGTGACATACCTTAAAAACAAACCCATCACTAGCAGCCTTGAACAACTCCCTGAACTCAGCCTCGGTGCGCTCCTGCGCGTTGAGCAGCGCCAGCATGACCAAGTCCATGCGACGCATGACTGTCTCATCCCAAGGGTTTTCCTGACCGGGCTCGAGGAGGCAGTGGTCGTTGATGATGACGCGGGCGCCGGGCTTGAGGGCGGGAATCAAGTTCTTGAGGAGCTTGATGGCGTAGGGGGTTGAGTAATTGTGCATGATCCAACGGAAGAAGTAGACTATAGGTATCGGTTAGTAATTGAGACTTGGCAAGAGGGAAGATGTGATACTCACCATCAGCATCCTTGGTAGGCTGCTCTTGGAAGAAATCATGAGGCATCAACTCAATCCTGCCAGCAACCTGCTCGTCCTCGCAAATCGGCTTGGGCGCGCTCTCGACCGTCTTGGCCGTATCCTGTACCACAAACTTCATGTTCTTATACTTCTTGGCCAAGTCCACGTCCACAAACCCGTGTGAGCCACCCACGTCCACAAACGTACCCCCCTTAGCATCGATCTCGCTAAAGTCGTAGCCACCGCCCTCGACGTCGAGCAGGTACGAGACTTCGTAACCCTCGCCGCCAGTAAGGCTGACCATGGCCTTGCCCATACGCCGCGCGCGCGCCGGGTCCTTGCCGAAAGTGACGAACATGGGCTCCTTATCGACCGTGTCGAAGGCGAACTGGAAGCCGGCGCGGGTGAGCGAGGTGGCTTCCGGGTGGGTCTTGAGCGCCTCAAGCACGTGGGCGGCGGCCGGGAAGATGTCCTCGCCGTTGAAGGCCACCCAGGCGTGCAGGTCGCCGTCCTCGGCAAGCACGCGGGAGGCAGCTGTGTGGGCGATGACGCCCGGGCTGGGCTCACGGAAGATGCCCTTGGTCATGGCGAGGCGGAGAACGCGGGCCAGGTTGATGGGGTCCAGTGAGGTCTTGGATTGAAGCTCTGAGAGGGTGATGGTCTCGGTTGGGGGAAAGAGTTTGGCTAAGAGCAGTTAGATATCGGCAGAAAAGGGGAAAATTGATGGTGACTGTGTACTTACCAATATCATAGTGAGTGATAACTTGCAAGGCAAGGACGTCAAGGAACTACAGAGCGTGTCAGTTCAACCTCTGTTACCGAAAGTGAAGAACCGTGAGAACAATTCCCGCCAACGTACCTCCCAAACACCCCATCTAAGCGACTCGCGGGGTCCATGTGCGAGCAAGCCCAGTTCTCTGGTAGCAAATATGATTTCCTGTCTGCTCTTCGAAATCTCGGCGGGAAGTTTCGGGAAATCCGCGGGAGCATCAACGTCGAAACTTGGCATCGGGAGGTTGTTTTCCTTCATGTACGTTTCCAACTTTTCCGTTTCCTTTGCAATCTTTTGGGCCAACGCAATCATCCGTGAGGTTGACGTCTGCTGCTCCGGCTCATCGGGAGGTGGGGTATGTATTCCAGCGGTGGTGGACTGAGGCTCCTTGGGCTTGGAGGATAGTGATGAAGAAAGGGCCGAAAACGACAAGCGGTTTTGCTTCTTTCCGTCCTCGTCGGAGCTGGGCGACGGGCTGCGGTTCAGCCAAGAGCTAATCTTGAATTTTCCCATGATGACAGTTCGGTTTGGCTTTTCGATGTATGTGGTGTTGCTTCAGAGTCGAAGTCGAAGAAAGGTCGAAGTGACACACGTGTGCTCCAACCGCAATAAGTGGATATAAGTATAAACAAGGGAAAAGCTTTGCCGGCACGGTGACCCTGGTTCCAAAACCGAACCTTGACAAGTGAAGTGCCTAGAAACATGAGGTCAGCCATTCACTTCTCCCAACTAGACAAATGGGGATGGAAGAAAGGCTCATTGAAGCCACACGCCCGTAGGAGGTTGAGACGGAATGGGTGGGCCACACCACACTATTGACTAGTTCCCCCAAGCCGTACATGACAAGAAGCACGGTTAAGGCCATACGTATAAAGAGACATGTCTTTGGATTCCGCAATTGCATGGGTTTGAGATCCAGATGCTGCCTGGCTCAAGCAGGGGATGATACAAAACAATCAGGGGCTGCCGGTTGGTGGTATAAAAATGCAACACGGCATTGGGTGAAACAGCGCAACAAAACAGAAACGGGAAGGTGGAATACCTCTGAGTAAGAACCAACAGGCTGAGAAATCAAGAAGTATTACTCTTGACTAACTATCTTGAGAAGAAGGACGTTGTGTTGAGGGCCGCCGTTGAGGGTGCAGTAACCTCCGTGCAGCAGTGGTATGTACCGTGAGGGCTGTCTGCTGTATGTCTGATGGCTGTCTTCTGTCTGTCGGATTCTGCTTGGGTTCGGGCTTGGCCAGGATAACGACGTCGAGTAACACTTTGGACTGGCTTGGGTTACACCGAGGTCACCGGCTCCGTCTCGTTGGGAAGCTGATTGCCTACCGGGCCGGTCGCACGGCCGTATGACTTGTCTGTCAAACCGCACTGCTGGTATCAAGTCCCGGGACGTTGGGGACGTGTTCGGTTGGCGTGGTGTTCGTCGAAGGGGTGGATGGGAGGGAGGCGTGGAGTAATAACTGGGCTGGTCCCAGGCTGTCGGTGTTGATCCGGCCTCAATATGCGTATCCGGGAGGGAAGAGAAGAAGAACCAGTGAAGTTTGCCGGCGAGACTGCGGGTATAAGTCGCACGACAGGGCAAGCTCCAGTTCTTGTTATGAGGAAGGCAAAGGCGAATAGGATCAGACGGCAATGAACAGGGCAGACCCAGGCTATAGAGACGGGCTTCTACATGGCTAGAGGCTAGCTAGCGGAGAGGAGAGGAGTCGCTCCGGGAGGAGTCCGGAGGAGTGAGGAGTCCATGAGGAGTCGTGGTCCATGGTCCGTCATCCATGGAGGAGGAGGTGGGAGGAGCATGGGTTGTGGTCTATGGAGGACCCAGAATTCCCAAAGATTGCAAAGCTGCATCGATCGATGGATGGCGGCCATGCACGACACGACAAGGCCATGCCCACCATGTGAGCAAACCATCCCTTTGAGTTATTACCAACGGGGGAGCGCATGCAAGCGGGCGGCTCCATCAGATCCATTCTCCCATCTTGTAAGTCTCCATTCGCCATCTTCTGGCACATCCATCTCCATCTCCATCCATATTCCTATCCATAAGACCGGACTCCGGAGAGGTAGGAGGGGTGCTGTAGATATACGGAGTTGCTGCCATGGGCCGAGGTGATGTAGTATCTCGTCCAGGGACTCGTATTACGAACTCTGGAAACATAGCCGAGAGGAAAGCCAAGGTCAGGAAGGATGGCGTTGGCTTTGGCGTTGCTCGAGCCGAGTGTGGGAGAGGTGAACGGCCACTGGCTATCCAAACCGTCGGAACAGCGCCCTCCCAGTCTTTGAGCTACTGGGTACAGGCTAGTACAGCCTGGGTACAGCCTGTGAGGAACCTCAAATTCAGAAGTGGTGGACACTGGCGGCCCGTGGCAGAAACGTGGGGAGTGAAACCTCGCTGGCCCCTGGAGTTGGTTCCTGTGGTTCTTGTGCCTGGGACCTGGCGCCTGGGATTTGCGGACATTGGACCGGCTTTGGGATTTGGGACCTGGGAGGTGAGACCTGGGGGGACCTCGAGTGCCGTGACGTCTCTAGGGACTTTGGCAACCCGACCCGATATGATGATCTGGCCTGGATGACATGTTGTGGTAGATGAGCTCTCACAATGTTGAATATTGAAGCAGGACAAGAAGGACTGTTGAACACACAAACGGTGCCAAGAGGTTGTTGTCCAGGACACAGGGGGAAGGAAGGAAGGAAGAAGGAAGATGCGGGGCATCCCGCTTGGCGGACCTGAAGTGGTGTCGACGGAGTGGACTGCCAATTTCAAGGGTTGTGGGGCTTATCAGAGCCTATTGACCAATCAAATGTCTTTGTTCCCGACCTGTTCGTCTCGCTCTCTCTTTTTCCTGACCTCACCCACAGTCACAGCAATTGAGGAGGGGAAGGCATTCACATCACTGCACACTGCACTTGTTCACCTTCGGAAGGTTGCCGCTGTTTGTGTCCTCTTGACGCCTTCCTTGATGCCAATTCCATAGCAGTCAAAATCGGTATTGAATGATTTTCATGATGGCAGGGACCTCCAGGACTGCTTGCCTCGGCCTTTGGGCAATGGCCGACGACCTCCACGAGCAGTGTTGAGTGGTGGTGGTCACCTCTATGAGATATCCATTGACTACTACGAACAGCTTCCCTTGACGGAACCTTTGCATAGCCGTATGGACCTATTCTTTCGGCATTTGGATTGATTGGGCGGCCGCCTCGTGTGACCACACCACCAGATTCCCTCGAGAACATTGTGGACGTTGGTGGGCGACCCCCTCAACTACGCCGCAAATATTCATGTCACGGCAGTCAAAACCGCCATCAAGCCATCAAGCCATGTCTCAGCCATCTGTTCTGCTTGACAGCTGTCAGCACGGCATTTCGAGGTAGGTTTCCGCCTCCTTCATAAACGTCTGATATTTGCGGTGGCTCAAGGCAAGTAAAGTCGGCAAGTTGAAGCATTGAACAACACTGGTGAGCCACGAAGCAACATTACCTATCCTTTGAGAATGTTCATCACCGGGCCCTTCCTATCTGTGATACCTATATCTTATCACACAAACACATGACCACCCTCCCACCATCCCAAAAGCCCGCATTGGACAAACACAGCACAGCACACCAAAGTACCTACCTACATACTCGGACCCAATATCACAAGGAAAAAAAGGAACGAAGACATCACAGGACGAAGAAGGTGGGATGGATGGTTCTTCCTTCCGTTGTTCCCGCTTTTTTGTACGGCTGCTTCCGACCCAGTGCCATGGAGAGGGTATCGACTATCGGAAACCCGTAGTGTGCTTCCTCCGGTGTTGTTGTCCACGAACTCCATACGCGAACAGGGAAGCCTCGGCTGATCCATGTCGACATGCTAGTTACGGACTATGTACGGACACAAGATCCGTTTTCTATCTCAAAGCATCAAGTAATCAACCACGCTAGCGAAGCCAACTCAAAGAACATCGCCGATATTGCACCCATCAAGGTACACATGGAACACATATGCTATCTACACTAGCTCACTAGCCATGCGGCGTCCTGAGTGTAATGTAGTCCACCGGAAACTCTGACGATAACGGTGGGATACGTACCTGGACAACCAGTTACCAGACGACCCGGGCGAACGAAGAGAAAAAAAAAAAAAAGACAACAGACCTGTTGAATGGGGATGTCTATCCAGGTCCCAAGTTTCGCACCCTAAGCATTTAGTCCGGTGTGTCTCCCAACACCTCAATTTCTGGCAACGCATCCAACTTTCCGTACTTTCTACCAGCGAAACTGAAAAGACTTTTGCACCATCTGCTCAAACATTGCTGGGAAACTCCTTTTCGCARCTCAGCTGGCCCAAAAGGGGGCTTTTTGGGTGMATTGCTGCATTCTGGGTTGCAGAGTGCGTTTGCTGGAGGAACATGTCTCGAGAAGAAAAGAGGTCTGTGCAGCTTCCCAAAAAGGAAAAAACTTGGGACTTCGATAGTGACCCCCGTTGAATCCGTCTCGACTCCCGAAACCGTCTCAACTCTGGAGTCCCGGAAAGTCTCCCCTAGGCCCTAGCTGTGCCTACTCGTCTGGGCTAGAAACGCCTCTCAGACCCTGTGCTAGTACGGGGTCAAACTGGGCGCTTCTAGCCCTGACGAGTAGCTCGTAGTCCACATGTCGTCAGTCAGCAGGCCCGGCCGTTCGGCGATGATAGGCGACATCGCTTTAGCTTTCATCGATGAGCGGAGGGGATCCAGGAGGGGGGGGGGGGGGKCCAGAAAATCTTCCACTTGTGAGCAAGCCCCCTGAGCCCTCATCACCTCGAACTCGACCACTGACCAGTAAGAGACTAGCCTCAACGCTACTGCTGCTGCTGTGGGGAAGCGAATGAGCCGAAGAAACAGAACTTGCATTTTGCGATCGTGTTCGGCAGCCGGCCGGCCCCCCCGGCGACCACGGGATTGGTGCGGCGGAGTTCCCTATTTTTTCGTTTTTGACGAACCGTTAAATGGGAATTGCGAGGTTCCTGTGAGCCAATGTGGGTACGTAATGGTGTGGAAGAGGGCAAGCCCCTCTGCAGACTTCGTTTGCGGCTTCCACTTGAGAAGATATGTCATTGGATTGGACGTTTTCTCGAGAGAAAGGGAAAGAATGATCATGATGAACCCACACCACCAGTTTGACCACTCGGCACCAGTCACTACACCACACCACTCCTGGGGAGAAGGGCATGATAGGAAGTGTGGTGTTTTTGACACCGAGTTGGTGTTTCTTGGGGGCGTCTTGGCTACGTACATTTCTCTAGAGGTCGAGAACAAAGGTTTGACGAGAATGATGTGAAGAGGTCAGGAGGCCCTGAGGGACCAGAAGCGATGGGGAAGCGATGGGCAAGCGATGGTACCCTCTACAGGGGCTTTAATAAGAGTTTAGTGTGGCTCTCGGCGTGGACGCTAGTTTCAGAAAAGGGGGAGGGGGTTGTGGGTGATGACGACCAGTGTCTCGGTAGTTGGGCGTTGGAACGTAGGTCATCATATCATGTACCTAGATCGTGAAATGCGAGTGTAAAGAGCGAGAAGAGGAACGAGGAGGAGGATGAGTAAGAGAAAGAACCTGGGGAAAAGGAACGAGAATGGTGTCACCGGTGTATTTGAGCCTCACTGACTTCAATCCCTACGGGCTGGGGCCTCACGTCTTTGCTTTCTTGTCTCTGCTGTCTTTCTTTCTTTCTTTCTTTTGTTTACACCATGTCACTTACTCGCACTTTCCGGCAACTTCGCTGCAAACGTTTGGCCACAGTAGATAGATGGATAAATGAATTCGCAAATGGAATTTTGACCAAAAAAAAACGTCGCTAGTGGTATCTTATACGTAGGAGAGAGGCACAAGAGGATAACGGGGGAAGAAAACATAACCAAAAAAGAAAAAGCCATCCTAGTGTAAACCCCCATCCGTCCGTCCGTCCATTTCCAATCCCATACATCCTCAATGAACCACTGAATCATCCATCCAACCGACGAACCTATCCAAAATACCCCTTTCACTTCCCATCCATCCGCCCCATCCGTTGATCCATCCGTCCATCCCATCCCATCCCATCCCATCCCGACAAGACTCACACGCCACTTAATAACTCCCCACCGTGGGCTTCTGCCCATAAATAACATGCAACGGCATATACAACAACGCCGAATTATCATGATACGCCCTCCTAACCTGAATCAAAAACATCTCGACCTGCTCTCTACTCCACCTCAGACCCCTCGTGAGGGGTCCCAGCGCGATAGCCTGAATACCATCCAACAGAATCGTGCGCCAGTACAGCCCGACCGTTTTCAGGACTTTGTTCTTGGGCCAGGTGCCGATGGGGATTTGGAGGATGCGCTCCGTGACATTCACGAACCCGGCCTCGCGCATCATTTGCGCCAGGTTGCCGCCGGCCGCGGCGTGGAAGTCAACACCTAGGGCGGCGAGACCATCGCGGACTAAAGCCCAGTATTGAGCCAGGGGGTGGTCGGACGGCATGGGACCGGTCATGGAGACGGGGAAGTGCACGACTTCTTGCATTTCGAACCAGCCGCCTGGTCGGAGGTGTCTAGTTGAAAGGGGTCTTGGTTAGATTCAACGATAGAGGTAAGTAGGGGATAAAAGGAGGGGGGAAAAAGTACTCTAATGTTCGCCTCATTAGACGAGGCCAGTCCTTGATGCCCATTACGGTGTGGCGAGCGTGGATGTAGTCGAAGTAGTTGCGTGGGTGTAGCCATCTTTAGGTTCATGTTAGTTCAAAATCATTGGTCATCATCTCTCCTGAAGATGGTTTCGTCAACTTACGGGCTTCTGTGACATTTGTTAGTGACAACTCTTTGATAGTAAAGAAGGCCTTGGGTAACGTACTCAATATCATCCACCATAAACCGCACATTAGGCGGCACCCACTCCGGTTGTATTGGACTTAGATCTACGCCGAGGATATTGGCACTCTCGAAAATGTCACCCACTATTGGATGATACGTGTGTCAGCCTTTCTTCTGATCATAGGGGGGGTGCCTGATCTCGAATCTCAAAGAGGGCAGAACTTACTCTCAATGCACCAAAGTCCTGTCCCAGTTCCAATGTCCAAGATTTCTTGAGGATGGTTCCCGATGGGCGCGTAATACAGCCTTCCGCACATCATCTTCACCATGGCATGTTTCATGTCTTCTCGTTGTTGCCTGTTCACTCTGCGTTAGCTGAACCGTATTCAGGTAATGATCAGAGTATCCCCACATGATGTCTCTAGACACTCGTCGGATCCGCATAATATCAGAAAGATTTGAACGTACTCAACATCATCATTGGGAAAGTTGTATCGCCCCTCACGGAACCTGTGATAGCGCCTCCCATTCTCATAAACATAGTCGCGAATACTCTCGGCTAGCGACGTCGAACATGTCGTGTTGGCGTCTGATTCGTAACCCGCGTCTGAAGCCATATCGTCATGGTCGATGGTGATATTCCCGTCCTCGGCCGCTTGCTCTACAGCTGCTCTTTCTTCTTGCTCAACATCAAACTCCTCGTCACCATCTTCTTTTCCCGCCTCTTCTCGGCCCCGTTTCGTCGCTTTCAGTGCCGTGTGGTATGGTGACGGTGATAGCAGCAGCCGACTCGACCTCTCGCCTGGCGAGCTGGGTTCACCCGAGGGAAACGGGGATGCGCCGTAAAGTGAAGGGGAGTTTGTCGTCGATTTGGAAAAGACCGTGTCCGCACGAGATATGACGGAGTCGGTGCTCTCCTCCAGATCTGGATTATGGGTCGTTATTGGAGCATCGTCGGCTCGAGGAGACTCTGGTGCGGTTTCACTGGAGGCGAGGATGACTGCTGTGTCCGTTTGCGCTACCGTGTAAGCGGGGGACTCGTCCACCACTACCTGCTGGGCTTTCGTCGAGCCTTTGTCGACTCGTGACGAGATCGATTGGGAATCTGGCTGGACCAAGGTGCCATCGTCGCTGGCGGATGAGCTACACTCGTGCGTTCGGTTCTTGTTGGGGGTCGAGACACCAGGCACAGCCGGGTCACCCTGTATGCGCTCCATCCTGGACGCCGAGTACACAGCAGACGCGAACCTGGAAAAGTTCCTCCCTTTTCTCGTTTCAAGGGCGGCGAAGGGGACTGGTGGGTTTGGACTGCAGGACGGGGATAAACCCAAGACAGCGACAGGCTACCTTTTGGGCCAAATGAGGTTGCAGCCCGTTATATCGCCTTGACCCTGGCAGAAGCAGAAGCAGAAACAGCAGCAACAGCAACAGCTCCTCACGCCCGTTATGTCTGTGGGTCTCAAGTACGGGCTATGTGGTCTCGAGTAACACGCGGACGAAACGGAAAGCGTTGATTGCTCAGCCGGGACTTGTGTATCGCCGTTAGGACAGAAGAGCCTGTGTCCCACCAACGGCCAGCAGCATGCACAGCAAATCCGTCCGTGAAGGGGTCCGAAGTGTTGTTTGGCGTACTGTGTAATGGTTCTGTACCTTGGCACGCCTAGCCACGCTTATACGAGCAGTCGTCAGGGAGACTGGCAAGGAGGAAGAGAGAAGCTCTCAGGATATGAGAGACCACTTCTCACTGTGAAACAGACCCAAAATCGGAATTATGGGATATGAGATTTGCAAAGTGTGGTAAAGATGAGGCGTAGGATAGGCAGGCCGTGGCTTGTAATCTGGAAACGGGAAGGAAATCGTGATTGCTGCGGCAGGATGAAGGATCGTTCAGACCGAGATCCAGGTTCGTACGGTTGGTGGCCAGTGGTCTCAGCGTATGTTCCACACAAGGGAAGCCCAAGTATGTGACGCAGTATGTTGACGGGGATATGAGCACTGATTTGCTGTCCAGAAAGCAATCAAAGCCGGGAATAAAACTGGCAATCGAGGAATTCGTCGCGGATGAAGCTGTATGAGCTTAACCCATAAAGTATCGCCCGAGTGAGTGAGTCGTCTGTGCTAATGAGTATGGACTCGAATTTGAGGATGGTCAACTGCCGATGAGCTCGTCGTCCGCGTGGTCGTTGGGGTGAAGGCGAACAGCTGCCGAATGCTTTGCACTATGCTCAATGGCAAGCAAGATGTGAAAGGGTGAAGTTGGCAACAAAAACCAAAAGGGCAAACAAGATGAGTGTTATGTTATGAGAGTTCCAAGGCCAGTGGACCTCTGATGACTTCCTAGTCCTTGGTTAGTATGTAGTCTGGACCCCCTTGTGTTTTACACCATTCAGAGCTTAGCAGCCAGGTACAGTACCACGCTGTTAAGGGAGGGTAGAAAATGAAGATAATGCAATCGATCCCTGATATATAGCGTGGTAGAGGCGGCCAGGAGGGTGTGGGGGGGAAGGCCAGGATAAGGGGGGTTTGGGAATTATTTGATTCTTCAACTCATCAACCCCCCACTCTTTCTTCAGAGGAAGCTCGTCGTTGTCTGTTTCCCCGTCTGTTTATGAAGCATGAATACGGTTTCATCCCGACACAATTCTCCGTCGTATAGATCCGGCGTGCGAAAAGATGGTGTCGAGGTGTGCATCAAGTACGGCGATGCGGTAGGCGGATGAAGTGACCCGGACAAGCCACAGCGCACTACAGAAAAGCCACCAAAATGGAAGGAAGAGAAACACGAAAGAGACACCCAGTTCAAGCTTGGACTATTACATGGCCGTGGATAGCAGAACTGCAGTCAATTCGATGCCGTGTTACCCCAGACTAACTTCGAAGATACACTGAATGGAAAGGCCGGCACCGCTAATTGCTTTCTTCAGAGGTGCTGTTAGTCGAAATCATCCACTAACTAACTGGATGGTGCCCGGGCCCCGGGGTTCGAAACAATGAGACATCCATCCAGAAAGACCAGAACTTCTTCCAAGCAGTGAGGACCTTGACCAGGGGCATTGCAGATATTCTTCACCTGGAATAAGCCGGTCTCCAATGAGGACTCTGGAAGCGAGTTAGCACTTGGGGTCGCCCTTTGCGAGCAAACCATTGAGTTAGGCTATTCCGCTTTGCAGGTCCAGAAAGTTTGCTTGTCGACCTGGAGACGAGAGGATGAGAGGATGAGAGGATAAGAGGTCATGGCCCAGCCGCGAACCCATCGCAATCGCATTCGCAGACCGAGAGGACTCGGAGGAGCGCGCGCCGCCGCCACACGCATCGATCTATCCACCCGATTCCTGTTCTGATCTCTAGCAATGCCAAAGATGCCATCCAAATGTGTAATGGAGATCATGACGTTTGGGGGCCTCGATACCCTGGAGCCTGGCAGACTGTAACTCCTTATGGCGGCTCAGTTCCATATACATCATGGACCGGTCTCGATTTGATGGTGAACAGGCTATGGGGTACAAAGATCGGTTTGTACTGTAGCGTTAGTGTGTGATTCGGAAGAGCAGAAGGGGTCCATGTGGATGCTGGCGGAATCTTTCCAGAGTCCAGGTTCTTGTTCCGCACACCGGCTCTGGTCTTCTCGAGAATGCCATGGCAGGTCAATGATGAGTTGAATCAAAGAGACATGCGGTTCAGGCAATTCGTTGTTGGAAGAAACGGGGTCGCTGTTCTGTGATGGCCATCTTGGAAAACCAAAAGACAAGAGTGCAGTCTTCACAGTTGTAAATGGACGAACTTGGTCGGTCATGATGCGCCTGCTACAGTAAAGTAAGGTAGAGTCAAGCCACAGTTGTTTTCTTCCACTCAGGCCAATCCCAGCCCAGGAAAGCGGGGCCTTGCCTAGCTTCAGCCTCACTCCAGCTGGAGCCGTGCCCCACCCGACAGGCAGAGCAAACTGACGTGGAGCTGGAGCCTTGTTCCTACGTACCGCTGTGGTTGGGTTGTTAGCAGTGACAGGTCCCGCTCCAGCAGCAGCTACCGTGACGAACCACAGCACTATGCCAACACCGCCCGCTGGGGACTGACGACACACTCGGTACCAAGAGTAGTCTCCAAACAACAACTGCCCCTCAATCATCACAACATTAACAACACGAACCCGTCGCGAACGTAGTCGCCGCCCAACCCACGATACCTGATAGTCTGACAGCGCCCATCCACACATCATCAATACTGCACATCATGGCGGAGCCTGCGTTCAAGCCGGAGAAGGACTTCTCCAAGGAAGTCGACAAGCTGCTCCCCGAGGCCGAGCAGTTGGCCAAGGTAATCGCAATACTCCCATGGTTGCCACCGCCTTCAGACCGCATACTGATAATGAAACAACTTCATAGACAGACATCCAAGCGGCTATCGAGAAGCTCTCTGTCCTCGAAAAGCAGACGCGCCAGGTAAGCGCCCTCAGCCACCTACATTGTCCCCCGCTCCTTCAAGCTGACCACGCGCCGACGACAGGCTTCCGACCTCGCATCGACATCCCGTATCCTGGTTGCTATCGTTACCATCTGCAAGAATGCAGGCGACTGGAGCTTGCTCAACGACCAGACCCTTGTTCTCTCCAAGAAACATGGCCAGCTCAAACAAGCCATCACCAAGATGGTACAGACCGTCATCGACTTCCTCCCAGAGACCCCGAACCTGGAGACCAAGCTCTCCGTCATCGAGACGTTGCGCACCGTTACCGAGGGCAAGATCTTTCTCGAGGTTGAGCGCGCTCGCGTGACCAAGATTCTCTCCGACATCAAGAAGGAACAGGGCGATCTCAAGGCTGCGACCGATATCCTGTGCGAGCTTCAGGTGGAGACATTTGGCTCCATGGACAGGAGGGAAAAGGTGGAATTCATTCTGGCTCAGGTGGCGCTCTGCATAGAGAGCAAGGACTGGACACAGGCGGGCATTCTCAGCAGAAAGATCAGCACCAAGTACCTTTCGCGCAGGCCCAAGAAGTCGCAAGAGCAGCTCGACAAGGAACAGAAGGACAGGGAGGCCAAGAAGGCCAAGGGCGAGGAGGTTTCCGAGGAGAAGGAGGATGATGTCACCGACCTCAAGTTGCGATACTACGAACAACAGATCATCCTGGCCAAGCACGACTCAAGGTACCTCGACGTCTGCAAGCACTACCGCCAAGTGCTGGATACCGAGGCGGTAGAGGAGGACCCCGCCAAGTTGCAGGCCGTAAGCTCTTCAGACACACCGTATTGCGATATTCTTATACTAACATGGGTTGACAGGTCCTGCAAAGAATCATCTACTTCATCATTCTCTCTCCCCACGACAACGAGCAACACGATCTCCTCCACAGAATCCACAAGGACCCACGAAACGCACAGATTCCTCAGGATGCCGAGCTATTGAAGCTGTTCACCGTTCACGAGCTCATGCGCTGGCCCGAGGTTTCCAAAATCTTCGGCCCACACCTCTGCAGCACCGAGGTCTTCGATTCGGAGCCCAACCAGTCGGCCGACGACAAGGCTTTCCAGCGTTGGCAAGACCTGCGCAAGCGCGTCATCGAGCATAACGTGCGTGTTGTCGCCAAGTACTACACGCGCATTCGCGTGGATCGCCTTACCAAGCTGTTGGATTTGACCGAGGATGAGACGGAGAAGTACATCAGCGAGCTCGTAACGTCCAGGACGGTCTATGCCAAGATTGACCGTCCTGCGCGCATCGTGAGCTTTGCTAAGCCGCGGGATGCGGACGATATCCTGAACGAGTGGAGCTTCAACATGAAGAGCTTGCTAGGCCACCTGGAAAGAATCGACCATCTGATTACCAAGGAGGAAATGATGGCAAGAATCCAACCGGGAGCAAAGTCGTCAAAGAAGAGTACTAAGGAGAAAGCGGCGGCGCGCTAGAGAAGCTCAAGCCTCCTTACTCCTCTAACCCCAATTGTGGTCAGAAACAGACAGTGATGATCGGGCGAGGCGAGAAGCCGCCGAGCCAAGTCACTTCCTCGCCGTCATCTTCCCGGCAGAGACTTCGTCAGCACCTAGCAAGGCTGGGTGCATTACAGCACAAATAATCAGCTTTGTATGAATAGACATGACTACTATGGAGCAAAGGGACATAATTATCCCATCACTTATATCCCGATGGCTAGGAGCACGGTCTACTGCCAGGTAGAACGAGTTGTCCAGCATACAAAAGGCTCCAGTTAATTCTTACCAAGTGATGCCGTAGGTCGTTGCAGGTTGATCGATTATCGAGCCCATAGATGATAGCTGCATGTGAGAGGACATGAAAGGGCTTCGTCCCCCCCAGCTTCTCAAGTGACAATGAACTGTGCAATACTTCGGCTGCCTTGAGGCTCTGCGTGATCTGTATCGTTGTGAGACTGGAGGTGTCAAGAGTTGGCCGGGCCGTTAACATCAAGCCGGGCCGAGCCACGTGCCCGGACCCCCGCCCCCGCAAGATCGGCATGCATGTTGGCCAAGACATCAACCAATAACCAAGGCAGTAACCGGCGCTGCCATGTCATGCCATGATCCGAGCATGCCATGCCAGGACAGGAACAATGGAACCCGTCAAATGCACATCATGGCCACTATCGATTGAGCATCTTGAACCATAGAATGTTATGATTTGGAGAAACTCCTCGCAGTCGTTACTCTTGAGTTGATCTCTCCGTAAGTGCAGTCTTCACATTCAGAGATCGGAATACACTAACACCGTCACAGTATACCCACTTCCTCATACCGATCATCCCAGGTGTCACCCGGAAAGCAAATAAACAGCCTACAGTGTCACACAAGTACGCGTTGCCCAAGATGGTCATGACAGTGACAACATCAACCGGAAACCGGGTGACCATGTACTGCCTGGGCAGCCTCACATTCGTCCCCAGCGAGGCAGTCAAAGACGAGGAGACGCATAAGCAGGTACTACAGCGGCTGGCCGAAACCAATGACTTTGCGACAGCCATCCGGACGTGGTTCCACCTAGCCGACGACGCCAATGTTCCTGAAGCCGATGAGTACGTGTACCATGCGATTGCCAGCGTGAAGCTGTCACAGGTCCAGAGAGCGGTTGATGTGGGCGGGGCCAAGGGCATGCATGGCTGGTATAGGTTGGAGGGGGGTGATTTGGTATGTGTTGCTGATGCTGAGGATTTTCATTGGGGAACCCCTTTTCTTTGTTTACTTCACTTTCAGCTCCCACATCCACAACGGCACCGGGCTCACTCAACGAGTCTCACTTCTATCTCTGCCGAGGATATGTTTGTATATCATGCTAACATCCACCCACCACAACCCTCCAGCTTCCTCCACCACCGCAAGCAGACATAGAATCCTACATCTCCATCTTCCTCCCATCAACAGCCACAGCCTCGGCCCTCACCGCGTTCCAATCCAACGCTAAACGCTCCTCCATCCGCCTGCGCTCTGCCACATACCTGGCCTCCAAGCGCTACATCGCATCTGACGACCATCCCCTCGGCAACCAGCTCATCATTCCCAAGACCAAGAAGGACAGCAAGACTCCGTTGCCTTGTAACCCCTACTTTGATTTCTGGGCCTGGTCCTGTCGGAACTTGGAATGGTGCGGGCCTGTGCCTATTTCCTCTTCTTCTTCACCCCCTAATAATAACGATGAAGAAAAGAAAGATGACTCAAACGAAAACACCAACAAAATCATCCTCACCAACCCCCGCATGTCCCACCACGTCCTCCCCATCTTCATGCACCACTTCGGCTGCGCCGTCCCCTCCCACGAATCCCTCTCCCTCCTCAAACTCTTTGCTCGCGGTCGCCCCATAATCGACATGGGCTCCGGCAACGGCTACTGGACTTTCATGCTCCGCCAATACCTCTCCTCTCTCGGCCCCTCCCCCTCCTCCTCCTCCTCCTCCTCGTCGCAACAAAAAGTCTACGCGGTAGATAACAACCAGTCAGAATGGCGAGTGATGTGGATAGACGACACCATCGTCGCCGACGGCATTCGCTGGCTTTCCTCTTCCTCCCCTTCTTCTTCCACTTCTTGCCCAAGTAAGGGAGGGAAGGATATGGTTTTGTTGTTGGTGTATCCGATTGTGGGAGGTGATGGTAGCGCGGCGGGCGGGAAGGAGGGGGGGTTCACGAGGGAACTGATGAAGGCTTATAAGGGGGATACGATTGCCGTGGTGGGAACGCAGAATGGGAATGGGTATACGGGGTTTAAGGGGTGCACGATGGATGAGTATATGGAACGGGAGTGGAAAGAAGAAGGGTGGAGGAAGGTGGTGCAATGCCCGTTGCCGAGTTTTGCAGGGAAGGACGAGGCGTTGTTTGTTTTTCAGAGGGGGGAGGCTTTGGGGGTTAAGGATAATGATAAAATTGGTGGTGGTGTTGGGGCTTCTGGGGGAGCCGAGGGGACTGCGAGTAAACCGAGGAAGAAAAAGAAGAAGAGTGGGAAGAAGAAGGAGGTGGAGGCGGAGAATAAGCATGGGGAAGATCAAGGGGAGGGGAAGGAGGAGGAGGAGGAAGGTGCTAATGAGTGAATGAGTCGGGGAGGATATGTGGATGATGGAGCCCTTAAAGACCATGGCGCTAGCAAATGAAGAAGGAGTTGAGATGTGTTGAACCGCTTGAAGAGGAAAAAAGTGCGGTCATAGTAACAGAAAGGTTGAGAAATCAACTGAAAAGAAACAGCCTTACTTGTACATGATGGAAAGATAGAGATATCACCGAGCGATAGAGGAATTTCAGAAGAGGATAGATAGGTATGTTCTGCCCACGTATTATTATTCGTGACTGCCTGCTATGTATCTTCCTCTGAGACTTCTTAAAGATTCAATACCATTAGCCTCACATCCCAAAGAAGCATAATATCAATCAAGATAGGTATCCCTCCACTAAGACTTCAACCCATCCCTCTCCTTTCACTCCCCCCTACCCTCCACCCCCTCCGCCCTCTTCTTCAACCCCTCCATCCACACATCAAACCCCCTCATGATCTGACTCCCCGCTGCCGCCTTCACCACCGGCGCCAACACCCCGTAGAACGTCTCCCAGCATTGATACGCCGTCTGGGGCTCGTCAAGCGTTCCAAAGGGAGGATAAACTTCGACAAACTCTTGCACGCGCTCGCACCGGAGCATCCAGCTTGGCATGAAGAGAGTGGGGCGGGTCTTCCAGGCTATGCGGAAGCCGGTGCGGCGGAGTTGGAGTTTGTTGTTGTTTTGAGGGGAAGATGAAGATGTCGCTGCTACCATCTTGCCTTTGTCTTTTTCTTGGATAGCGGAGGTGTCATTATCATTTCCTTCTGCGAGAGGAGCATCAACAGCAGCGATACCATCATCATGGTTATCGTTTTGACTTTCAACACCACCACCGTCAGGAGAGTTGTCCTGAGCAGCCCCAGTCTCACCACCAGTCTCACCCCCAGTCCCAGTCCCAGCCCCAGTCCCACTACCACCAGCACTAGGCAAACTCGCAGCCGACCCCGAAACAGACGAGACATCCGCCTCAATAACCTCGTCAATCCTTTCAAGACGGCTGACTTCCAGCGCAGTGTTGCGGGCGCTGCTGTCCTCTGATAGAGGGTCCATATGGACGTGGAAAGTGAATTTGGTGCCTAGGCGGAGGAACTCTGGGCCAACCAGGTTGGGGAGGGCTTGGTGGTCAGAGGAGGAGGAGGAGGAGGTTGAGGAGTGGGAGTTGGTGGTGGAGAGCGTTCCTGAAGCAGCAACAGGAGCGGACTCGGTTGCTGCTGACTGAGACTGAGACTCGGCCACGGGAACAGGTAGGTCTACCGGCTCCCGGGGCTTGCCAGCCTTGGGTTTTGACTTGTCTTTATCCTTCTTGGACTTGGACTTTTTGTCCTTTGGCTGGTCACCATCTGGCTGAGCGTCTATGATGCATTTCCTGCAATAGCGGTTCCATGTTGGGTACTCTGACGCCTTCAGAAGAACTTCAAGACAAGTACGAGGCGCGGCCTTGATGTGTGCCGAACACGCTATGGTGAATGAGCCGGCTCCGGGCTGGCCGTGGGTGGGAGTAGGAAAGGGGCCGAGGGACCCGGTGGCGGCTGTGTCAGGCGGGATTGGGGGCGAGGGCGAAGCCATATCGAAGATGGGAGCTTGAAGGGATCAGACTGAGACGTCAGCAGTCAGCACTGTCAACTGGTTGGCAGCGTCTTGAGACGTTTGCTGAGGCGGGAGACAGTCTTCTTAAACTGGAGGTGGTTTCAATATGTACCTGGCGTGCTGGAATGCTAGCAACATACCAATGGAGCAAGGACCTCTGATGATCTCGAGTTTGCTTGCTGATCAGACTGATCTAACCAACACACCAAGACGAGGTCGTACCCAAGGGGGTTGTTTGATGTTTAGTCCATCCCATGTAGCTTCAGCGCAGAAGATGTCAATGTAGTGCTCGTAATCCTTTGTTTTGTATGAGTTGAGCTATGCCATCACGCAAAAACCGGTTGGCTGCAAGATACGAGCGGCCGTGCATGAGAGGGGTTACCGTCGTCCCCAATTCTTGATCACATCTCTGAAGGTTGTCGTGTTGTTGAGAGTCCAATGGCTGGAATGCACTAACAATTACACGTGCCAAGAGGGGTACATGGAGTTGTTGCGCAAGAACGACGCTAACAAACACTAACAAACAAACCAGTATACAAGACTAGAACAACGTCCAAAATGAAAACGGAAAACAGAGTTCAAATGCGCTGACTACGACGATTCCATTTCAACAAGAAGCACGGAAATAAAATAAAAAGGCAAAAAGATTGCATGGGACGGCTGAGCCAGGATTTGAACCTGGAACCTCATTGGGACCCTGGGCCACCTACAAAGATGCATCAACCAGGACCACCATATCATCGGTACTGGTGCACCACACCACTCGACCACCGTCCCACTTATTGTCTGTTAAAATTAGATAGGTATCTAACACCTTCCCTATAAGCCCCTAAACATCATGTTAACAGGCGCTATCTCCGCTATTTAGCGGACATTCCCGCCCAGGGATCCGCTGCCGTCACTTCCCGTTCACTTCGATGGGACATCCCCGGGCCATTCTACCGGCGTCCGAGGTTCTCGCTTTTTGACGACAACAACAAGAATGACCACGACAGATCTCCCAAGATGGTCGTCCTCCGACTCGCATGACAACCATGGACACCTGCGAAGCGAACGATGAAGTTTTAACGCCCAAAGGGTGGACAAAACGCAGATAATTAATCGCTATCAACAACAAAAACAACAGCGCAGATTTGCAAACCGCGAGAGGAAACATGCTCCGGACCAGCAAACGGCAGCACCTGTTCCCTTAATATACGTAACGGAAGTTGGGATTCTCCTTGTCCGTCAGATCCTCAAACGCATGAACCATCTTTGCGTCAGCAGCCTCCTGCACACCCGCGGCAGCGAGCTCGTCCCGCTTCTTGTTCTGGTGTACCAGATAGAACCGGAGACCGACGATGACGACGACGAGCAGGCTGTAGCAGCCCAAGTGCGTTGAAAAGGCGATGAAGTACCGTGGCTTGTCGGTGTCCAAGAAAACTTGGGGCCCTAGCCGATACACATCACAGTCAGTAAAAGGTGATCACCACGCTGGGTGGAAAGATAAGAAATAACTTACCAATGGCATTTCCGGTGGCCCAGATGATAAAGTTAAAGGCAACGGCGACAGACTTCTTGGTTTGGCCACCCACGTTCCGCGAGAGCATGGACAAGGCCAGCGTCTGGGCGGACCAGAAGGACAGCGTGATATAATAGCAGATGACCAGCCCAATCTTCTGCGTCTTGGTATCCGTCGGCACTGTCATGAGACAGATGGTGCCGATGAAGGACGGAATGCAAAAGCCCAGCATCGTCAGCAAGTTCTGATTCGTCTTCTTTACGATCCACACGGAGCCCAACAACACGATGATGATATAGAAGCCCAGCACCATGGCCAACAACTGGGTCTCGAGCAGAGAGAACCCAAAGCTGCTGATGATGATACCCTGGAAGCTACCGAGGCCGCTGGTCGGGAGCGTCGTGCACAGCTGGACGAGAGCATATCCCCAGACCTGCGGGTCCTTCAAGGCCTCATAGACCTGCTCCTTCTTGAACTTGCGGTTCTGCACGCCCGTCTGGTTGGACCGCACGCGTTCGACCATCAGCCTCTTGTCCTCCTCGGTGAAGCACTTCGCACGCATCGGCGAATCGGGCATCCACCAGCCGACAAAGAGGCCATACAGGACCGAGACGATGCCGTAAGACAGAAACAGCCATTGCCAGGACTTGAGGGGGCCGGTCTTGATCAGCGAGAAGCAGTAGGCCAGGAGACCGCCGACGATCTGCTGGGCGCCGTTCATCATGTACCAGTAGGTCACCCGCGAGGCTTGCTCCTCGCGCTTGTACCAGATCGAAGACAGGATGACAAAGGCTGGCTGGCAGGCGGATTCGAAGAGACCGAGCAGCGTGCGGACGACCACCAGGCCGGTGAAGTTCTTGCAGAGTGCGGTGCAGGCTAGGACGATGCCCCAGGCTATGATCATGAAGCTGAGGTATTTGGCGATAGGTACGCGGGCGATGATGTAGTTCTGGGGATACTCGACGATGAGGATGGTGATGTAGATGCAGGTGGTGAGCCATGAGTACTGGGGGAGTGACGATTTATTAGTGGCAACGATTACAGGACGATGTAAGGCGCTTCAGAACGAGAAAGCTGTATTGACGTACTTGCTGACCATGTAGACCAGTGTCTTCTCTGATGCCCATGATGGAGGAAAAACTCAAGGTCCCCTTGTCGATGGCCTGGATGAAGTAGGTTGTGATCATGATGGCAAGCACTCGTTTGTCGATCAACCTGCGCAGGCGAGCATTCTCCTCTTCCGAGATTTCGAATGCTTCATCGGCGACATATTGGGCTAATTCTTTGTCGACCTTGTCGTATCTTGGCTGGTTTCCCTTATCCAGATCTGGAGAGAGAGTTCTTTCAACCTCTTCCAAGTCGTGCTTGTCGTCGACTTGGTGGACATCCCTCTGTGGACTGACCATGTTTGGATCTCTGATGTCTGGGAGATGAAGACGACTCTTGACATCCAGAACAGACCAAGTTGGAGATGAAGACGCAAAGAGGATGGAGACAGGAGGATAAAGGGACGGTAACATCGTGGAGAGACAGAATCTGGGGTCTTATCAGTCTTGCTGATCCGGCTTCTACCCCATGGGGAAGCCTGTCCCAACTGCAGACTAACAGACACCAATCATACGATTCCTGGTGTTCGTGATCATCCTTTCTCCTGTTTCATTGCCGACTTTCTTTTCTTACAGGACAGTCTGCTACAATACACGCCGGTGAGATGGGTTAAACCTACCCCGAGCAGGGGTTTACTTGGAAGTTGGCTGGGTCGTTTTCAGCCCCCAAGGGCAGTCGTCTCGCCATCGTGGGGGTAAGGATGGATGGGGGAAAGTAGTAGCGGTCTCACTACCGCAACGTTGCTTTCACAACGGTTATCTTTCGAATTTCGGGGGTTCTTATTGAACTCAATGGCCTACATGTGTTTCACAACTTGTTCCCCAAGACGCCCTTCAAGATGTTGACCATCAGGGAAGTCCCTGAGGTCTAACCATTCCTCACTTCACCAGCCTGCCTTGCCACCCTCGACTTATGATGGAAAGTGTGTCAACCATGAGATGTATCACCTCCCCAACACAAGACCACCAGACATTCCTGCCCTCGGTCTGAAAAGGGGCTTCCCCTCGACTCTCGGTCCGTTGTGCCCCGGACAGCACCCTTTAGCGCCCTTCCCCGCAAACAGCCAGGCGCCTTCCCCAGCCTTCCCCGCACGCCATGAAGCGCCTGCCGACGCTGCTAGCATAGTGGCTGGCGAGTCACCTGCAGTTGTCTCGGGGTGATTCCGACCGAGCTCCCCCAACCCTTTCAGTGCAACTCTCTGCCATGATATCCGAGGGCGAGACATCATCACCATGTGGATTCTCCACCAAGCAGGAGAGATCTTGAGAATAAAAGCGAACGGGCCACTCGGGTAATTCGTGGTTGTTGGGTGGTTTGCACCAAGAACCTGCCAGTCGGTCTGAAAACCTAAACGCCCTCCAACCATCACGGCCCTCGGTCTTTTGTCCCACTACCACACTGGCACGGCGTTGTCACTAGGTACATATCAACCAGTGCAAGGCATCACATACATCAAACTCGGCCAAGATGCCAGCAGAACTTCACGGGGTCAAGTCTGCGGACATCGACTCCAACATCAGATTGTTAATCGACGCCCTGGTCAACATCAAAGACAAGACAGGCGAGTTCCTGTTAACTCTCGAAGATGGCCGTGTAATCGACACCAAGGGCTGGAACGACTGGGAATGGACGCATGGCATCGGTCTCTACGGCATCTGGCAATACTACGAGCTCAAAGGCGACCCAGACTGTCTCCAGATCATCGAGGACTGGTTCGCCGACCGGTTCGCCGCCGGCGGGACCACCAAGAACATCAACACCATGGCCGTCTTCCTCACGCTCGCCTACGTGTACGAGCGCACGGGGAACCACACCTACCTGCCGTGGCTCGACAGCTGGGCCGAGTGGGCCTACCACGACCTCGAGCGCACCAAGTACGGCGGCATGCAGCACATCACGTACCTCGAAGTCAACGACCAGCAGCTGTGGGACGACACGCTCATGATGACGGTCATGCCGCTGGCCAAGATCGGCCTGGTGCTCAACCGCCCCCACTACGTCGAGGAGGCCAAGCGCCAGTTCCTCCTGCACATCCAGTATTTGTTTGATGCCAAGTCCGGCCTGTTCTTCCACGGCTGGGAGTTCAACGAAAAAGGCGGCGGGCACAACTTCGCCAACGCCCGCTGGGCCCGCGGCAACAGCTGGCTAACCATCGTCATCCCCGAGTTCATCGAGCTGC
This sequence comes from Neurospora sp. CHS-2018a, assembly GCA_009802275.1. Lineage (NCBI taxonomy): Eukaryota > Fungi > Ascomycota > Sordariomycetes > Sordariales > Sordariaceae > Neurospora > Neurospora sp. CHS-2018a. Next base: position 186,832 of record RAKG01000067.1, read on the forward strand.
TGGACCTCGGGCCGCAGGACCCCATCGGGGCCATACTGCGGAGCACGCTCGAGGCGCAGTGCGAAGCACTTAAGTCTCTGCAGGACGTCGAGTCCGGGCTGTGGCGGACGCTGCTGGACGTGCCGGAGAGCGAAGGGTCGTATCTTGAGGCGAGCGCCACGGCCGGGTTCGCGTTTGGCATCCTGAAGGCGCTGAGGAAGAAGTACATTGTTGGCAAGGAGTACGAGGACGTGGCGGTCCACGCGCTGAAGGGGGTTCTGGATAATATCAGCGACAAGGGGGAGCTGCTGAATACGTCGTTTGGGACGGGCATGGGGAGGGATTTGCAGCATTATAAGGATATCCCGATTACTAGTATGCCGTATGGCCAGGCTATGGCGATCATGGCTCTTGTGGAATTTTCGAGGAGGTTCATCTAGGGAGAGAAAATAAACAAAATAGAAAGTCACCGATAGAGCAGGTCAGGTACACTTTGTGTTTATGTACCCCCCCCCATCAGGTGGTTGAAGGCATTCACCAAGGCAAAGGGCTTGCTTGCTTGGTCAATGTTGATGCGGGACAGCTATTAACAATGACCGCCAGAGCCGTCGACCTGCGACCAAAGCAGGAATCACTCACTGCATCACAGACCTCCAAGAGAAATCCTGAAGCAAAGGAGCAACACGGCAAAAAGAGAAAAAAAGGGTGCTGGTAAATGTTTGAGTGCCACTGCCCGGAATCGAACCTGGGGCCTGCCATTCTGGCTCAAGCTACTGACCTTAGTCGTACAAAGGCGAGCGAGTCGTCCTGAGCGTGTGCTACCACTACACCACGGGGCCATTTACCAGCTGTTGGGTTGTTGGTTACCGACCCACGAGAGGGTGGTTATATACCTAGGTACTTATTCGGGCGGTGACGCATTTCCTTCCCTCGCAGGGAGCTGATAGAACAATTCATTCAATGATGAGGGAGATCATCGCTCCTGCCCTGATCGGACATGTTAGGTCATGGCATCTGCGACGCAGGCCGTGTCCTACATACCTCTTAAGGACTCGTCGGACGAAGTCCGAAGTTCCCCTTTTCTCTCTCTATTGGCTAGCTAGATTCATCATCAACATCATCAACATCATCAATGAGAGAGCCATTCCATCAACAGCGTTTCCATCCATCATTCACCTTCTTCCACAACGAACACATCCTGGCATAGATAGGACCGCAGACCCCGATGCCACTACCGTCCTTCGACTCTGACCTCGCCTTCTCTCTACCTAACAGGCTGCAAACCCTTCAGTTTGCCCGTTTCTGCCCCATCCACGGCTTTATCACCTGCATCGAGTCCACCGCGTTCGGTACCCGTCCGAGGATCCCGTCGCCCCGCTTTGAGAGAGTACTTGAATGCCACAAGCGAAGTGCGGAGGATTCTGGAGACATAAGCTGGGATCAAAACCGACTGGATTGTGAATTACAGATACTCCCAGTTATACGAAGTGGTCTCTGAGGGGGTTGGGAATTTTGTGCTGCTAGACGATTGAAGGTACAAAGTAATCTGGCAGAGCTTGACGAGTCTTTGTCCACCCAACCAAGTGCATTACTATGTACGCACGCCTGGGACGTATTGGGACAAAGGCCGCTTTATCTGTGGAGTAGTTAGTGATCTTGGATTGGAAAGATCATGATACAATCCGCTGGAGTGTAAAAGGCGGCGACTTTTTGATTTGATGTTCTTAACCGTCCTCATCTCCACGGGTACTAGCCCTAGCTCCGGATCCGGTCCCCGTTCGGCTTCAAGGCCGGACTTACACAAGCCAAGATGGCCACTACGACCCAAGAGTACGACCTAAGACTACCACAGTACGACGTGAGCGTCTGTTGTTGAGGGTTTGTTGGGGGATTCGCAAGCATCTGGGGGATTTGCAACTGTCAGTCCCACAGGTTACGCAAGTCACAGACAATCCTTGGGCCTGTACCTCTTGAGGAAAGCTCATACTCGCAAGCTGCTACTCTAATGGTATCGTCGGTCCCTGGCTATAACACGCTGGTTAATTGCATGCCTAATGGCGATCAGGGTGTCGTTCAGATATTCCTGAGATATCTTGGTTCGATTTGGTAATTTGGATGCATTGCGGGTGCCACGACAGGAGGCCAGGAGCGAACCATAACAGGAGGCCTAGGATGTTAACGGGGTAATGCTGCCTTTTAATAAAGACTTAGCGAGCCCACGGTTGTTTATGTTGCATTACATAAAGAATCAGCACTAGACCATTCTCGAACCTGGCTCCTGGAAGCTTCATATGCACAAACTCGGGGGACAATTTGAGACGGACGAACTTCCCGGTCTCCCGGTCGTGCCGGTCTCCTTCCCGCGGCGGGAGATTGGAGGAGCAAAGTATGGGGTGTTCCATGCTCCTCTTTTACACAATCCTTTAAGCCTAAAGGGTGTTCCCGCTACGACCGTGGTATTAGGCGGCCAAAGCACAAAGCGAAGATGCAGATGTCGTGGATAATTTCGGAGCAGTTGACCAAAAATAAACAAAACACTGCGAAGACACTGTGAGGTTTCCCACCCGCCAACTCGCCAATTCGAACTCTGCAGTAGTTTTCAGAGCCAACCACGTCGTCAGCACAGAAACATACTGTGAAAGGGAATATGGACCCCATAAGCGGTCGAATGATAGGCCATATCCTATCTTCGTTCATCCCCAACCTCCGTCGTTTGCGTGAAGCATGTCGAGGTGGATGCCGTCCAAGAACGAATATCTCTTCAGGTGTTGTCGACTCCCCTCTAGTGTACTATGAAACTGTCACTGACATAAACCAGTGAATATAGTTTCTTCCCGCCCTCGGATTCATGAGGCTCGGATTCATAATTCAATGACAACTCTCGGACTTTAAAGGAAACTAATTGCTTGCCCGAGGTTAATGGTCCTCAAGTTCATTGGTGTGAACTCCTCTCGCCAGGAACCAACAGGAACCAACAGCATCTCCTTGGGTAGCAAAACAGCTGCAAAAGACTGCAGGGATCGTAACACTTGCCGTCCCAGAACCGATACTCCTATGCAGAGTATCATCGTCTATGTCTCGGTACCGCGGCCTATACCTTCTGGAAGCCAAATAGCCAATACGCCACGCGGTCATTGCCGTTGTCAAGCAGCGCTTAGACCTTCGCCAACTTCGCTTCCTGTTCCTGCGCTTAGCTAAGTATAGGATAGAGGCGTTTCCAAGAGGCAGAATCGGCAAGACGGCTTCGCGGTAGATATGCCTTTGAGTCTACAAAACGTGGAATCATGCAAAATTCGGAAAGAGTGGTTCTTCGCTCGGACCTTTAGGAATCGGAACTGGACGTGAACGAGAAGCCGCATCAAAAACACATGAAAGTTGGGAATATGGTGGGGCCCGAGGACATGATGTGAATATATAAAGGTTTGGAAGACAGTCTGTCTGTTGATCTTGCCTTTATCAGTGTTCCCCTCACCTCTCCAGCACCTCAAGTCGACACCTTCGGAAGAGATCAGGCCCGCCATCATGCATCTTACATCCGCTCTTGCCCTTTTGGGAGCTCTCGCCAGCACGGCATCTGCCTTGAACCTTCCCACCTTCAACCAGCAAGCCATTGACTTGGGCTCGGCTCTCGCTTCTCTCAACAAGCTTGCCAGCGCAAACGCCTACAAGAACTTCAAGGGATCATGCAAGGCGAACAACGTAAAAGTTCGTCAGGAATGGTATGTATTGATGAACAGGAGCTATCAAAGAAAGACCTTACTGACACCACGATAGGCGTACGCTTCCTCCTGGTCAGCGCAGGCAGTTTATCAAGGCCGTCCAGTGCATACAGAAATCACCCAGTGTCTTCCCTGACATCGAGGGAGCTGTAACGGGCTATGATGACTTTACCTGGATCCATCTGATCAACACTGTCAACATCCACTACTCCGGCTTGTTCCTTAGCTGGCATCGTCTCTTTATCCACCAATATGAGAAGAAGCTAGAAGCATGTGGCTGGAAGGGTAAGTCCACAACAAACCCCCTTTACCACAACTTCCACTAGTCAACCCAATATCTAACACTCCAATTATAGGGGGTCTCCCATACTGGGAATGGGGAATGGACACCAAAGACCTCACCAAGTCCCCCATCTTCGACGGCTCCGACACCTCCCTCGGCGGCAACGGCGAGTACATTCCTCACGAGGGGCTCACAATGCCCATCTGGCCTGACCGTGGCACCACCGACCTGCCGCCCGCTAACGGCTCCGGGTGCGTAACCAAGGGTCCCTTCGGGGGGATGCAAACCCACCTCGGGCCCGTAGCCCTTCCCGATTACGGCTCACCCACCTACTCCTCGGCCGCCAACCCAGCCGCCAAAAACACGCGCTGCCTCAAGCGGGACCTGAACACGGCCGTGCTCCGGTCCGAAGGTTCCTTCCGCAACTCGATGAACCTGATCCTGTCTTCCCCGGACATCGAGATTTTTAGGGCGGCCATCGAAGGTGACCTGCGGTACAACAACGACACGCGGTATGCGCCCTTCAAGGACGCCAAGAGCGTGCACTTTGGCGGGCACTTCTCGATCGGCGGCGACCCCGGGTCGGATGCCTTTATTAGCTGTGGTGACCCGGCCTTTTGGCTGCATCACTCGCAGATCGATCGCATGTGGTGGATCTGGCAGAACCTGGATTTTGCGAACCGCCAGGGCGTGTTCGGGACGCACACGATCTTGAACCAGCCGCCGAGTGATAATGTTACGGTGGAGGAGTTCCTGGATATTCATCCTGACTTCCCGTCGGCGCAGATCAAGAAGTTGATGAACACTGTTGGGGATGAGCCGCTGTGCTATGTCTATGCTTGAGGGATGAAAATGAGGAGAGGTTGAGCGAGATACCCGATATAATGAAACAGACACACGAGATAATGCCGTATATGTCGAATGTTGACTATACAAGCAAACTACACAACTATATGCTTTAATCAGAACATAGAATAACCACAACGAGCACAGTTCCCGGCATAGAGGCTGGGTGAAGTCATCATAAAATCAATGCTCGCACCTGGACGGACAATAGTCACAAAAGCCGTCACAGTACAAACATAGTAGGTACCTATGGTTAGCAGGGGTCGGCTTCCGCCAGTACCGCAAGTCGTCCAGGCCATCTACGGTGTTACTGGCTTTAAATATCGTGGGCCTGGATCTTTGATCTGCCCCTGGTATACTGTTTACTCATCACTAGAGGTTCCTAGGTACAAACCACGAGAGGCAAGCACCCGGTAGCAACTTTCAGCTATCTTCGGACATGGCCATCTTCTCTCTTCGAAACAAACAACCGGCAGTGTATACCTGACATCCAGGAGCAAATCCAAAATTGGGTGTGTTACACCGCCGTTTTTCACGTCAGTTAGGGAATGTCTCAACGCCCCCTCATAATCCCGATCCGGTCCTATGTTGGCCACCATTAACGGCCGCATCGAATGTCGCAAATCCATCTCGGTATAAACCTTTCGGCCATACCATAGGAGAGAATACGGGCTTCGCTCCCATCAATGTCACATTCAAAGATGAAGTAGTCAAAGTTCAGCCAAAGAGGCATAATTTAACCCCTGTCGTCAGTTTTATCTGAGCAACACCAAAGTTGGGCTTCTTCTATCTCCAGTTTGGTTATTTGTTCCGGTGGTACATGGCCTCATCACTAGACATTTTACACTCCCAAGGACACATGGGCCATCTCACATAAAGAAAAGAAGCAAACCCACTGAAAGACTAACACACTCCTAGAAAATACCCCCCGAGATAGATGACCATAAAGAAACCTAGGCGTCATTGCGTCAACATAAGCGAAGGACCCAGCAATATCCCATCTAGTAACTGTATAGAGTGTACAACGCACGCTGAATGTAGGGCAGAACACTGTGCTCAATGAAATCGTCACCGATGATGCTCCAGGCACCAAAACCTAGGTAGTAGAACCACAAAACAGAAGCAGAAGAGAAAAGGTGAAAGGACAGAACATAAAAATGGGCCGATCTCTCAGCTGACTCCACGAACCAGCGAGCGAACACTACTCGCGCTTTCCAACTCGGTATCGCTCGGTCGTGCCGCCAACTCCTTGTGGTGAATCATCGTGTCGACAACAGCCGGCGGTTTCGACCTATATGTTCCCAAGCTAGCCAGAACAGCCACCCCTGCCACCGCCATCATCAGGAGCATCTGAAACCTGAACGCGTCCGAGTACACCGTCTTGACCAAAGCTTGCTGTTCAGGTGGGAGCATAAACACAGCCAGCGGGCTCCTGTGAAGCTGGTCAAGGACAGTCGCAGGAAACCTGCCAGCCTCCGTGGCAGGGCCGAGAGATCTCTGCAATATGTCGTTGAATATGATTGTGCAGATGCCTAGACCCAGAGAGCCTCCAAGCACTCGCACCTGTGCGACGGCGCCTTGTGCAGCGGCCAGGTCCCCGTGGCGAGCCTCGATGGCTGCAATCATGGTACAGGCGGCGAAGCACAAGCCAACGCCGAACCCGTATATGGCCGTAAACCCCAGTATATATCGGATATCACCTCGCTCCGTCGTGTTCGAAAAGCCATAGACCAGACCCAATCCAATCACCTGGAGCGAATTTCCGGCCGCAAGAGTATGGCTTGTGAGATTTCGTTTTTTGGAGATGCTTCCGGCTAGGGTAGATCCGAACGCACACGACCCCAGCATCGGAAGGAGATGGATACCAGCTCGAAGGGCACTGTCGCCGTAGATGACTTGGAATCGCTCGGGAATTTTGATGACGAGAGCAATATAGACGAGGCCCGTAAGAAACGTGACTCTACACTTTAAGTTAGCGCAAATTGCGTACGACCAAAGTGTTGCCGTAATGGGTCAAAAGGGAGACGGGGGCCGAGACGTACATGATGGTTGATAGATAAACGCGGCCGGTCGCCAGTCGCACGGGGAATATCGGCTGGATGTGATGATTTTGCCCGTAGAACAGATACGTCTCCCAGACCCCCAAGAGAATCCAGCTCAACCCAGCGATTACCAGAGACCAGATGATAACCGGGCTAGACCACTTCCAGACGTACGAGCCAGCTTCCTGCACGCCAAATACCAGCAGAATCGAAGCAACAATGAGGAGGAGGTTGCCAATAAAGTCGATCTTGCGGATGCCCGTCCATCCTTCGTATTGTCGTCGTCGGTCGTCCGGCCAAAGAGAGTAAATACCTATGAGCGCCAGTGCGCCGCAAGGGACACTGTGAGAAAACCCGGTTAGACAAGAGATAGCTAACCACCAATTTGAGGTGGGAGGGGTAAACCAACTTGATCCAAAAGATGCCTCTCCAAGTCCAACCAGCTGAGATTCCGCCTCCTAGCAGTGGGCCCAGGACGTATGATATGGAAAGGGTGATGCCGACCAGAGCGCCCACCATCTCGGGTTTGCTGGGCCCTTGTTCGAGAAGACAGACCTGTGCTAGGCTGTAGAGGCCCGAACCGCCGATCCCCTGAAGTGCTCGCGCTGCGATCCTAGATGGTAGAATGAACTGTGTTAAATGCCGAGGCAACTTGGACGACGAGATTTGGGGGTATAGCATACAGTTGCTTCATCGAACCGGCAAGGGCACACCAGACCGAGAACCCAGAGAAGAAGACCCATGCGATGGCTAGAAGGTTTCGTCGACCGTAAATATCGCTCAGTTTAGAGAAGCCGACGGCAAAGCCTGTGTTTCCACAGAATACAGTCAGCAGGCTTTCATAAGAGCATTCCCTCCGTTTATAGGATGCAAAGTGACAGCAGCGCTTCTTGCCCGAGTGTATCCATAGATTGATACTCACTCATGTATGTTAAGAGATATCCTAGAATTGTCCAAGGAGCATCTTGAGCATCCCCCAAATCCAGTGATATCGAAACCAAAGCAGTCGAAACGATGGAGGTGTCAAGACACGAGAACATCAGACCGGCGCATATACTGTGAGTGACAGGAGTTAGTCAAGTTCAGACACAAGAGGTTATAAGGTTGCTACTAACGTGAATGTAAGAAGAACTCGGCGAACTGGTGACCTTGATCCATGTTGAACTGTCCCCGAGTGTTCCTCTTGTGTTTGTTGGTGTTGTTGTTTGCTTTCGTTGGAGACGATTCGATCAGTCCTGTGAATCTCCTCGGTGATGTCTGAAAGGGAATGGACGTCATTGTTCTCGTTGCTGTCATGGCCATATGATGGAAGAGTCATGCTGAAAAATGTAGAAAGACAAAAGAGAGGACTTTCGAGATTATCTCTGCGAAAAGAGTCAACGAAGAAGCAGGTTCGGTGTACTCCTCCTCCGGGTTGTTGTGAATTCCTGGGGTGATGGTGTTCGCTGGCTGGCTGGAGAGCAGGGAGAACAGTTGGTCATCCCGCGAGCCGGACGTGGTGTAAAGCACCGAGAAATGCTAGGGTGGGCGTCAAGCACTTGTGGATAATCTTTTCGAGATGGAGCAAAATTCGTGTCTATGATGTTTGATGTGCGTGTATGATGCCTTCCCCGTCAAGGAAAGTTTGATATTCTCAGAGAGAAATTGTGGAAGGAGCAAGATAGCAGTAGCAGCCCGAAACGACCGACTGTGAGGAAACTTCGAGTTAGCGTCTCCGTCTTGAGTCCCAGCCCTTTCAAACCCTCTAACATCTGTCATGAATACCTCAGCCTAGGATGCCAAGTCAAATATGAGCAGCTGGACACCCAAGAAAGCTAGTAGTTATTGTACTGAGTCACCTTTGGCCTCCGATGTCCCGATCGCTATCCTCCGCCCTCACGTCGACAGGCATCATCACGGCAAAAACAGCAAGCAGTGTAAGAACGGAAAAGGGTCTGAGACATACCTGGGTATATGATGGACCTGGTTCAAGGTGGTAAAGAGTAAGATGATGATTTGGTGTGGTGTTGAGGTTTGAATCAGCTCACTTTCTCCGTCTTCCACTTATGTCGTCGTCACTTGTTGAATCTGCCCTATGTTTAAGAGAACTCGTTCGAGGAAAGTTTGACGAATCACGAAAGGAGTTACATCACAGAAGAAGGAAAAGAGAAACGAAGGAAGCCGACCGGTGCTCCCAACGGTTGGTTTCGCTTCGCCTCACCCTAGGCTGACTGAGTGACTGGACTGGCTCTCTTCAAACCAGAAATGACTGACCTCAAAGCCGTCACACAGATGATACCCGGCCGATGACGGGTGTCGTGCAATGTGTGACGGCACATGTATAGACAGGCTGGGAAACCCCCTCCTTTTTCGTTTCTCTTAGATGCAACTTTCCTTGTTGACTTTGCCCGATGTGGGTGCAAACTGTAAAGCTTCCCGTTCTGGCCCTGACGAATTCCCCTGGTTGATTGCCCTTTCCGAGTTGAAAGGATTTTCACTGCATTTTCCTTCCATAAAGGATACCTACCCACTGAATATAAGCCTTGACCCGCAGTTGGACTTTCCCATTGTAAATGGTAGTTCCCCCAGTCAAGTTCTTATGGCACAGGAGTTCTTCTCCAGGAATCAGTAAAGGTCCGACACCGAATTCCGCTCCCTACATCATCACTCGTCCGTTGCCAGCACAACACAAATCCCGGGATTATTAAAACCCGAGCCGCCACTCAACCGACGGTAGACCCTTCGCATTCTCATCCACTCCTCTTCTCCCTTTACCTCCAGGCGCCCGAGTCACTGTAACATGAGGACTGTTTCCAAGTGCTACATGCCCAACTCACACCAAGTAGGACGACCAGCCGGCAACGGACTGAACTAGCGAGCAATGGACACACCAGGAACAAGCGAGACACCTGTTTCCTCTCTGTGCAAATAGGGAAACGGGCGCCCAGGTCGTACGGCAGGCTGAGAAAGGGCTAGTGAGGCAAGATTTGATACCAAAGCGTGTAATGTGTGTCAGTGTATGCGACCTGGATGCATGTCTCGATCATTGTGTGTGAGGACCACCCACCAGGAAGGATTAGCTCTGAAGAGCGAGGTGTGTTGCAGACGACCGAGTGGACTGGTATGGGATACACCCGCCTTAGGAACAGGAGCCCCGGCAAGGTTATGATCTCCGGATCTCTCTCTCAAACTCTCCCACTCAACATCTTGAGGAGGGCTGAACGGACCTGGACTGGTCGGTCGGTGGCTGACAAACCCCTGCCTTGCTGTATGCGTGCGACCCAAGGCCTGCATGTCTTGCAGCGTCAAGAAACGGGTTAAGGGCGGGTAGATGCAGGATTTGTGTATATGATATGCAGAGAGCAAGCCTAGCAAGAGCCGTTGAGCGGGACTGCGGGATGACGAGGGTGGAGAGCGGCCAGCGGAGGTTCAAGGGGGCCAAACAGGACGGTTCCGGCTAACTCAACTCAACTCAACTCAACTCTCAAGCATACCATGGATATCTGATTTATCAGAGAAGCTGAGTGTAGCCAGCAAGTCCACCTCTTTGACGCTCGTCAAAGTCTAACTAATCCTGTACTACCACGGCACCTGACTCCCTAGCTTCAGACACGCATTAGCCTATGCGCGTACATCAGCCATTAGAAACATCCTCATCTCGATTGCGCTCCCCAGAGGTAGTACGCTTGATGGAGCCAGCAGGAATGACCCTACCCACTACTTGCTCTAGTATTCGTGCTGACAAAAAAAAAAGGCACGACATCGACAAGTTCAAAGCAAGTTTCCGCCGACAACGAAGAATCGATTCCATAGAACCATTTCACAACAGAAGAAACATGCTGCTAAAACCGTCAAGTCAAGTCAGAACAGAACATACATCACATAACACGTAGAAACTGCCGTAGGGTTTGGTAACCCACAAGATCCGGCAGGAACCCCTTCACTCTACTCTATCCTCTTCATGTATGGCTCGCCCTTAACCTCCATGATGTTGTTCCGCTCTGGAACCTAGGCTAGACAACGTTGCATCTCTTCCCTTGTTGTTGTTCGCCTCCCCTCTCCCCCTCTCTCCCTTCCTCCCTTCCTCCCTTCCTCCCTTCCCTTTCCTTCCGTCTCGCACTCATGCTCTGGAGCTTGGTGAGTACCATACTGAGACCTGTGGAACGAAGGATGGGGGGTTGGTGTTGGGATTATCCATACACGGTCACCTAACTACATACAGCGACATCACCTCTAGACAAGACAAGCTAGACGTGTAGGGAGGCAGGTAGGCAAGCAGGTCGAGGGAGACAAAGTAGTATGTATGAAGATGCCGATGGCCCAGCTCGAAGACATTAACGCTCCTCCTGCCGCTGGCGCTGGCGCTGTCGCTGGTATTGTCGTAGTTGCACAAACGAACACACAACAACGACACTGCCCAATCTCGCATGGAAGGCGTTTTAGAATTCTTCTATTTTGGCACGCTACCCTGGCCTCGCCTTCCCAGGTTGTTACCTAGGTAGGTAGATACGGTATGTTCCAAGGAGAATGTCTTCGGAGTAACGGCTTCTCCAGCCCTTCACCGGTCTCCTGAGGACACTGCCTCCTCAAGTGCGTCACTCAACGACCAATCTGCCAACTTACCAAATCGGGGGGTTCCTGAGTAGACATTCACATCCAGGTATAATCACCTTAACCCACTTATCTCAACCCAGCATATCTATCCCTTCCTCTCCCCTCCCCTCGCCCAAAGTAAGTATCCAGCCAAGTAACCAGGCCAGACAACCAAGCAGCCAGACATTCAGACAAGTCTTACTTCTCTCCACGGGTAAAACCAAGACAAGGACTAACGGCGCACCACACTGCAGCCGCTGGCCGCTGCTAACTTCGACCTGCTTTATCGTTTCGAGCCCACCTACCAACGCAGCATGTATGTTTGAATCAAAGAATGAGACACCAGATTCGGTTCACGCACGCATAGACGCCCGTCGTTGTGTTCTGACGGCGAGGAGTAAGGCTATTCAATCGGTTGGTTGTATGTCTGCAGTTGTAGGTAGGTACTTTGTCTGTGTGATGCAAACAACAGAATTCCGATTATCCGCCATTGCCCACGCCCCCCCGTTAAAAGTCTCATGTTTTACATAACATCACGCCTTACACCTTTCCTCCGACTTTCCCCCCCTCTCACTTCCACGTTTTCTCAAAGTAGGAACAAGAAAATGGTCATAGAACTAGCTTCCCCTTCTCTAACCTCCACAGAGAGCATGTCAACTAATCTAGCAGTTGATCCACACCAACAGAGAAATGATAAACTGTGCGTGATAAGTGTCATAGATATGTATGTGTGACAAGCGCTCTTGTTAGATTTCTTGCTTGAAAAAAAAAAGGGGGTATCGAAAAAAGTACATGAATCGAAAAAGGCATGATACATGTAGGTAGCCTGGTAGCTCCACAAGATGTTAATACAGACATCGGTTAGAAGACAAGTAGGAGAAGAAAAACCAAGAGACCAAAATAAAATAACAACCGCTCAAAAGTCCTCTCCCCGGTTACCACACATATCTCTCGCTTCCCACTTGGAGTTTATCAAACCAAACCTTGACCAACTGATCCGCCAGCTCGATCGATTCTCATTAGGTAGGGGTATAAATATTGCTTGCTGTGATTCTTTTTTCGTGCCCGGTCGTTGCTTGCGCCACCACCATACTCCCCAAGAGACCAAGAGACCAAGAAAATCAAGGGCCACATAAAGAAAAAGAGGGTACATGGAACAAGCAGACATGAGGCTGTTTAACGACAGTTCATTCACTGCTGCCCCCCCTCACCCCCTTCAAACCCCTCCAATATCTTCCTGGCCATATCAATCCTCCTCCTATACATCCTACTCTCCGCACTCGCCCTCCCATTCTCCGTCAATCCCAAAACGCACTTGCCCAGACTCGCCACCAGTCTCTCGACGAGGTACTTATCCTCGCGCAAAAGAGCCTGTAGAGCCGCGGGATTGTTGGTGATGCTGCTGATGCTGCTGCTCGTCAACCTCGAATCCGATCGCTGATTCTCCGTTTCCTGTTGCTGTTCGCACACACTCGCCGTCTCGCTCAAAAGCACGCTCGAAATACTCCTAAGCTCCTGGTCCGGCGTCAAGTAGACAGTTTCGGGCGTCGAAACGGCGGTATTAATAGCTGGCACGACCGTGCTGGCGGTATTTCCTCTGTTGCGCTGCTTGTTCGGCACCAGGGGAAAACTGCGGTTTGTCCCGGCCGAGCCGATGGAGGATACAGAAGGTCGGTGTTCAAGGTTAGGAGTGCTAGCGGCAGCGGAAAACGCACCCCGGCGCACGAAGAGACCGCTGTTGCGGTTGTTGTTGTTAGGATCGGAGTACTGCTGAGTGTCTGGACCACCACCTCCTTCGTGGACGGACAGGAATGATTCGCGGTTGCTGCGGATGGTGCCGGTGCTGGAGCTTTTGATGTTGGATATTGTTGAGCCGCGAGCACGGCTGTCGACCCTTGTGTTGCCGGTCCCTGCGCTGAAGGAGGCGCTCTTCCGTTTACCCGCACTCTCAAGATCCGGGGTGTACTCGTCCTCATAGGGGTACTCCTCGTATACCTCCTCGCTGATTGAATCGTCGGCTTCGTAGTACCTCCTAGGGCGACCTTCTTGAGCCGTTCGGAAAGTTTCGATTGTCGAAATTGAGTTAACGCTGCCCCGCCTGCTTCTAGAGTGGAAGTTGATGCTCCTACTATCACTGCCACCGCCGTTCATCCGTGTGTTTTCGTCGGTAATGGGGCCACGGGTGGTTTCGACCGAGTCTTCTGACGTATAGCTGATTTCGCTATCTCGCCTGGCCATGCGTTGTTGGCTGAGGGTGCCCATAGCGCTGTGTAGGAAGAAATGCTCGTAGTCGAATGCATCCTCGCGGTCTTCATGAGAGATTTGGTGCTGAACAGTATCGTGATAGAGCGATTCACCACCAACGCTCATCTGATCGTCGTCGAGCTCTTGCGCATCCTCGAATTCCTCGTCCCCGTTTTCGGTAAACGCATCAAAGTTGTCCTCTTCCTGAAACATTTTTCTGTCCGCAGTTGCTGAGGCCGGCTCGGGAAAATGGTCAATGGCTGACTCGAAGCTGCCCGAGATATCACCCTCCTCGTATGAATCGTCCTCGCTATCCAAGTTTCCTCGCAGATGTCCATAACTTCCTGGGTGCTCGCCATCGAGACTCGAGTCCTGTTCTCCGTTCCAGGGGTTTCTTTGCAGGGAATCAGGCGTGAAGATTTCCGAGTTCCTAGCCGAAGGCGTCTCTGTAAACCACTGATCGACTTGAGCATGAGTAAACGGGCTAGGCGTCCTAAGGCTTTGTACGCTCCGTCGCTTAATGCTATCGACTCGAGCCTGTTCCCGTAGACTAGAGATTTTACCCTTTAGATCTTTCATCTGATCTTTGATGCCTCGCATTTGACTCGTGGGAGCAGGTGTGGAGAGTATATCCCTCGAGCTTCCGCTGCTATGGTCGCTACCGTAAGCTGTCCCATGGTAAGAATGAATGGGACTCTCGTCGTCACCCGGGGCGGTTCCATCCGGTCGTAAGGTCTTCCCCGTTAGGATGTTGTACGTCTGACGGTGGGCGTCGTCTTCCCAGCCTCCTCGGATGGCCTCTGCGCTTTTCGACGCCGTTATTGATTGCCTGGAATTTCCTCCGTGAGAACCCATGGCGCTGTGTGACCTCTGGATGGATATCCGATATGGCAACCCATTCCGCATCGCGATATCGCTAGTTATTCGCGTATGACCAGAGTAGTTGGCCGAGGATGAACGGTACCCGTTGGTCCGATTGTTGGCAGATCCCGTTCGCTGAGGAGGTGAGGGTGTGCCATCGGATGAAAGGGAAGGAGCAGTATAGTGAAGCGAGCTCCGCGCGCGACTCAGGTTACCCTCCATAGTCTAGTTGGGATAGAGTTAGTTTAAACATACGATATATGGGACGAAATTACAAGCAGTGACGTACGGTTAACCTCTTCTTCGCATTAGCCAGAATCTGCTCTGCTCTTCGGCTCAAGGCAGTCGTCGAGTAGGTAGACAACCTGTCACCATTTTCACTCCCCGCAACTCCCAGGCGATCCCGAGCTCGGGGTATCGTCCCCTCAACATACGAGGATGCCATGCTTTCCTCATCGTCACCCTGGAAAACACTATCATCTACACTAGCCGCATCATCGATGTTGATGTCGGCAAGGAAGGCTGGCCGGTCCTCCATGGTTATGGTCGTTATAGTACTGGTGCTCTCGGTACTCATTCTCCTCTCCTTTTGCGCGGTCAAACTTGGCTTCAGCCTCTTTGCCAATCCCGACTGGCCCGTTACGGGTGAAGACGCCCGCAGCACGGCATCGATACTGTCGTTCCTCCTATGCGTAGCCGGACCTCTGTGGCGGGTTGGCGAGGGCCGCCCGGGAGTGCTCTCCACCTCGGTAACTTCTCCGATATCCGAGAGGATGGTGCCATTTCCGTATATTATGGGGGTGGTGGGTGTCAAGGGAGCTGAGGATCCGTATGTGTCTTGCTGGTCGTATCCCAGTTGCGCCGAGTTGACGGCGAACATCTTGTGTAAGTCCGAAGTGGCCGTTACAGCAGCCTGGGCGCTCTTCCACATCATGAACTTTGACCTGATGCGGGCGTCTATCTCGGAGTCGGGGGAGTTGCCGTGGCCGTAGTACGGGTCGTCGGGCAATATCATGTCCGGGTTCGAGAGCGTGGGCGATGCCGGAACAGACGACGAGGGGGAGGACTGTGACTGTGGCTGTGGTCGTTGTTGTTGGAGCCCACGACCGGGGGTGTGAAGGTTCGCCGTTTCCATGGTGGCCGGTCGAGCTGTTATAGCGGCCATGGCGTACAGCTGGTCGGTATCGATGGTGCAGGTGCTGTGCGTTTAGGGCGCTGCTACTGCAAGTAACAGCCTGCAGGATCACAGGATACAAGGCCCGGGGCAACACGGCAGTGGGTTCAACGGCAGCACCTTCTGGGCCGTCGAAAATGTCAAGATCCACCTCCACAAGAACGGCGCATACACTGGGCACGCCCACGTCACTCCGGAATCCCTCAGTCAACCGATTGTCCTCCGACACTGTTTGTTGACTTGTCACCACTCAAACGCTTCTTTTCTGTTTTGTCACTTCTTGTTCGCCTCCGGAGGTTCCCGTGTGTTGTGGCTGATCGCGTGTGTCGTGCGGGAAAGCCGGGTGCGGGTGCGGGCGCAACGCAGGCGCACTATGCGTCTGTTTGTTTGGCGAAAAATAGACCCGTTCTTGCCTTCTCTTTGGTCGATTTGATGATTTGTTGCGTTTGCCCAAGCAGTAAAGGGCAGGTGGCAAGCGGAGAGGCGCCGCCGAGTGCTTCGAAGAGGTACCTTATGTAAAGGTACGTATTAAGGCGCGAGCCGAGAAGGCGCATAAAGGTCCGAAGGGAAGTTCCAGCTGATAAGTTGACTCGGGCGCAACTCGCGATCCGATTCAAAGTTCCAGCTCTTCAGTTGTCTCTTCAGTTTACCCAAACAAGAAATCGATATCAACGTCAAGCCGGAAGGCACTGCACGATGAACGAGGGAAAGGAACGATCGGTGATTCGGTGTTCGAAGTCGACATTGGGCGTTCGTCAAAAGTGAGCCATCCTGCGACGGCTGCGTGGATGAGACCGTTGATCGAGAAAGAGTCGAGGGTAGGGAGTAGGAAATTTGGATCAATGAGAAGGACCACGGAGCAGATGCCCGGACTTTGCAAGTGTCACCAGTCCACCACCGACACGTACGTCAGGTCTTTTTGCGACAAAAAAAAGCTGGATGGCAAATCAGGGCAACAACTGAACGGGTGCAGTGAGCAGCAAATCGATAGGAAGAAATTGGATTTTGCAAAATCCTCTCCCCGTCCACATGGAAGAAACTCGACACTCCCCCCAGCACACAAAATGGTTAGCCTCTCTTCCCCCTTCTGGACCGACTTCCTTTGGGCTCTCTCTCATGGGAGATTGGATAGTCGGCGGGAACCACTCTTTGACTTTCAACACTCTCGAAATGGCAAGGATAGGGGCTAATACAGGGGTTTATTTGACGGAGAACCAGGGGGGTCCGAAGAAAACGTGGGCGGCGTCATCCAACCCCGGCCACAAAGTCAATCCAGTCGGATTCATCGAGTACCTGAATGCCCAGCACATTGACCGTGGGCGCGGTGACATCCTCCGTGGGGCTAATAATTTCTAGGGGGGCACTCGGGGAAGAATTTCACACCTTAGCACTCTTATGAACCGACCAACCAGATGAAAGGGACCATGGGATTCGCCCATATTGGTGCACCCACCCGTCACCATCGTCACCATAGGATGGGAAGGATAAGGAAAAGAAGGCGAAGAGCGTTCAGGCGAGTCGTCAAGAACCACTGGCCCATGGCCAATGAAAAATAATTGAATGCCAGTTGAGCTGAAGGGGAACACCTCTATGACATTGGGGTAAAGACCCGCAGAGAGGATCTGGACTCTCTGAAGCCAGCACGCCAGCAACCAAGTTCCTGGTTTCAAACCCTTCCATGGTAAATTGGAACATTCTATTTGCGGATTGGCTTGCCTCGGTAGTAAATTCTGTGCACCATTCAGGCTTCAAGCCACTGAAAGTCTGAAGCCAGGCCCAAATTCCTCTTTTCTCGATCGACCATTACCACGTTTCTTGTCCATCGGGTCGGTCCCCCTTGACCGCGATGTCGAGTTGCGCAACATCAAGCAGTACCACCACATACCTGCCGGCGATCCTCCTCTTTCGTATGCAAGTCAACGATAACATCATCCATGCGATCGGAATGCCGTGGGCGCAGACCCGTGCTTGTACGTAGGTGAAGTTAATTGAAGTGGAGTTAGTCCATACAAAATTCCAGATGAACCCCCTCGACACCATCACCAACGACTCGGCGCCCAATTGGCCAAGCTTCCACTTGCGCAACAGCGCTTCGGCACGATCCCGTTCTGCTGTCTGTCTGCGCCTAGGCCCCAGGGAGCGTCTAGCGCATGTATGGAAGCACGCAAAAGGGCTGCCGTTGAAGACACCCTTCATGAGAGGATAGAACACCGGTGCGAACAAATACGGTAAAATATGTAAATCATAGCCGACAATCAGTACCATGGTATCCTGTCCAGCCCAAATAAAGGGACGCTTGCCCTTTCAGTCCTCCTCCAGGCCCCAGGGACAAAGTCTCCGAACTTGAACAAGCACTGGACCCGTAACGGCATGGGATCAAAGCAGCGGTCCCCGATTACACGGCAAAGCATGCCCTGCCCAGAGCCTCCAAATGATGATCTCACCCAATGCCATAAAGATAAAAAGAAAGAAAAAGACAAAACTCCTTTGTCCTATCCTTGCGCTTGCGGGCGATGCACCACAGCATGGGATTCGTGGAGCCATGGATCAGGGGTTCACGCCATCGCTCAATCCCACTCACAAGTCACAGCCACCCACTCCAGGGCAGTCACCGAAGCTGCTTGAGAACTCCAAAAGAAGAACAAGAGAAGATCGTTCGGCCCCGCCTGCCCGCTAAACAAGATCTGCAGAAGAAGTGTCCACGCCCATTTCCAGACTTCATTTCCATTGCTTCTTGTTCCACAGGTTTGTGATTGGGAAGATCGTCGATCGAAGAGTGAAGGGGAAGAAAGACACCTACCCATCTACCAATTTACGACTTTTCTTGTGGACTTTATTAAACTCCAAATTTTGAAACATGCACCATTGCGCTCTGAGCAACTTGGACCTCGAGAGAGTTCGTCAGCCTGCACCCGTGGCGTGGATATGTTTCTGCTCCAGCCTCCAGCCACTGCGAGCAGTGTCGTGAATCCGAAATGGATGATGGGATATCCTTGCTAGAAACTCAACGACAAGAGATTAGTTCAATGCGGACAAGGTTGCCACGAGTCGACCCGCGAGTCGAATCCGATCCACCCATTGAGGGCAAGACAATAGTAACGACCCGGTTGCACATTCTTTTGTTGTCGACGCCATATTCCTCTTTGTGTCCAAGCGATTCAATCAGCAGGTGATGGGTTGGCAGACAACGCTGGAAGTCAACACCAAGGCGAGGCTCAAGCAAACAGATGGATGCTGTGAAAAATCGTGTGTCCTCAAATGGGTCTTCATTCATTAACGCCCAGTAACGCTTCAGACGCTAAATACCTAAAAATCTAAAGGCATCATCCTTTTCCATGATCAAACCCCATAGAGCTCCATACATTTTCTTTTTCTTTTGCCTGTCCTACAGAGACCTCTCTGTCTCCTCCACTGCCGAGCCAATGGCCAATTACCGGCGTCTAAGGATATAGGATAGGAAACGAAAAGATGTTGAAGTTCTTTTGTTTTCCCCTGAACGCCGATGCTGTTTTCCTCAAATATTCGTCACCCTTCGGGTATCGCAAAACGTCCTGAATTAGGCCTTCCTGGCTCATGCAAGTCTTTGTTGAAAGACGCCTACCACCCACCGGTCTGACCACCTCTTTATGAAATGTCTTTTTTATTCATAAACTCCCGAGGCAAACAAGACCAGATGAAACACGTTGGATATGTCTAAACCCAACCGTACGCCCATTGAAAATGCCAAAATAAAAAGAATCTAAAAAAGATAGCCAACAAATTCATGAGACTATATCAGCAGGGGCAACTGAGCCACCTGCGAAAATAGTTGTCCCAGTTTAGAACTTGAGAGCCTTGGGCTTCTCCCAGCTGAAGGTCTGGTTGGTGCCGAAGTGGCCGTTCTTGGCGGTCTGGAGGTAGATGGGCTTGGCAAGATCGAGCTCCTTGACGATGACACCGGGACGGAGGTCGAAGTTGTTGCGGATGATCTGGACGAGCTCCTCAGAGGTCTTCTCGGAGGTACCGTAGGTATCGACGTAGATGGAGAGGGGCTCAGCGACACCAATGGCGTAGGAGAGCTGGACAAGGGCACGGCGGGCAAGGCCGGCGGCAACGAGGGACTTGGCGATCCAGCGGCCGACATAGGCAGCGGAACGATCGACCTTGGAGAAGTCCTTGCCGGAGAAGGCACCACCACCGTGGGCACCCCAGCCACCGTAGGTGTCGACGATGATCTTACGGCCAGTGAGACCGGCATCACCCTGGGGACCGCCAATGACGAAGAGACCGGAAGGCTGGATCTGTAGGGGAGGTGATGTGTCAGCAATATTGCCACGGTGGCTAGTTCAACACATGTTCAACTTACGTGGTAAACGGTCTTCTCATCGAGGTACTTGGCGGGGATGGTGGTCTTGATGATCTTCTCAAGGATCTCCTTGCGGAGCTCCTCGGTGGTGATCTCGGGAGCGTGCTGAGCGGAGACGACGACGGTGTCGACGCGGAGGGGAACGACGGCGCCGTTGTCGTGCTTGTACTCAATGGTGACCTGGGTCTTGGTGTCGGGGCGGAGCCAGGGGAGGGAGCCGTCACGGCGGGCAGCGGACATGGCGGCGTTGAGCTTGTGGGCGAAGAGGAGGGTCAAGGGGAAGAGCTCGGGGGTCTCGTCGGTGGCATAGCCGAACATGATACCCTGATCACCGGCACCGAGGTTCTCGAGACGGTCGTCAAGGTGGAGACCCTGAGCGATATCGGGGGACTGCTCCTCAATGGCAACGAGGAGGTTGCAGGTCTTGTAGTCGAAGCCCTTGGAGGAGTCATCGTAGCCGATGTCCTTGATGGCGTTGCGGACAACCTTCTGGTAGTCGAGCTTGGCCTTGGTGGTGATCTCACCGAAGACCATGATCATACCAGTCTTGGTGGCGGTCTCGCAAGCGACCTTGGAGAGGGGGTCCTCAGCCAAGCAGGCATCGAGAATGGCATCGGAAACCTGATCGGCGATCTTATCGGGGTGACCCTCACCGACGGACTCGGACTGTAAAGGTCGGATTAGCGATTGGTCCGGCCATGGGCATATGCAGAGTGTCGGCGCAGACTTACGGTGAAGAGGAAGGTTCCCTCGTTGTAGTGCTTCGCACCGTTAACACCGTTGGTGGCCATTGTGTCTGATGTGGTTTCTGGGAAGAGTTAGCAATGTGCGCGCAAAAAAGGCAAAGCGCTGTACGAGTGTACCTCGAGGAGAAGGTGTTAAATAGACAATATGTGGATGCGACTGTAGGAGATGCAAGAGGACACGGTCAACCAACTGGCCTCCCGAGGGCAAGGTGATGTACGGTAAAGGGAGTTCGGATGGCAGAGAGGCAGAGAGGCAGAGAGAAAAGTGGTAAAGACTACAATCGCGGACACTTCACGTTCAAGCCAGATGGTGTTTTGACCAAGTAGCCTGCACAATGGAGCTGCAATTGCCTTGTCAAGCGGATGTAAATGTCCTCAAAACTTTTTTGGAGGACGCGAGTTTGACACGTGGGGAAAGGGCTCTTGGGTTGGGATTGTTGGTGTTCGTCTTGACTGGAAGTGACTCACCTTCTGGTTGCGACGAAGCAAAAGACAGAGGAAGCAAAACCTACAAGAGGGAATGAAGAGAAAAGAGGAGGAAAGAGGTTGAAGGCTAGGAAGGAGCGGAGTTTATGTGAAAGAGAACGGGGGAAGTGCGGGAGTATTTGAGGAATTTTGCATCCAGTCGCGGACCCTGATGGAAAGGAGGCCGGGTCTCGGGCGCCAGAGACGGGATGGCGGGGTAACGAGAAACTTCAACTCCGAATTGTTGTACAAAAATACAGATTGTGCCAGGGCTACTAGGAAGAAACAGGCAGGAGCTGGGCGGGGCTCCCTACGATGGCGAATTATGCGCGGGGATCACGAAGAAGAACGGACCATCTCTCCATTTTACACTTTCACGTGTAGGCACTAGCGTCTATGGCAATGATAAAAGTGACAGCGGGAGAGCGGGCAGGACGAATGAATCGTAATCTTGGGCTCTTGTCAGGCTGGTGAACCCAAGGTGCACTCCAGACGTCCGGTATCGCGAACTTTATCCAGCCGTCTGGATAGAGATAGCCTCGAGACCGTTCTGCACGCAACGGCTCAGCGGCCGACGTGTTCGGCCGACGCCAAATATTTTGTAGCGCGCCCCGTGGTGGCTTCAGCCGGCCGGGTATCGTGTACCTTTGTCAAAAGTCTGGATGCAACATCGGACCCGCTCTTTGGAGAAGGAGAAATTGCGCCATCACAGCCCTCTCGTCCGACAACTGTGGACCTGTGGTGCCTTTTTGGTGCCTTGCCCTGCCAGCCCTGCCCGCGCATAGCTCCCAAACTCACCGCATTTAACGCCATTGACATGCTGTGACCCCAGTGGGGCACCTGGTTGGATGCCGCAAAAAAATTGTCGAGGCGCGCTTCACCCGGCAGGCATGTCCCGTGGCCTGCAGCGGCGGCAGCGCTATCAGTATCCGTATCAGAAGTGGAAAGTTTGGCGATCGAGCATCGAGGCAACCTTCGACTTTTCGTCACCAGTCGCATCATTTCCCATTGACGGGCTTTTCCTTGTCACACATCACACAGCATCCATCCCGAGTAGACATCGACGACAATTCCACAAAGCTTCGCCCAGACTTCGACATCCGAGTATCCAATCCTTCCGCCAGATCACCCCGCGGTATCACCGTCGCACATCCGTTCAGTAGGGCTGCAGCTCAGAGTTGACAAGCAACCCCTCTCCACCATCCGTATCCGAACATCCTAGACGTCGGGGCATTATCGCAGCCATGAGCAAGTACGGCGTGATGGTGATGGGCCCCGCGGGGGCGGGAAAGGTAGGCTAAAGCTCTAGTCAACGGCAAATTCCCCGTCTGCGCTCTCCACCGGATCTCTAACGGCTCGGTGTACCAGTCCACCTTTTGCGCGTCGCTCATCACACATCTCAACCTCAACCGGCGCTCTGCCTTCTACGTGAACCTCGATCCCGCGGCCGAATCGTTCGAACACACCCCCGACCTCGACATCAAGGACCTGATATCGCTGGAGGATGTGATGGACGAGATGAAGCTCGGCCCCAACGGCGGCCTGATCTACTGCTTCGAGTTCCTCATGGAGAACCTCGACTTCCTGACGGAGGCGCTGGATTCGCTGACGGAGGAGTACCTCATCATCTTCGACATGCCGGGACAGATCGAGCTCTATACGCACATTCCAATCCTCCCCACCCTCGTCAAGTTCCTCACAACACCCGGCGCCCTGGACATCCGATTGTGCGCCGCATACCTACTGGAAGCTACCTTTGTCGTCGATCGTGCGAAATACTTTGCGGGTTCCTTGAGCGCGATGAGTGCCATGATCATGCTGGAAGTTCCCCATATCAACATCCTCAGCAAGATGGATCTGGTCAAGAATCAAGTGAGGAAGAAGGACCTCAAGAAGTTTATCACCCCGGATACCTCGTTGCTGCTGGACGATCCGGCAGACCTTGCCAGGAGGAAGGCGGGCGAGGACACCTCGGATGAGCAGTACGCCGATCCCCAGGATAAGAACGCCATGATGTCTGGCGCCACGTTCAAGCGCCTCAACACAGCTGTTGCGCAACTGCTTGAGACCTTCAGCATGGTCAGCTACCTCAAGCTGGATAGCACCGACGAAGACAGTGTTGGGTCGATCCTAAGCTACATTGACGACTGCATACAATACCACGAAGCACAAGAACCGCGGGAGCTGAAGGACGAAGAGTTCGACGAGCCTGAGGAATAGTTGGGCAAAGGAACGATTAGGAGTGCTTGGAAAGGAGAGAGTATCCAGACTGCAACTGAAGCGCATATGGATATGTAATTACTACAGGGGCACAATGTATAAGGATTCTGCATAGCGACGGCGTCGGGAAGAAAATACAAGTTTGGCTCACCAGAGGATGAATGGGATATGGAAGCAAAGCAATAACGATCTATATGTTCTTTTCCCACTTAACTGCCAGAAGCTCATAAAAAACCGATATCTCCAATGCAAGGCCGCCATCCGTAGCATTCATGTCCTCCGTCCTTTGCCCCTCCCAAGGTCGTAGTTCTCAGACATTGCCTGACAGGAAAACGCCGTAACGCCATGGCATATGCGATATTCCAACAGTCAGCCACCCTCCAAATTTTATCGTCGTATCATCGTGATTTCGTCCGTAAAGCCAAAAATCCACCCCATACTCTCCTCCGCAAAGCATCGATTCTCCATCTCTCCTTTTCAGTCGTGATCGTCGTCGTCATGGTCATCATCCAAGATATCTCCATCATCGTTCTTATCTTCCATACCCCCTGCCTGCCCTTCCGCTTCACCCTGACGCCCTCCCCTCATCCACCCTTCCGTCGTCCTTGTCATCCATCATCATATCTCCGCTTCCCCTCTTTAAGGGCGGTCATACTTAGCATGACCCCTCGCCTTATCCTGCGCCTCATACCTCTGCCACTCCGTCATAAAGAAATTCCAAATCCCCAATCCATACCCGCTCGCCCTGCTCAACCAAAATGTCGCATCCCTCGTGCTCTGCTCCACGCCCCGTCTATACACCCACGACGCGACCGCCGCCATTCCAGCCCAAAACACCAGCGTGAACGCCAGCCTGGTGAAGAACATGAGCACCCGCCGCATCCAGCTCAGAACCTGCAGCACCATGACCAAGAGCAACAACACGCCCGCGAGAATGACGACGTCGGGTGAGGCGTAGATGTAAGCCGTCAGYCGCTCGWCGAGCGGCTGAAGGATCGGGATGAGAGTGGAGATGAAGGCTTCGATTGTTGACATTATGTGCCGCTTGAGGGATTGGAGGGAGGAGTCGGGGGAGAGGAGGTGTTGGCGGGCGAGGGAGAGGTAAGGGTCGGGGAGGACGCCTGTGACGAAGAAAGAAGGGTGGGTTAGCGGACGGGATTTTGTCAAAGAGGGTGGAAAGACGAAGGGGTGGCGAGGAGAGGTGGCTTTTTTTGGTATTGCGCCTTCAACTCCTTGAGAGCAGATGGTGCGCCCGCCGTTGACGGGGGTTTATAATGGGGTAAAAGCGAAAAGCGCCAACGTAGGGTGAATCGCGACGTGGCGCTTTAGGCTGTTTTGCATTCTTTGGGCTGGCAGGCTGGTGAAGATGGGAAGTTCGGGGAGTGCGACAGGTTGGCGCAAACTGAACTTACCAGTAAGAAGCTGGAGAGCCCATTCGATGGGGAGGTTGAACGGATCCATAATGTTTAATGGTGATCTTGCCGTGGCTTGCAGAGATTGGTTGGTGGTTCGCGCGAAGCAAGGAGGTCTTGTATGAAGCTTTAGCGAAGAAGCAAGCAAATTGTGAAATGCGATTTGGATATGTTGTTTTGGAAGGAAAACGTGGTGGGGCAGGTGTGGTGCATCAAGGACGGGAAGTGAAAAAGAGCTGCGACGGCGATGTTAGCGATTTCGTGGAGGCGGGGGGCTTTATCTTATCAATTGACCAGGCAACGGAGTGTGGGGCTTTGGTCGTCACCCCCCTCTTCTTGTCACTCTCCCACCAGGCTGCCCAAACTGAAGAGAAATGTATGGCGGCAACAGCGTTTGAAGCCCAACTTGCCAACTGAGGATGAAGGTAACCCCTCAATCACTGTGGGACCTGGATATTACGTGTGCACCTCTAATGGGACTATGGGAGCTTTGTGGAAGAACATTTGTGCCTGATTTCGGCTTTCCTCGCTCAGCTCTTGGAGGTGGCGTGAATGTAAATCCGATGGTTTGTTCGATCAAGCTTGTGAGCTCTTTGGGGTAGATGGGAGGCAGCTAGGAGTCCGTAGTGTACATTGCACAAAACCCCAGCCCGGCAAAGTGGCAACGACAAAGCAGTTGCTTTGGTTTCTTAGCTGAAAATCAATGATCACTATGCATAGCAACTGAACCGTCTACCATTAGTACTTCATCGTCATGACTCCCGTCCATTGTCCGCTCCTCATCAACAACTTCCTTGTGGGGGAACTACTGCCTCTCCTTGCCCTCGAAATGGCCGTGAAATGTCTGTAGTCGCTCAGTCAGTTCTACGGCTCATACAGCATGTCGAGCTCAGTGAGCCTCCTGGTCACTCATTACTATTCTTTATTGTACAGTAAAGTCCGTAGACTATCAAAACTCCCGTCTTAAATCAGACGCTAATCACCACACGCAGCAATCTCACATCTGAACCATTGTACCATACGTTTGACAAGCAAATCTTGCGCTTAAAGACCGTGATAAAGATAACGACCATTTCAAATCCCGCTCAGGCACCCTGTCCACGATTTCGTCTGGCCTGTGAGCGTCCAGTTCGAACAGGATCGAGCCATAGTCGCTCATGTATGTCGTAGATATAGTCGCCTGACATCTTCACCCCTAACACCGTCCCTAACATAAATCCAACTCTCCACTTCGGGGTATCGACCATATCGTTCTAATCCTGCCAGCTGGACGGTAAAGGATGGCTGACTTCCTTATTGCGCCTTCTTCGCGTTCCTGCTCTCCCTGAACTTGGCGATCTCGACCGCCACGGCCTTATCCACGCGCGTCTTGAGCTCAGGCCGGTAGCCAAGCATGAACAAGAGTTCGAGCCAGACGAACAGAGGAGCGAGGAAGATGGCCTGGAAGAGGTTGTCCAGGAGGGCAGGGGCACGGCCCTCGAACTTGCCGTGGCCGAGGAACTGCGCCAGCCAGCTCACGATGTGAACGACAATGGCCACCTTGGTGGTGGAGACCGGGTCGGCAATGCGGAGGTAGTTGGTGAAGGCACAGGAACCGAGGCAGATGAGCGCCAACGCGGTGCCGGCGACCGGCTCGAGGAGGACGTAGAGTCCACCCCACGTCAGGGCCGCGAAGGTGCCCAGGTTTGGCTCGAGGTAGGGTACCTGGAGCCAGGAGGGAAGTGTGAAGAATGGTCCGTAGTTGGAGGCCTAGTTTTGAATCATGAGAGGCGTGTGAGAACGGGTGAATGAGGACGCATGGAGGCGAGGGACGAGGGGGGGAAAAGTTTCGAGAATTCATACAATTTCAAAAGCCGAGAAGAGGATTAAAGGCACACATATCATGTGGATGATTACGTTAACATGATTAGAGTGGTAAGCACCATACTGCAAGTACGGAGAACGAGTTAGCAGAAAGCTCCAATTTGTTCCTTTTCAAGCAAGGTGAAGTGAATGAGACAAGCAAGGGTTGCCCAAGCAGGCCGAGGTAGAGCATGTAGGTAGAGGTTGAAATCTCAGGTAACAAAGCTTACAAAGGTGAGCTGCTTTTCTAGGTTGAGAGACATGGTGGAAGTGGTGTCTCGGATTGCCCAGTATGATTAGGTTGGTTCTGTAGATAGCCTGACAGCTTTGAGGTTTATATGTGAATGGATGGCGAGATCTCCCTCAGTTCCGTGAGACCCGAGACAGGAGAGTGAGAGTGGATGTCAAGACGAAATGCGTCGATGGCGACCAGTGATGGAGGGAACGAATCACTGCCACATGTATATGAACGAGCAACAGGCGGAATTCGCAGTGTTCTAGAAGCAGAGCGTGCAACTAATGAAGACCAAAGGCTGGAAAGAACGGGATCTGGTGATGTCGAAGTCCGGTGTTCCACGTCGCATATCCATCTTCTTATTCTCAGAGGGCTAAAAGCTATCGATGCCTCGGATGTGGAGTCGCCATAACAAACAAGTTAAGGCTCCGGCCCACCGCAACTTGATGGCCACAGCGCTATCGAGTGCTGACAGGCGGGGCACGTTCCTGTCAGTGCTCCTACAGAAGGCGGTTAGGTCAACGTCAACATCGGCAGAAGTGGAAGGCCAACAGCCGATGAAGATGGTGATTGTAAGTTGTTTTAAGAAGTGACTCAATGGCTTTAGAGGTCTCTTTTCACTGCTTGAACCACCAAGTTGTTTGCGCGGTGGCGATTCTAGCTTCGTCTTCAAACACTGCAGTCTTTGAAGTCTGTCTTCGTCACATGCTAAAACGCCAAGAGCCATGGTACCTTTACTCAAGCTTACAGCTACAAAGGCAACCAAAATGCTGGAAGCTTGCCTAGGGAAGATGTTCGACACTCCTTTTGTTAAACGCATTACACACTCGTACCACCGAATAACAGATAACCCATAGTCTAAGCATCTTGCGCCTGTGATATGATAGAATCAAGCTCAGCCAAGGACTTCGGATTTTGATGTTGAAGGTTGTGGACAGCACCAAATCCCGGCAGCGCCAAGACCGCTTCCGTGTGGTCAGTGCTGTTCCTTGCAGATCGTGCACGAGCCAAGTGCTAAACGTCAAGGCATGGAGTGGCAGGCAAGGCAAGTCCCGAACCGCGTCCGCGGCGGTCACTGTGTTCGAGGCTACCGCTTCCAGAACCTCCAACCTTTTGTTCCATCATAATCGATATCCATTCCGTCAGCCTTGCTCTTCCCATCACGAGTTATTCCACGAAACCAAGTATCCCATTCGACAACCGTCTATCACTACACGAGCATTCTTGCTGTGGGCTCTCGCTTTTCGCCCACGCCGTTATCCCCATCCCGACACGCGACTCCAATTGCCCCAGTCTCGACAACACTGCCGCTGCCGCCGCACTTCGACACGAGAGCCGCGTGAAGGCGTCCCGAGGCGCATAACCTCCCCAGGGCTTCGAGTTATCGACGTCCACTTTCAACCGACGACACCCCGATCCAATAATACTAAACCGCCACAATGTTCTTCCTCCATAACCTCGAGCGGCGGGTTACCCTGCATCCATCCTATTTCGGCAGGAACATGCACGAACTAGTCACGACCAAGTTGGTTAAGGACGTGGAGGGGACTTGTGCCGGCGATTATTACATCATCGCCATCATGGATGCGTTCGACGTTAGTGAGGGTCGCATCCTCCCCGGAAACGGCCTGGCCGAGTTCACTGTGAAATACCGTGCTGTGGTTTGGAGGCCGTTCAAGGGCGAAGTGGTTCGTCATAGCGAAAACTCTCGGTGGTGTTCTCTCTGTTCGGATTGTCTAACGAAAAGTGTGGCTACAGGTGGATGCTATTGTCTTCTCGATCAACCCTCACGGCTTCTTCTGCCAAGCTGGCCCGCTTTCAATCTTCGTTTCCTCTCACGTACGATGACGCCTCGGTCTTGTTGACTGTACCCATGCGGCGCTTTCGGGCTTGATCGCTGACAAAAGAGGATTAATAGTTGATGCCCGAAGAAATTCACTTCGATCCCAACGCGACGCCTCCTCAGTTTACCAACAACGCCGATATGGTCATTGAGCCCGGTACACATGTGCGCGTCAAGATTGGTGGCTTGAGAACGGAGTTGGGTGAGATGTATGCCATCGGCAGCATCAACGGAGATTTCCTCGGGTTAGTATTAC
The DNA here is from genome assembly GCA_009802275.1 of Neurospora sp. CHS-2018a. NCBI lineage: Eukaryota > Fungi > Ascomycota > Sordariomycetes > Sordariales > Sordariaceae > Neurospora > Neurospora sp. CHS-2018a. Next base: position 215,916 of record RAKG01000067.1, read on the forward strand.
GCCTTACCGTGGCGGCCGTGTTGTTTGTTATTAACCAATTCTTCCAGATGTCTCCAAGCATAAGGGACTTGCAAGTATGCAAGGAGGTTATTTCAACACAAAGGGTTGGGCTTCCCTCAACTACTAAGAGGTACTCGCTCAGCAGAGTCGTGGTCAACCCGCGGGCAAAAGTATACCCGGGGTTATATCGACAGTTCTGGTCGGCTGATGAAGTCTTTTGCCCGGTCAAGAAGCAAGTCTTCTGGGCAAAGCTGAAAGCCACCCATATCGAGGGCCGTTTCAGAATCCCTGCGGCGGTTTTCAAAGGATCATGTTTGCCCGTGGCTGCGCGTTGGCGGCGGCAGTATGATCGAGCCCCTTGTTGGATTACACGCGGGAGTGTGGCGATAACATGCTCAAGGGCTTCCGAGGAGATGTCTCGTTTGAATGAGACTCAACGGGGTTGGTATCTTTGTTATGATTTACATGGGGTGCGTAAAACCTTTGTCTGTGGCGTTTCGAGGCATTATTGGGGCCACAAGCGGCGCCTGGAGTCTATTGACGTTTTTTTGTGGTTTTGCAGCATGCAGTCTGTGCCTGAGCGTGACAACTGGTTTTGGCGATTGATGCTAGAGAGGTATCGACGATCTTAGAAGGCAACGTCGCCCTTGATATGCGGATACATGATGATGTCTTCAGAGTTTGCGAATCCAATACCTCAAGGTTCTCGAATATGGGCTTGACTTGGGCTAACCAACGAAATATGGTTGTTCTTCGATGCCAGAAAGAGCACTTCTTGCGATTGGATTCATGACTTGTTAACGAACAAGACCTTTCTCGTCAAGGCGTTCAAGCAAAGACGATATGCGGGAAACACCACGATACCACACTACCAAAACGTTTGGCTCTTCTGGATTCCCCGGTCTATCTCCCGAACGTCTTGACTCGGAAGCAGCCGGTCCCGAGCGGTATGCCATGCGATGGTACCCAACGAGGTGGGATGTTGTGATGGCTCACTTACCGTGGGGGAAATTTCCCATGTCGAGCTGACAACTTCGCGGATGCCGTTCCTGTTCCCATTCAATATTCACGAGGACCCCTAAACACCATGAGCCTAACGTCTCCTTAATCTTCAACGAAGCGCGGAGGTTGCGTGGCAGCGAAGACGTGGGGAAAAGGAAAAGAAAAAGGGGGGGGAGGTCCATCCACTAAGTCGCCGAGGCATCGCTACCTGTCCATCGTGAGATTGCGATATCTCTTGACGCGTGGGAGAAGAATGCTATGGCCGAAAGACGTCGGGTGAACTTGAGAAGAGGAAGGTAGCAGTGGGGGGCCACGTTGGTACGAAGAATTCCTCTTCCTAAGCAGACCAAAGGCGAGAAGTTGAATGGGGGTTGTGGACACTGGACTCAATCAAAGAGGCCAATGTTGGAGGAGCGCATCCCGTTACGCTTTGCAATCCAGTTGATGATGCTCATGTTGTTGATGCTCATCCTGTCCAGGCAGCCAGACACCTCCACCTTCCATCTCGCGCAAAAAATCAGTAACCATATCCATTTCCACATACTGGAAAACTTGCGCAAAGCCAGCTTGGAGTTGAATGTGTTATCTATGCCGCTGGAGGCTCAGCCATAATCACATTCCACCGAAGCGGAGTGGCTTCCGTGCCGCTCTATTCTACCCCAAACTTTCTCATCACACCTTTCAACCCTCAATGGCTGTAACACAGCAGAAAGCCATCATGTTGTGTTACCACCTCTTTTCTGTTGTTGGTTTGGGGGATCCATCTCGTTCGGCAATTCCTCTTTGACGTGACGCCTGTCATTGCTGTCAGGACCCGAAGAGGGGCTTGACGGCCTGCAGATCGTGCTGACGGGCGGGATTGTAGTTTTCGACGTCGACTGTCGGGTTGAAGATTGAATATTGGATGATGAACAATTGACCAGTGGCTCGGGGTATCTTCAACACTCTTCAGTGCGGTCTTTGCATATCTACCTAGGTATGCACTTACACCCTACGGCCCAATTCCTTATATCGGTAATCGGTGTATCCAACTCCAGGACAGTACGTCCCACTCGGCCCAGATCCCGCGTCCCCAACGGGAATAGCTTCCAAAGCACAGCGTACTTTGTAGCGGATTCCCTGCACACGTAGACTAAAATTCCTGCGCACGTAGACTAAACCCACTTTTATCGCTGAGTAAGCTGGCCAGCCGCCCAGCCGCGCCAGCACACCGTGTGCAACTGAGGCCACATAAACGATGCCCGCGCATCACCAGATCTACGTCGTTGGCGTCATCTTTTACGTGAAGTTATTCAGAGTTATCAATCCAGTTAATTATTTACCGTAGAGGGTATTGATACGGTTATTGCTACTATAATTGCTGTCCCTCTTGCTAGCTCTATTGCTGCACTTACTATACTTATTGTACTTGCTGCCTATACCTAGAGTGCACGTGCCTACCCTAATTTTGATACCCGCTATATAAGTACTAGCTCTGGGAGTAAAGTACTGGAGGTGGTCCCATCTGCGTTACTAGTATAATCCAGCCCTGTAAACTTCCCTGCTATTAATTAGAAGGGGGAGGGAAGTCCCAGTATTGAAGCACCAGCTGTCTGACAGGCGTTGGCAGTCCATAACCAAGCTGGCTAAAACTAACAGGAGCTAGCACATAGCCGTAAGACGGCTATTGCCAAACTGGCGGCGGCTACCAAACTTGGGGATGGGGAGATGGGGAGGGTGCTAGAGCTCTCTGTGAGGGAGCTGGAGGGTAAAAAGGCGAGGGTAAGGGAGCTGGAGCTGGAGCTGGAGTTTGTATCCTCTGTAAAGCTACGAGACCCGCCATAAGGCTCTGGCGTAACTCTTCAAAGTCTACTCGAGTGAGGGCGGCCTCTCCTGCTGGCTCCTACGTTGCCGCTCGTTAAGTACCTCCTCTACCACCTCTACCTCTACCGCGGGGCTATCTCTGGCGGCGAAGTATAGAAGCTAGTGCCCTCCCCCTCACATCTCGTAGTACTACACGGCGAGGCGCCCCGTCCTCGTCGTAAGAAGGTATACGGCCGTTATCATACCGCTCGCGATCGATAGGCTGGGTGCGGGCAGGCTAGGCAGGCTCGGTTGGCTGAGGAGGCAAGGGTAGATTACCCTCCAAATTACGCGGCTTATAAACTTCCGGGTTCATGAGGTCACGCCCCGACACTCTACGTATATATTCTGTAAAGTCTAGGTCGGGGACAGCCGCTTTTCATCGGCGACTAGGCAAGGCAATAGGGTCTTAAATTGCGTGAGCGCGGCGCTCAGCCTCTATCAACGAACCGCCCAGCCACCAGTGCGTATCTACATCCTCCTTCAACAGTGCCAACGGCGGATCCATCTGCAATAACCTCAATATAAAGTGCTTACACGGTAGACCGTACTAAGTAGTAAACTCCTTCTTACAACTAGCGTCTAGATCTTAAGCTAGATCTCTAAGCCAATCGTTATACGCATAGCGGTACTAATACTACAGAAGCTTGAGGGCATATAGCGCTACCTACCAGCAAGAGAGGTTAGTAAAAACTTAAGACTTAAAGAATATCGGAGGAGACTTAGAGATTGTCGGGGGAGACCTAGGATTTATCGGAACGTACATTTAACATCAGGTCTTCGAACATCCCCACTTTCTTATACTTGTATAAGACCTCCTATCTCGCTTTAGCGCTTTTAATCGTAAACTCCTGTCTTTGAGAGCGGCAGGCAAATTGTATATACTCGTAAAGCTAGTCTAACGAGGAGAGGCGGTTCTTGAAGAGGCGCTTGATAGCTCTGTGTACAAACTCGACTCGGCTGGTTGCTCTAATACCATAATTTCTATACTTCGAGACAACATAATTACCAAACTCGTTAATCCATAGGAGGTAATATTTATACAAGTAGGAGAGGAGTGCTGTAATGAACAAAACGACGGTTAATTAATAGTAAAATAAAAAAAGGATAGGCGAAAAAGGTACATCATTTATTATAGAAGGGGTAGAAGGAGGGATGGATTTATCTATATAATAATAGAAGAGTATATAAAAGTACTAGATTTAATGGATATAATACTTACGAATCTACCGTCTAAATTCATTAACTATCAACTGCCATACCCTTTTGAAGTAACCCTCATTATCAGCATAAACTACCTGCTTCTATGCCTTCTGGAACCCCTCATACGAGTCTGGATAGAATCGACGAATTGGATTAAAGACCGGTATCTCACAGTTACGTAGAGCAGTGGCTTCAATTAACGGCTCTTTAATTACCTCACGAATTCCCTGCCTATCGTCTAATTGTTATATAAAATTAGTAGCGACGGCGGTATCCTCGATTTCTTTTGGGTCATCCTCTTCTAAGTTATTATCGAAGTGCTCATTAGGCTCGTCGTCCTCGGCGGCAGCAGCGGGGCCTCGATATAATAGAGGATCAGGGCTATTACCATCTAAGTCCCGGGTAGTTGGCGGGGGATTTAGTAGGTTAGTATCGGGGACTAGTTCGGCGCTACTTGGCTATACCTATTTCTTCTTAATATAATAGTTTACGTTCTTTATAACGTACTATACATAGAGCTGGTGCGGCACCTTTAGGTAGGTGGCGATAGCGGCCTTTTTAAACCCTCTATCGAAATTACTAATAATTACATCGGGTTTGGAAATATCGTAATCCTCTTAGAGCTTCTTCAAATAATCCAACTACTATTCAAAGTCTTCTTAACTCTTTCTACTCGAGAGACCAAACCCGATATTAAAGTTGTAACCTAGGGCATCGACGCTAGTAATATTAAGGAGGGGGAAGTTGAATCGGTTAACCTATATTAAAAAAAAGGGAGTCAATATAGACTCCCAGTGCGATTTATAGGGGTAATGGATTTATCCATATAATAATAGAAGAGTATATAAAAGTGCTGGATTTCGCTTACTTTATACGTATTATCGACCAACAGCACATAGGGGTTCTTCTTCCACATCTCTATACACTACTCGAAGGTCCAGAACACTCGTATAACCCTACTACTCTCGTCGTACTTAATAAAGTACTCGATACCGTAACGGTTCTTATATTATTCCAACAAATCAACGAACATCTTAATCGAAGTATAAGGACCATACTTTACTCGTCGAATGCTCTATTAAATATTCCAAACCTCCTTGGGCGTAATAGGGATTCGAAAACCGCGCAACTCAACCACCAACTAGTCATTGGCGACGACTAGAGGCAATACAACTTCGTTGTCTTCTAGGGTACCGCTTAAATAATGAGCAATCTAACGTACACTCATTCTAACTATACCAAACAGCCTCTCGATAACAATCTTAATAACCTCCTTATAGTTACGGCGGACCCATTAACGGTATATAACATTGCCAGCGAGGTTATCAACGTTGAAATCATAGTTGTAAATATTCTTAATCTCCTCAACAAACCACAAATTACCCTACCTCTTCCTCATAACAACTTTTGCCTAGTATTTGCAGCCAAACCGCCGTAAGGGTATATTTCGAATACCCTATCCAGAAGCCGTATAAGTACCGCCGTATATACAGGCATAATCAACTCGTACAACGAACTCCTCCTCTCCCTACTTCCTACTCTTTGTATTGCCACACAATACGACCGTAAAACCTTATCGTACGCAGTAATTTTGTAGTACGTCAAAGGCAGCGGCCTTATTATCGTAGCCGGTTAATATAAACAGTAGCCTTGCTAGTAGCTGGGCGGCGCGCTCGCTAGGGGACAATAACCGCGTTCCTGATCTCGCTCGCTCGTATTAACGGCGGCGGCGGATTAACAGCGACTGGATTTCGACGAGGGGAATCGTACTCCGTTCAAGAGTAACTACTCGAGACTAACTGGGAGTTATTTTAGCGGGCAAATCTGTTTAATTACGGTCAGAGCTGGTCGTCTTGATCGGCTGGGCTGGAGTCTAACTTACTCTCGCGTTTTGTTTACCTGAGTAAATACGCGACTTGGGCGGGCGGGCGAAATCAACCGATATAACGACTTCGAAGATACTCGATTAAATAATAATAAAAACGAGAGATAATCGCTTAAAACAATTGCGCAACACTAGAATAAGGTCTCGCGATAGCTTCATTCAATTGCGCCAACGACTAACGATCGCTAACAGACTGCGCGACGGTGGCGGCGGTTGGGCAGCGATGTGCACGGTGTGCTGGCGCGGCTGGGCGGCTGGCCAGCTTACTCAGCGATAAAAAGTGGGTAGTCTACGTGCGCAGGAATTTTAGTCTACGTGTGTAGCCTTTCCGACTTTGTAGCCAGTAATTTCATCATTTCCCATTCTAGGCACAGTACCGCTAAAACTCAGTCGATTTGGATACCCTTAGTGTCGGCAATATCTGGGCCCAACAGGGGCTTCAACCAATCTGCTAGCGAGCTGATGCGGGGCACCACCGATCACAGGCTTGCCAACGTGCATCAGTTAGTTCCTTGGGAACGATCCAGTAGCATCATTGGTGGGATTGTGTTAGGTTTTGCTTGTGTTGACCTTAGCGCCCCCCTAAGGGTATCCCAATCGACTGAGTAAAAGCGGTACTCGCGATTTACCGTGTCGTGCTTTTTCATCCGCATCATCATCGACGAGACGACGACCTGGGTTCCCTTTCCCCTCTTCTCACCCACGCGGGGGGTTTCACAATGGGAGGGTCGATAGCAAATCCCATTCGGCTGCGAATAACATGAAGGTGTTCGGAAAACGGGATACCACCTATAATTCGTCGGTATATCACACACCACACCCTCTTTACTCGGGTGTCACAAAGCGACCTGGAGGGGATGTGTATTGATCCAACCCGTAGCGGCTCGAGATGGCATGGGCATGGGCGATATCAAGCCGGAAACCTCACTCGTGGATCTAGCCCAGTCATTAGCTTGAGGCTTCACTATCTAGAGACGGCGGCGTCGATTCCCGTGTGTCATGTCATTGTCAATCCAACCAGCCCTCCAGTTGACAGCACTAGGTTGAGTGTCAAGCCCATTCAGTGGTTTCCGGTTTCCGTTTCAACCTCTCCGGTCTCCATGAATTACATTTCGGACATTTCATCCACTCAAATTTCTTGCCGACGTAGAATCATTCCGGGTCCGAGCTACTACTGTAACCGAGCTCCGTTTTCATTGCTTTTCGTCCGGAGGTCCGTTTGTTACCACCTAGCTATTTCGTGCGATCGACCCGAGGAATCACTAAAGGAGCATCATAGCGCCAACAAGCCAACAAGTGTTGTTCTCTGCTGTCGGGGTGTGAATCGATCGAATCGAATCGAAAAGGCAACGCTAGGGCATGGCGTAGCCAGGCTCATGGGCCAGGGCGTCAAAGATCGTCATCCATGACCGTGACGAAGAACAAGAAGAAGGGAAAAGAAAGAGAAAAGGCGGCCGCCGAGCGGAGAATACTACCACATCAACCTCAAGATCAAGATCAAGAAAAATACCACGATACTCGTCACAACTCATAAAATGTCGGGCATGTCGAGATCAAGAAGCAAAGATTAGCACGTGAGAGAAGTGATATGTCAGACTCACTGTGTGTGTTGCCCGATACTGTCAATGGGGTGGTAGTGCAACAATGCGCAGCAAGTGCTTTCGACGAAGGTGCTTGCAAGGCAACTGAACTTAACTGAACGCAAAAATTCCGAATTTGGATATCCCAAAGAGGCTTCACTTCCAGTTTCTATCCAAGGATGGGTGGCCTCAAGAAAATCAGAAAAGCGGAAACAAAGCCGCTGTCCCCCTAGACTTTCCAGATTTCAAAACCACGACAGCATACTACACTATCGCACTGTTCCCCGTGTAAGTCCTCGGGATACCACCTACCTTTTACTGTCTAAGATCCCCCAAGTTGGGTGAGTCGAACAAACCGCCCCCGCGCTCAGGGCCCGCCCGGACCGGAGAGTGAGGGTACCTCTATCACACTGCACTCACTTCAACCCTCTTCAGAGTTTACACCAAGCACAAGCACAAAGGCACAAAGCTCTGGAGCAAGCCAAAGAAGCCACAAACCACAAACCAACCTCACTGAGCCTGCCAACCCGCCAACCAGGATTTTGGAATAGATGGCAATGACAAGGATTTCGATATTGGGTTGCTCTCCCGAGTACCGGTACAGTTTGTTTGTCACTGTCGTACAGCCCTTACAATTCTATTCAACTACATCCCGACGTGATGTCTTCAACTTCGTCGAGGTGACTTGTCAAGCTGACTGGTGGCTGGTGGCTGGTGACGGGCGATTACTGACCGATTCTCGAGTACCGAGTACCGATATGACAGACAGATAGACTGACTGACATTATTCCTCTGTTATTCCTGTATGGTTCATGTAGAAAGGCTAGAGCTAGGTGACACACTCTCCCCCTCTATCGCTCCAAACTTCAACGAAAACGCCGAGGCTCTTTAAGATCAAAGCTCCCTCCTCCAGCCAGCCCCAGTACAACTCCTAGCCTATATACATACATAACTTGCCACTAAACTCGAACAAGATAAGTGTCCCAGGCCACGCGGACGTCCGTCAGTATACCTATACACAGCATCTAATCTGCCTGCCGATTTGAATCACAATAGCCGCCTAGATAACCTCCCTTCCCTTCGTTTCTCCTCCTCTCCCAAGCAAGGAAGAGAAAAAAAGAAAGGAAGATCTTTTTGATACATCACATATCAGATATTACAGATTTCCGTTCTTCAGATCTTTCGTACCAAGATCCATTTGCCTCCCTGGATCACGAATCTCAGGCTAACCATGCAGGCAAGTCCGAAGACCAAGACTCCTGCGAGGAAGGCCACGAGGGCCTTGGGCCCATGTTGCGAGAGTATAGCTTCTGTGGCGGGGTTTCCTAGTAGTGTCGCAAAGCTGGAAAAGGTGTATACGAAACCGAGCCAGGTGCCGATTGTTCTGGAGCTACAAAGACCACTAACGCATTGCACTGTTAAAGAGAAAGAGAAGAGTGTCTGTCAGCCACCATGAAAATAAAGTACTATGCATCGCAGAGCCTGTGCTTCAACAAGCAGGGCATCCCGGTTTCATTCTATAAACGGGGAGGAGAGGAGGGGTGACTGGACTGGACTGGACTTACCGCCAAGAGGCACAAAGCTTCCAGTGCCAACTCCCATCAGCACGGTGACGACAAACAAGGCTGGCACTGCCATTGCCCCAAAAGGCAACCAGACGACTAGAACCACGAGCATCGTAAAGACATTCATGATGATGATAGTGTTCACTGGGCCTAGCTTCCGATCGGACAGCCATGGAGGTAGCGTTCTCCCAATAATAGCACCACTGTTCGTTCGGGTCACGAAGCCGTTCTCGGGTTAGTCACAGTACTTTTCGTTATTTGCGACAAGAGAGATTTGGACCAATCGGAATGCAGCACTTACAAGTTGTAAGTCATCATCAGGTAGAACTGTTTATCGCCGAAGTTGATGGAAACGGCGTATGAGGGAATCGATCCCCACTGGCTGAACAACACCATTTCGTATGCTGCGCAACAATGGTGGTTGTTTCGTTAGTTATGATATGGCTGCTCGGTAAGGAAAAAGAGAGACACGCCAAGTTAATGTTGGTTGGGGTGTCTACTAGGTAGTAGACTGGGGGGACGTACCGAAAATGCTAACGCAAATTAGCCAGAATTTCGGAGACTTGCTCATCTCCCTGAGCGCCGTAAAGTCCCAACCCCCTTCAGTTTCTGCGCCTGTTGGTTGTGAATCGTTTCTCTCAACAAGCAGGTTCCCAATGGTCATGAATGCCATTATGATGCCGGCGAGAATGAGGATGCCCGTCCTCCACTCATATCTGTTGAAGAGTTCTTGAAGGACAAGTGAGAAGAAGATACCCCCAACTGCAGAGCCGACTGTGACACATCCTGTGGCAAGACCTTCTCGTACCTTGAACCACTGGCTGACGACGGTGAATCCTACCGTCGTGGGGGCAGCTGACGAGCGGGTGGGCGTTAGCTGACATAATGAAGAAGGAGGTGGTGACCCCCAATTTTCCGGAAGAAGAGTACATACCGCATGATATGCCCGCTACTACGAAGCAGGCCATGAACTGACCATAAGTGGTCGAAAACGCCAAGCCAATGAAGGAAGCAACGTAGATCGTACTGCCCACCAGCAAGAGTAAACGCGGCCCAAAGCGATCGAAGAGGATCCCGCATGGTGCGGCGAAGAAACAGTCGAGAAATCCAAACATGGAGATGATCCATGAAATGTCGCTCTTTGAGTATCCGCGAAGCTGCTGTTGCTTCCACTCAGTCTGGAACAGCCCGATGCTGCTGAGTAGCCCGTAGGAGGGAACAATCAGGCAGAAACACCCGATCACGACTTTCCAGGGTCTCCAGCCATGGTCGAGGTTGGCGATGGTCTTTTCCTCGTCCGCTTGACTGCTTGCATGGGTGCTTCCGTCTGGGGTGCTCGGGATCCAGGAACCCGGTTCTTCGTTCGTGATCGTTGGTGCTGCACCGCGCGGAGCCAAGATCTCCGGGGTCTGTAGTCTGAATCGAATTTCCGATCGTGGTCAGATATCACATTTTTAATCGGCATTTCTTCAGACATGTGGGATCACAACAGATTCGGCGCCGAAGTCTTACTCACTCTGGATCGAAATCATCTCGGGCATAAACCTCAGAGGTTGCACCCTTCTTGGAGGACCAGTCGAAGCCCAACATTGCTGTGGAGGTATAAAGACTCTTCACCGAATGTCCAAGTTTGCTGATGTCAAGATGAAGCCGTGCTGTGTGTGTTTTTTGCCGAGTGTTGTCTTCCGAAATCTTTGCAACAGGCCGTGCACTTCAGTTGCCCGATGAAGGCCGTAGCGCACTTTTGAGGAAGGGACAATCTGAACGACAGTCAGCATTACCTTACTTTCCGGGAAGACAGGTTTAACAAGAGGCAGTCGCGAGACATAGAAAATAGGTAAGAGCAACCCATGCCTGGATTATACCCCCGCTAACGATTGAAATGAAAAGGAAAGTTGGAAGGAACGGAGATACAAAGAAGTTCAGTCAACATACCAATCTGTGACTAGACTCGAGATTGAGCTTCGTTGGCAGTCTTTGACAGTCGTCGTCCTCGTGCTACGCTCTAGTCAGTAAGCTTGATTCCGTTCTGACCGAGGCCCCGAGATGATAGGATATGATGGCGATGATGGTGATCTTATGGAATCCTTGGACTATGAGGCTTATGTCTTGTCTGCGTCAAGCCATCAAGTTTGACTGTATAACTACGTACCGGAATTTCCCCGTCAAGGTACAAAGCACCCCCGGACTATCGGCAAACATCAGATGTGAGCGAGTGACAGGTTACCGGCACTTCGGGCGCGTTCCAGGACCGGTTGAGGCTAATTCGCAGATTCTTCCAGATTCTTGATCTTTGTTGCAGAAGCAAAAAAGATTGTGGCCTTTCTCGAATCTCGCACGGAGTCGACAACCTCTTCGAGGCTCAGAACCTGAAAAACACCAGAAAAATCCTTGATACCTCCAGACGCACCCCTGCCTGTAGCTGGCTGGGTGGTGGGTCTAGAGACGCAGGTGAAGAGTCCCAACCTAGAGCGTCAAGATTGGTCGCCGGTCTCCGTCGAGGTTCGTGGCCTTGAGCCAGGAAGTTTTCAATACAACCTGGGAGTGGGACGAATTCCAATCTCCTGGTCTCAAACCTGACTTTGCCGCAAGGTGGCAGGGCTCTGTCTGTAGCAGATACAAACTGGAAGTGTATGGACGAGACGGCTAACCCCGTGGTAAGTGACTGAAAGTGGCTGTTTTCGAGTGAATGGGAGACGGGATCATCAACCTTCGCACCCCCGCCCATTCACTTCCTCAGGCTCGAAGAGGAATTTCGAAGGCAACCTTGAAAACCTTAAATTCAGAAGGAGTCGCCCTGCAGCTCGTGGCCCTCCTCTTCACTTTTACTCGAACATAAAAGCGGAGTGTCCACCGCCTCCAGCAATCCAATTTCAACTCTCGAGTATCGGTTCTTCAACACAAGGATCACTCCTACTTCGTGTTTTCAACCAAGCAGAGCTCAACGCAACCATCACCTCCTCGCCTGTCGATCATATCCCAAGTCACAATGCTTTCCAGAATTGCTCGACCCAACCGGGTCGTTCGGGGCCCAGCATTTCGGCCCACGCCCGTCTTATCGCGAATGACTGGCTCTTCTCCACGTCTTCAAGCCCAGGTAGCCGATGTCAGCAAGGGCGTCAACACGGCTGGCCGTCCTCTCCCGGCCTTCATCGGCAACTCCAACACCCAGAGCGAGCCGTCTGTTGTCGGACCGATCGGCACCCCGCCGCCTGTTTCCCCCGGTGCCGCCAGACTCGAGAACGTTCTCGCAAGTCCTGTCACTTTTGAGATCCAGAGAGACCGCGATGAGTTTTGGCGCAAGGTGCCTGTTTGGGCAGATGTAACAGCCAAGGACTTCCTTTCATATCGCTGGAGTGTAAGTGATATGTGATATACACTGTCCCGGCTGCAAGTGCCAGCTGCCCACGATTCTTCTTTGCATTCATCGGTCTGAGATGTCGTCCTGCTAACTCACCCATGAATCGACAGGTCGCCAACACCGTACAGGGTACAGCCAAGCTCTTCAAGTTCTTGCAAGCCGTCGTCCCAGAGGAGGTGCCTCTGGACAAGCTAGGCATGCAGATGCAGTCCCGTGACGAATTCATCAAGGACGTCCTCGATGGTGTGGCTGCTGCAACTATGGCAATCCGGATGACGTGAGAATCATCCCTTGCGAATCGAGAATTTCTTCTTCGCATCAAGCTAACCACACGTGTGGCAGGCCATACATCCTCAGCCGCGTCAACTGGCAAGATCCTCGCCATGACCCCATTGTCCGGCAGTTCTTGCCAATGAAGTCCATCATGCTTCCCGACCATCCAAAGCTCACGCTCGACTCGCTCCATGAGACTGCCGACTCGCCCGTCAAGGGTCTAGTCCATCGGTACACAGACAAAGCACTGTTTCTGCGTAGGTCTTCCCGTGTGTCGTGCCGCCCCCGCCAAAAACGCCCATTCTGATGGTGAACTTGAACAGCGACTTCGGTTTGTCCCACATACTGCATGTTCTGCACCCGCTCTTACGCGGTTGGAGCCGATACCGACATCGTAACAAAGGCTTCCCTGAAGCCGACCCGCCGACGCTGGGAGGAGGCTTTTGCCTACATCGAGAGCCGACCGGAACTCCAGGATATTGTGGTGTCTGGCGGTGACTCATACTATCTTCAGCCGGAGCAGCTGACCCTCATTGGCGAGCGCTTGATTAGCATGCCCAACATCAAGCGGTTCCGCTTTGCTTCCAAGGGACTAGCTGTAGCTCCGACCCGGGTTCTAGACGAGTCCGATGGCTGGGTGAATGCCCTCATTGACATCTCCAACAAGGCCAAGAAGGCCGGAAAGTCCATGGCGTTGCACACCCACTTCAACAACCCCAACGAAATCTCGTGGATTAGCTCGGATGCCACCCAGAAGCTCTTTGAGAATGGTGTCATGGTCCGTAACCAGACCGTCTTGCTTCGCGGCGTCAACGATGACTACGAGACCATGTCAACCCTCATCCGCCAGCTTGCTGACAACAATGTCACACCTGTAAGTCACCTCCTCAACCAACGTTTTGCGAGTGCCGCCGGATTCTAACGTCAAGTCAGTACTACGTCTACCAGTGCGATATGGTTGAGAGGGTGGAGCACCTTCGTACGCCCCTGCAAACCATTCTGGACCTCGAGGCTAAGATCCGCGGGTCAATTGCAGGTTTCATGACCCCCTCCTTTGTCGTTGACCTTCCTGGTGGAGGAGGGAAGCGGCTGGCGTGCTCCTATCAGAGCTACGACCGTGACACGGGCGTGTCAACCTTCATGGCCCCCGCTGTCACGGGCCGGGACAAAGCCAACAAGGTCTATGAGTACTATGACCCGGTCGACATGCTTCCGGGAGTCTCGGGAGGGGTAACCAAGCCCTCGATATGATGGGCGACTGGTCATAATCCAAGGGGCATATGGCGTAAGGTATTGGAATTTGGCTCTAACTGCCACGGTCACGGAGGTTTATTGATGGCGTAATCAGGTTGCCGGATCTTTCTTGCCAAGTCGGAGGTCTTAACTTGCAGGTGACACAGTCCATCGTGGGTATCGATGAGACTAGGTAATGGAGGGTATCCTTTTGCATCGAAGCTTCATGAAGCCAAGGGAGGAATTCGTCGGTTTGGGAGGTGGCTGGAGGATATTGTGCGTTCCAAGCTATCATTTCACCTAGACACATATGTGCTAGTAGAATCCGACTTTGTAATTCGACAAGAGCCCTTACCAGCCAAATAGTAGCGCACACTGTAAAGAATGCTCACGGGCCCGAGTTGTGTCTGACAAGGTGAACCTGTTGTCGTTTTAAACTCAACGGCTCAAAAGGCCCGTTAGACCACACCAATGCCGCGTGGTGTTCCATTCCAGCTCGAGCTTTGTTTGTCATGACCCCCATCTCCAACCTGCAGCCCATTGCTTCTGAAACTGAAACAAAATCCGCCTTATTCATGCTTGCATAATGACCGTTCGATCACTTAAGGGGGTTATGTCAGTAAGCGTTTTCATCTTGTCTTGAAGTGCTCCCCTCGGTATTTCGGGGCAGATCGATTGTGATCGGTGACCATCGGCTTTCGGCCGGCAAGTCCCTTCAAGCTGTTGTGGATTGTGATTGCTCGACGATGATGCAGTCCAATGTTTGTATCAACCGGCAATACTCATCAGGCTGCCCACCACTCTAGTCAGCGGAGATTTTGTATCCCTGACGAGTAGCAAACAAGGAGATGATTGTGCCTCGGCGTTCTGGTTTCCCAAAGCTGTCATCATACGTGGACCACGCCAGTGGGAAGGCATGCTGTTCCTCAAGATTCGGCCGATTCTCATTATTCGGCCGCTTCTTGACACACGCCCTGGCAAAAGCTAAAAAGCGGCGGCGTGTGATGATGTTCATGTCTGGCTCGTTGGAGGGAAACTCATCAATATGGAGCTGACGTTGCCAGAGTTTTGACCACAATCCAAACGACAGGATCATTGAACCGCTCTGTCGCTGTCTCCTCTCCTGTCTTGGGAGGGAAGAGACAAGGTATCTTCGTCGACGATGTTGTTATCATCCATCTCAATGCTCCCGGTTTCGATCATCCCAGCAAACAAGGGTTTAGTAAACCCTGTTCGAGAGACAGCACGTCCCAAGCCATCTGGAAGCAAGAAGAGCTCTGGCGGTCTGTTGGCGCAAAAAAAGCGGTGCTGTTAAGCCTTTGCGAGGACTGGCGTTTACGAAAGGAGCCGCTCGCATAACTTCCTATCTGTCAGGCTGACAGACTGCCAGTGATTCGAAGCAGGTATGAACACTATGCAAACTCTGTCTTTGTTGTAATGCTGACAACAAGCGACTCTGTTAAGCAAGCCTTGATCCAGTTTCCGAAAGACGTGAGAGCTGATCTGTATGTGTCCGAAGTCGAGATTAGAGCTGAACATCATACACATTGTCAACAGGGGTCCTCAATTGCATGGGGTGGTGATGGTGACTGAACCGTTTGGTACGACCAAAGCACGAGTTGCTGCTTGATCTATACCGAACGATGCATTGGTGCGACCTTGAAGCCGAAGTTCGCTACTCTGTTCAAGAGAATGCTCTCACGGGCTTCGTGTAACTATTATGGCCGTCAGCCGAGTCTGCAAGGGTCCGGGATATGGACAAGCCAGTGTATCCGATATGGTGCTTTGGTTTTCGAAGGTGTTGTACCGGATCTCTGAAGGCGACGCAGCGGCGATAACCATTTGGAAGCCAATGACGGGAGATAGCGCTGGGAGTTGAAACGGGCATGCCATATACATCTCAGCCTAAAGTCGCCAAACTGATCCTAAGCACATGGTGCCGCTCGTCTCGTTCCATGGTTCAAATGAAAGGGGAACGTCGATAGGCCGTACTGACCAAAGGGGTCGAAGACTCTAGGCCTAATAACCCGAGGATGTGGTTGTCGTTCTTGACCTTCCGTCTTCCGTGTCATTACCTATCCTCCCTCCGTCCCTTAGCAGAATCCACGTGTTCGGCTCTGGTTCTGTGGCTCCGTACTGCACCGTCATTGTGTGTTGATTTGTTGCGTGTTCGCGATTCGGCCTCGTTAACTCCTGCCCTGAGTCCTCGAGGGCTCGCTTCGCGGCGGTTGCTAGGGACCCTGATCTGTGCACCAACCAGCGGAAATGGCGAGAAGAAATCAGGGGAAGGGAAGTCACAACAGCTGCAGCCACCCCCAAGCGATCTGTTTGAGATAAACACGACAGAGCCCGAAAAGCCTGGGTTTGCCCACCTGGTTTGCTGAACCCTTATTTTGCAGCCCCCGATCTGTCAGCGGCACCCGAGATCGCACGCTAGGGCAAAGTGCGAGAACCCGATTGCGGGAACCACCGAACGGGAACGGAATGAGATGTCAAACAGCGACGGCGCCAACTCGTCAGACTCTCTTATCTGGCCTCGAGAAGGAGGACGGACCCAAATTGCTGGTTTCTGGAATCGCGAGGAGCCGCTTGAGAAGGGACAGCAGAGGCCACAGTGTCTGCGTCTTGTAATGAGCGTGTCTAACCGTGTCTTTCCACTGGCCTCATTCATTGTCAATTGAAGTGGAAGAAGTAGCATGTTTCAGGGACAAACTTTGGGGCGTCACCGTTATGTTGATCCAAGCCGTACGTCAGGCGCGAAGACGGTGAAGACGGTGAGGAGAAGGCGCATTGACGACTTGGATGTTGTTTAAGTCCAGAACACCTGGCACGGTCTGTCTTGCAGCTTCCATGAAAGAGCGAGATTCGAAGGTCGGGTCGAAGGAGCGAGACAAGTCGAAGTCGAAGACGAAATCTGTGTCAAGTTCTTTCCCTTTCAAACAATTGTCGGCCACGTCGAATCCTTCATTTCTTCAGCCTACATACAGCCAGCATCTGATACAGCATACAGGCGCAGCCCACCTGCACGCAATCCACGCCGCCTACCTAACCCTACGTTCCTTCCTCCAACTGAGCTTAATATCGAGTCGTCGACGAGCTCCTTCCAAACACACCAACAGTCATTCATTTGTTGATTGCTCGGTCCCGAACACTGGCACCGAATCACCGTATTTACGTTTGAGAACCCCTCAGAGAAACCCTTTAGGTGACCCCCGCCCATCTGTTTCGAACCCGAGAGTTTGGAAACAAGGAGACCTAGACAAAAGAGGAAGGGTGGATTCAAGACGAGTTCATCTCTCATCGCAGAATAATTTCAGTGTTCTTTCTTTCTTTCTTTCCATTTCTCTTCTCCATTCAATCAATCATCCTAGACCCACTCTCGCAGTGGCTCTCTCCATCAAAAGTCAGTTGCAACCGAGTTAAGCGGACGGCCGGGACCTCGCGACTCCAGATCAATATCGAGAAGACCCTTGAAGAGGAAACGATCATCGACGGCAATTGCCTCTTATCACATCCATCACATACCGGCCTCGGTACGGATAATACCGTGACGGTTGTTGGATCATTGGATGCCAGGTGCGATATTGCTCCGTTAACAAATTACAAGCAGAAGCCAGCCTGAAGCGATCTCCATTTCTCCACTATCGCCAGTCCTCCACAACTAACCAAGCGATCTGCCTGCCACTGCTGCCACCACTGCACAGCGCCCGCATCCGCCGTCATCACATCCGCCATCCATCCGCCATCCACTGCGGCGCCAGAGAGGCTTCACCTGCATCTGTCACAACTGAAGCAGCAACTCAGCGGTCTTCAAGCACTGGACCCCGTACCTCTATTGAGGCGCCGATTTTCCTTTTCCAACCAGAAAACATCAACTGTCATCATCTTCGCCGCTATCTTCAACGATCAACGACGACAACGTCTCTCATTGAACAGACAGAACTGGAACATCAGCGGAACCATCGGACAGAAGAGCAGTCCAGCAAATTGGACTGATCCCTGTGACGAGTAACCCGCCTCCCCGTACCTGGACTCGCTGGAGAGTGTCTGTTTTCGTACCTTTCTATTATTTTTTGCGGAGTGCGGAGTCCATCTGCGCTATCTGATCCGGGGACAAGCCGACAGTGACATCGGCCGACCCAGAAAATTGACGACGGCCATTTCATCTCGAGGCTTCTGTCTACACTAGCTTCTTCTATTCTGAGATTGCCGTTTGCGGTTTCGCTTCCTCTTGGCCTGGGAGCCCACCTTATCCTAAAACTGGGAGCAGCCCACAAAGAAGCTAGGAGAGCTAGGAGAGCTGTGGGAGAGCTAGAAAGGTCGGAAAAAAGGGACCTTGACCCTGCAGGAATAACGACGGACGTGGAGAGAAGAATCGGGGAACATTTCAACGTCTCATCAGGTGCCGCCGTCAGGATCCCCATCACACTAAATCACAGCCTCGGTCCTACGCTGTTCAGGCTCAATTGGCGGTGGTTGCTACGCTCGCGACGTGACTGAGTTGGCTGGGTGGTAGCGAGGTAGCGAGATGGGCAGCCTTGCAGTTGGGCGGGAATCTCAAGGCGCTATTTCCGCGGCCGCCTTCGTGGTGCCAGATGGCCAGCAAGATGTGCCACACGTGCCTGCGAATGGCATTGGTGCCCTTGACGCCCTGCTGGACCTCGATGTGTCTGTCGACCGCAGCTTCTTCATGCCCCTGTCTCTCCTGGAGCCAAAGGCTGGTCCGGCAGGGTGTCCGGCAGGGTGTTCTGGCTGTCCGCCAGGGAATTCGACCCCGTTCGCTGGGCCAGCGACACCGACTCCGCCAGATCACCATGCTCGCCAGCGCCTAGAACAGCTACACGATGAGCCCCTTGTTGAACCATGGACATACGTTCCCCAGACACCTCTGTCGATAGACAACAGGAGCCCGCGAGATTTTGCCTTCCACCTTCCCTTCAGGTTTCTCCCAAACACAAAGCACGACCAAAACACCAACATCGGCACTTTCCTCGACGACTCTTCATATCCCTATAGCGGCAGTAGCGAGCGCCATCATCTACCCGATCTGGGCCTAGACGAGTTCGGTCCATTTCACGTTGACGTCGATCTTCCAAGGAGTCCTGTCTACCGCTCATTCTACTTGTCTCCCTCAGCTTCGACAACAAGTCTCGCCTCCGAACCTTGCACATATCACCATCATTTCGATAATACCACCAGCAGCTTCTCGAGCATCAAACACGGTGCCATAATGCCTGACCCTACGGCTGTGGCTTCGGCTGATGGGGCTGGGCCCTCTGGCCGGCCTAACTATGCTGCCAAAACCATCGCTCAACGGCGGCAGCGCCGGCCGCATTCGGCTCACAGCGAGCAGCTGGCCCGACTTCCCAGTCCCTTCTTCTCTCTGTGGACAAAACGACATCATCATCAGCATATGGACCATAACGGCAAACCGCAGCAGCCGTTCGAGTATCCGGGACATGGTTTCACGGACACCAAGCCGACGACACACAAGCGATTTACCCATTCCAGATCTAGCAGCATTGGGACACGACAAAGTCAGGCCAATGCGGTTCCACAGATGACCCGGGAAGAGTTTGAGGCTCTGCCATTGGCAATACAGCGCAAGGTGTGTACCCGAAATTTTCTGGAAAATCCCCAAAACTCTACATCTGATGCCGGCATGGAGACTTGATGTTCATGTAGTTTGAGCCAAGTTCTCTCCCAGTTTCATTGATATGTTTTTTTACTCTGGGCATCACCCCTCTTTCGCCTGCCCCCTCCCGCTATTGGTTCCTGCAGCAAGTGCTAGATCCTGCATATTTCATACAAATCATGTCCAATTGGAAGCCTCCTCGCCTTTGCTTCTGTCTGGCGATGACACCCACCCGCGCGCACCACCATCAGAGCATCACAGCCGCCCCGTTAGTGATTGGGGAACACGGCGGGACGGCGCCCCTGAAAAGGTGGGGAGCTAGCACCTCGAGGCGTTGAAACCATCTGAGCTACCCCGGAGATTGGCAGAATTGGCAGACAGATGGCATGACCGTCCCCCGCCAATAGTTGATATTACCGGGCCTGGATGGCCTGGTCCAGCTCTTCCCTGAGCGCTTCTCGCGCCTCAGTAAGCACTTGAGATTTTGCTTCTTTGAGGCTTCTCATGTCACATTGGTTGACGAGCAAAGTGCCTGTCAACAAGGGCAAATCTCGGTTGGCTTTGATTTGGCCAACAAGACTGCTTTCAATGACGGCGGTACTTTCCCAGGCGCATACTCTTTCGCTCTTTCTCCGACTGCTGAAGCGAACAACGCAAGCGTCGAGCTCCATAGGATAGGCTCTTTGGTAGCTTAACCTCAAAGCACTGCTTGCTGGGATTGAGCAATGTTCGGCAGAGAAGGTGGTGCAGCGTCTCGTATCGTTCAGTGAACACGGGACGTCTTGTACCTGGACAGGGATCCTATCTCAACTCACTTCCGCGCACTTGCAGCTTCATTTGGCTCTCAAGCATGCAGGTCCAACGCCTGCTAGCCAAAGCTGCTCAGGGACCCCTTGCCCTTGCCCATGCCACCTTACCGGCTTCGTCGTGTCCCTCCCGCTCAAGCTCCCAAACTGCCCGTCATATGCTGGTGATCCCTACACGTTATATTAGATGGCTTGATCAACGTTTCTTATGATTCTGTTTCTCGAAACTGTTTTTCTTCTTGAAGCCCTGGCTAAAACAAAAACCTTACAGTACTTCTCAACACTCGAAAGGCTGCGCTTTGCTCGGGAGTCTTACCTCATCGACGGCATCACACGACACTACGACGAGATATCCAACTTCAAACGCCAAAAGGGTCACAAACAACAAAGTCGCTCGGAGCAAATTGTCAGTCGTAACGGGCGGGGACCATTAGGAGGAGAATCTAGCCTGCCATCTCCTGTTCTCGAAATACCACAGGCATCTGTCGACAGCATGCGCCAACAAGAGTTAACCCGGGAAGAGCAGGTTGCTCTTGCAAGGCGTCTCCGTGCCAGCGTCATTCTGGACGCAGCAGACGAGGCTATTTACAAGATAAACAGGAGGACCAGTGGCCACCCAAGTGTGAATAGGGAGGGCCTCATGTCGTCGCATTCATCTCAGCAAACTACCACGGAGCCCAGAGACGGCATCCAAAGCCGTGCTGAGCAACCCATCAGCCAAGAACTACCTCAGTCGTTTTATGATAGCTTTCGGTGGCTCGACGAAGAAGACGATCTGGACTTGCGTCTTTTCCTAGACGATTACCATGCCAACCTGAGGGATAGCCTTCCATCTCCAAAACAAACGCGACCATCTTTCCGCAGGCAAATGTCTGTATCCAAGCTTCCATTCGGCCTATCATCCACGCCTACCCCCACGAGCAGACCAGGAAGCCATAATGCCCTGGCAACTGGGTCGCCAGCGCCTACCTCGGCAGGTAGTGTTGCTAACTCGGACGGACACACAAACCGGAAGTCGCGCACTCTATCGCTCATCACACCAAAGCACAGCCCACACGAATCGGTCTTCGACCCATCTGCAGCCCATTATCAAGATCCCGAAGCTCGACTGAAACTACGCGTTTATCTCGCCTCTCCTCAGAAGTTCGATGAGGCTATCGAGTTTGGCTTTCCCTCCACGGACGCGCTTGGTGCGGGGCCTATGATCCGTACCGAGTTCATGGAGATGCCCCTCGGCCCTGTCCGAAGAAGGATTCAGTCGACGCAAAAAGGAGAAGATACCTGGGCCATGGGTACATTCTTGGCTGATGACGACGACGAGCATGTCTCTCTCAACAGCGATCAACCATCACTTGCGGATCCCGAGTCTCCCAAAACGCCCCAAGCATTCGAAAGCAGACCCCATCCTCAACGTGCTACGTCGAGTGATCCGACCTTTCTGAGAGACGGATGTGTCATGTTTTCGGAGGGAGCTGGCGGATATGCTCAGGCGCCCGCAAATTCCCGCGAAATGACACTGCGCATGACGCTGACACGTCCTGATTTGCGCGCACACGAGAACGAGATCTACGGATGGCAGCAAAAGCCCTTGTACCGGAATACCCGCAAGTCGATGTCCTTGGGCGGATTCGAAAACAAGGGCATGTTTTACGGGGAACCAATACTCAACGAGAGCTTGGAAAACCAGGCAAGCACCACCTCGGAGAAGGGAGTCATGAAGCGAATCTGGAAGCGGGTTCGACGGACGTAAGAGGAGGACAACCAACAATCTACAGCAGACGCACTACGAATGCTTACCACGAATTGGAGCGTGTATAACAAGCACACTCTTGTGATGCTTCAAGCCTTCTCTCCATGAATCTTTCTTAGGTACATATTAATACGTTCTACGAGAGATTGAAGGGGAACCACATAGCAGCAGACCGACTGCTTTTCTTTTTTTCCGAATGCATCAGTGGCCATACTAGTACTGCGAGGCGTTCCAAGGGATATTTGGCTTTCATGGTTGAGCATTTTAAAGGCTGGCGAGGAGTTTTTGGTGTTTTGCTTTTTTCATGGTTATAATTATACACCGACGCGTCCATCGCGTTGCCTGGATCAATCAGTTGATCCCATCAATTGAAGCTACAATATCATAGCTGGCGAGAGCAACAATCACCAAGTTTGAAATCAGCAAAACCAAGAATAGGTTTTTTATTGTTCTTCTCTGTGAAAAGACGCATTGTGATTCCTAAAATGTACGTTTCGAAATGCATCCAGCCGCTTTCTATTCTACTTAACCTTAACCGAACCTTCTTTTTCCAACCGTGCCGGGACGGACGGAAAGACGGGAAGGGGAAAGGAAGTTGAGGCTGAGTACTCGACTACGTACGAGACATTCTAGAATAACACGGGACGCACGGGCGAAACACGGGACGGGAAGAAGTCAAAGAGTATGTCACTCATTATATACACACGGGCTGAGACGAGATGGAAGCGAACAATACCCAACCGAGCCAACGTCAGTGCGTACGGACGTACCATACATAATACCCCGTGGTATTTCTCGACACTGTATCGTTCCTTCCATGGACGTGATATGCAACGATAAAGAGCAGGGAGGTGGGATGCGACTTCCAGTTTTTTGGTTTACTCGTTCGGTTACCGGTTAAAAAAGTTCAAGCACAAGACAGGCCGTTAGGGATGTTTCGAACCAACAAGTTGGGAGTTCGGAAAGAAGATCACGGTGATAACACTTTGTGTTGACGGATACGCCGAAGTGTCAAATCTGGTTGGGTGGGTTGTATTGCATTTGTGTATTCTCGTTTTCTTTCCGAGTCATTTTGACAACAGACGACGATCTTTCATACATTCGATCTTTCTCAATTCATCCTATGTTTACACTCCGAGTAACCTTCTTACAAGAAATGTTTAGCTATGTTGAGCTGATAGCTGGTAGCGAGGATGTCTCTTGGTGTTTTATGCAAGGGAGACGAGCTGGACGAGGGCATCATAACTATGGGTGATATCTTGTAAGACTTTTCGATTGTTACCTTACAGTACGTACCTTTTGACTTCACTGAAGACACCCGGTCCTTATCGTTCCTTCCTCATATGTTGCGAGAATGGACTTGAATGTTTCCGTCTCATAGGTAATTTCCACTTGAAGAAGAAAAGAGGGAAAGAGGGAAGCAACGCATCAACAGAAACCGAAACAGTACGCAAGGGCTTTCCTTCCTGTTGTCGTCGTTCCCTGAGACCATGCTAATATCCTCTTATTCTCGTTTCTGTTGAGACTTGGGCTTTACCCTTCTTCGGTACAATGTCAAAGTGTGTATGTACTCTGTTACCACTCGTTGACCGGTAGGTGGAGGTGTTTAAAAAGCAGGTAGAAAGGTGATGATCGTCATTAGATCTGCCTTTAGAGACCAAGACACGAAAAGGAAGAAGGTCAGTAAAAAAAAAAAAAGGCAAAAAAAAAGAAACACGCACAAGGCACGGATAGTCAAAGAAGAAAGGAAGAGACATCGCAATATCAAGAACAGTTTCATTCCCCCCTCCACATCTCCAAACCCTCAACTATGATTTTTTTAAGAAACCAAAAAGCTGAAACTTGCCTCTATCCAATGTATAACGTGTAAAAGAGATGCACAGCGGTGTAGACGTTCACATAGCTGAACTAACAATGTATGTATTTCCAACACTTTGCCTTGCCTCATCTTCGACCTCCCTCCGAGTTCCGAGTCTCCTCCTCCCCGTTCTCGACACAAGAAACCCCATAACATTATTATACAATCAGCCTACATCCCATCATTTCTTGTCCATCAGTCTCAGCCTTCGACCTGGATTGTATTGAATCATCAAGTGAGCGCGAACTACTCGAAGCCAAACAAACCACACCATACACATCACCCATCATCCAACCGAGCCAACCCAACCTCTCCCTTCACCTCCAGCGTCCGTCCATCCATCTACCCGTCCATCCGAAGTCGGAGGTTCAAGATCACTTCCATCCCATGTTTGATTAACCAACTTTTTAGCGCACTTATTTCATCTCTCCGTTCCGAGTTCCCAAACCCTCGGGTCCCCGAGACCCCAGGTCCGTGGTATCGGGCGACCCGACGGGAACATAAAGAACCGAAATCAGGGGTAGACTTAAGACTTGTTGCTTGCTGCTTGCACAGTCAAGTTGTTTTTGCACCGTAAGGGTGGCTTTCATGAGTGACAAACAACATCCTTTTACTGGATCGCACAGGACTTTGTCATCGTGGGAGAGTCAAAGATCCGACTGAGCTTCGTAATTGTTTATCGTGTCAAGAAGATGTGTATGCGCCATTGTCAAGTTAACTACCATATTCATGGAGAGATGACGCAGGACAAGGTTCCAATCGGACATGTGAAATTCCTCGAGGACTTAATAACAGTGGACCGAACAAACATTTGTATTTTTAGACGACTACTCCATTTTATAATTTGAACCTAATCATATCCTCTTCCCCGCATAGTAATATATCCGCCCCTTGTCATAGTACATAGCAAAATTGTCCTGGCCATCCATTTCCTTACTACCACTTATCTGCCTCTTTTAATGAATGTGGAATCCATATGGTATCGGCCCTCCTCCCTTTCCTTCCTCACCCACCTCCACCTGTCCCTTATCCACTCTGAAATCTTATTTCAGAATCTGCATTTCCTCGCTTCTTTCTGGGGCAAAGCCCTCCTTGTAGCGCTCCCACATCTTCTCCAGCTCCTTCACATAAAGACCGTGTAGCTGGTCAATCTCGCTTGTCTCCAGATCGCTCTCGGCCCTTTGTGTCACCCTGATCGGCTTGCCGACAACAATGTTCAAAGGCCGGCGATATGGCATCAGACCCACGTCGTAGTTGAAGATGCCTCTTCCATGCAAGAACGGCAGAGTGAACTTGAGGGTCCGCAGCACAAACATCTGGAGTCTGTGCAACTTCGGATGACTCTTGGGACTGACCTGATCGTATAGATCGTTCTCACCGAATGCAAGCACGGGAACGATATCAGTGCCAGTGCGCATGGCCACCTTGACAAAGCCCTTCCGCTCGCCGAGCACGAGGTGCAGTGTGCCAGGTTGGGCCTCCAGCGACTCTCGGGCACCACCGATCACGATGGTAACAGCACGGCCCGCGCCATGACCGTCAGACCCGCCGCGGCTGAGAATATTGGTGATTGACTCCTTCGAAACCGAGCGGAGGCCCATGCTAAGGATGTAATCACGGTAAATCGGGATGCGGAAGTTATTGTCCAGGGTAAGGAGGCTGTTGGTGATTCCGGGGAACTTCTCAGAGAAACCAAGGGCCTCGGTGGCAAAAGCGGCAAAGGCGCCATGTGAGATGATTCCGTGAGGGTGATAGCCAAAGATGTACTTCCTATCAGCGGGAAGATCGTGCGTCTTGTGCAGCTTAGCTGGGAAGTAATCCGCAAAGAAGTGCCAGATTCTGGAGTGCCGGAGCCGTTCTGAGCGGAAGCGCAGCTTTCCATCAGTTGCTGCTTTACTAAGCAGCATATGAAGGAGATACGGAATGACCAATGGCCAGAAAAAAGGGATGGTGCACAGGAAAAAGAAGAAAGAGACGGTTGTGGCAATACTCAGCGAGTGTAACAGAACCGCCAGGGTCTGGAGTCGTCGCTGTAAAGGAATGTTGAATGGTGCAAATCTGATACCGGCGGCCTGGTAGGCAGTGGCTCTATCACGCTCCAGTCGGGCCAGCTCGTTGTCGTCGCCCTCAAAATACAATGAAGGATATTCGTCGTATAAAGCTTGTTTCTCTCGTTCGGCATCGCGGTCTGCGTTGCTGGGTTTCTCTCGAGTTGTGTTGTCATGGAATGGGAGTGTGGTCATCTTGGTAGGCTTCTCGGTTGGCTCCTCGCGGGCGCCCTCGAGCGGAAGATCTTCAACATTTTCCTCCGTCCCCTCCTTCAAGCCACTCTCCTTCAGGCCATCCTTGAGAGCATCAGCATAATCGATGCCGGTACTCGGCGCTGTCCCTGCCTTCTRCGAAACTTCTGTTCGCGGAGTGTCCGTCCCAAGGACACCATCAACTTGGGTGGAAGAAGGGGAAGCCGGGTTGGTAGTTTCTGGCTCCGAGTTCGGAAAGTCGGCGGTCTCATCCGTCACCCCCTTCTTGTCGTTGTTTGACATCTTGGCCGGTTTTTCGTGGGAGGCTGTAGTATTCAGTGAACCCGAGGATGCGCTAGCGCTGGCAGTGGCGGTCGAACCAACACTGGTCAAAGGTTTCAAATCAGATATCTTCACGGGCATTAGCATGTGTGCGTAAGGAGAGCGTTATTGTGGTGAACCGGAAACTGAAGTCACTTACAGAAGTCTTGGTGTGTAGCTGTTTCTCTTTCTTATTCGCCGAGGTGCCGGAAGCTTGGCCAGCAGAGGCTGGGGCCGGATCGTGACGAGCTGCGTTTCCATCGACCCCTTTTAGCACCGGTATTTCACTGCGGGCCGCTTCCTGGCTGTTCTTCTTATTCTTCTTGCCGGACTTCTTTTTGGACAAGGAACCGCTCGGCGGAGGAAGGGATCCCGAGGCGTCTGCCATGGCGAGATATGTGATGGGAGTTCAAGTTGTTGATAACTCACCTCAGTAGAAAGAAAATCAAGGGACGGTCCTTGACTGAGGATGGGCCAGACGGGTTTTAATGAGGCGTTGTAAGATCCTCTGTCGGTCGTAGCTGAGAGGTACCCACAAGAAGGTACGGTGCAGAGTGGTGGTCAGATGTTTAGAGTTGACGACTGCGGACGCGCTGTCAGGCTTAACGTATGGCGAGGAATGGTGACGCGCCTTCCTTGCTCATATCGAGTTCATACAGTCAACATGGGACATTAGACATGCAGCAAGCATTGGGTAGGCAGGAGAACGGGCAGGTGGCAGGGGGATGGTAAGAAAGAAGTGAAAGAGCGAGTGCGGCGAGGGGTTCTCCTGATCTGGCAGCCATGATCCATGAAACGGGAGCAAGGAGCAGCCAGGAGTCATAACCGAGGAAGCTATGACGAGAAAGTTGGAAGGTGCTATGAATCGGTCCTCTCACATCTCAAAAAAGCAGGAGTGAGATGAAGACAGACCGTGGTGGAGTTGATGATGTACAGTTGAGCAACGCACATACCTTTTTTTGACTTGGGGACTTCGTTAGCCAAGCAATGTTCACATTTCACCAGTCTCTTTGGCAGTTGAACAGAAGGAACCAACCGAGGTGAGCGATGAGATGCTCGAGTCCTCTGGTGGTTTCACAATGTGCAGGCCATCAAATGATGACTTGATGTCTGGCAGCAGCGAGGGGTTAATGTTCATGACGCCCTGGAGCCCTACCAGCAGGCGCATTTCGCATTTGTAACTATTGCAGCTAGCACTAACAGTTCCTCTCATATATCAGGCGGTGTACTGTTAGTATCAGTACTTGTCAGGTGCCTATGACGTTCTCGGTGTGGGGCGACCTCGGCAGGGGCCGGGGTCCCGAAAGCTCCCGTCTTCTCCTGCTCGTTCCTGCCGGGAATGGCCCGGAGACTGCACGACATTAAGCACCCCGGAGCCGAACAGCGGGGAATCTTTCTTCGGCCGCGGAGAGAGCTTTCAGATTGTGCTACAGGCTTATGGACAGCTCTCTTCATCGTTATGATACGCAAAGGAAGTCTTGACGCTTTGGGATAGAATATTTTGATAACGGCTAAAGTGATATCTACTGGATCTATCCAAGCAACATCTGCGATTGATTAAGCCCAGAGCCTCAGAAAAGACAAGACCATGACCCATCTGTCTCAACGACGGCATCTTGCATCTCAACCCCGACTAAGCGCAGTGGCCTTACAGTAGACATTACCGTATACATGCCTTCCATAGCCATGCAATGCGCCTGAACAGTAAGATGTACTTTGAGATCAGGCATCATTCATACGATAGATACTTATTTCTCCTGCCTCCCGACACTTTTGCGTTTCGCTGCCCCATCTGTGTTGTCCCAACTTTCTTCTCGAACAGTGGTTCTTCCCTGAAGCCCAATATCACAAACCTCGTTTACCTACACATCATTAAAACTTGTTGACAGAAGCAAAGCATAACGCGCTTGTTAGACGGACAGACGGACAGCCTCAACTGCATCATGCTTCACCTCGGCCTGAACTCAACGTGGGCCACAACCGTCAAACCGCGGTTATGTTGTTGATTGCCCTCTTGGAGCTATCCTCCCGCCATGTAAGGAATGTTGAAGCTAGAGGGATGCCAGTGACACCACCATCTACTAGGACGAAACAGCCGAAGCCGAAAACCAAAAGCAACACTTGCGAACTGATTCTAGATTCCGGACCAGACGCCGCCTGAACTACGTCAAACCTATCAAAACGCCATGCCGGCCTCCTACCCCCCAACCCAGAAAAGATACGAGTCCTCCCCTTCAATAAGCATATTGCCGGAGTCGAAAATTGACATGTCCGACAGGACACTCGACTTATTCTCCACTCATATACCCTCCATCATGTCTTTATCCGTGTCCATATAAAAATAAATGGATTGTCACTTTCCAGCAATCCCAATCATGTGCTGAATCCATGCCTCACTCGCCCAAGCAGCGACCTCCGGAGCGAGTTCGCGTTCCTATTGCTGTGCTGCAGGCGGGGGTTCTTGGGTCTCGGTAGGGACATGTTGTTGCTGGTGCTCTGGCTGATGATGTTCTTGCTGATGCCCTGGCTGATGCCCTGGCTGATGCTCTGGTTGGGGCTCAGGTTGGTGTTCAGGTTGGTGTTCCTGCTGATGGCCCTGCTGATGCTGAGGTAGGTGCTCTTGAAGATTTGCTTGCTGATTTTCCTGATGATGATGTTCTGGTTGATGGTGGAGTTGGTGTTGCTGCTGATGTTGATGCTGCTGCTGTTGCCGAAGCGCCGTGACCTCGGCAGTCAGGACAGAAATGTGCTGTTCGTGATTGGTGCACTTGGCCGTCAAATTCGTAAGAGTCTGGTTCAAAGAAGAGATATGTTGCTCATATGCGTTGACCTTGGCCGCCAGCTCGGCACTGTTTTGATTCAAAACAGAAATATGTTGCTCGTGTGAGTTGAGCTTAGCTGTCAGCTCGGCATTGGTTTGGCTCGTTGACTCCACCATAGACTGCAAGTGTTTGAACTTGTCCTCCATGTGCTGCACGTAAGACCATACACCTTGCTCACCAGCGGCGAAAAGGTTGTTGCCGTCGACCACACCGGACCTATTAGGTCCAGGAGGTCCGCCCGAAGCACGGCTCCGTCCACGAGCCGCCGTTTGTTGGGTTGCCGGAGAAGCGGGCGCACTAGTGTTGCCTTGGGACGGATCTCGGTCAGCAGGAGGGTATTGGGAAAGCCAGGCTTGTTCAGCCGCTGGTGACATACCGTGAGATGGCAGTGATAACCCGGAAGCTGGAGCTTGTTCCGCTGGTCTGAAATGGGGCTGCTGAGGCGCCGGCCGTTGACGCGTAAGGGCATCGTGACTAAGCGCGGTGGGCTGAGCTGCCCCCGGACTTAGAGGTTTAGGACTCTCCGTCATCCCAGTCTGCGAATACATGGTCGTGCCACCCGCGCTAAGGGGTATGGATGATATGCTGGTGTGAGGAGTGTGGTTGTTAGGCACGCTTGGAGAAGTGGGCGGGCCAGCAGACCCGCGATCAACGTTTGGAGGATAAAGACCGCCAGGTCGGGGACCTGCTGGGGGATAAGTGCTTGAGTGAGCAGCATAACCATCGGGAGCTGTTTGACCGGGTACATGTTGGGCTTTGATGGCCGGCAAACTTAGACGACGGCGCTCCTCCTCCGCCGCAGCAAGTTCACCTTCAGCAGCACCCTCGTACATAACATTCGACAGCCCCGATTCATCTGCTCCGGTCGGGTTCACACCATCGTAATCCTCGTCTCCGAAATTTCCCATACTGGGCCTGCGACCGGCACAACCACCAGCTCCTTTACTGTGTCTCGCTAACGCATCCCCACGAGCAAACTTCCTATCGCACTTTGGGCATATGTGCGGCTTCTCGCCCGTGTGGAGCTTGCTGTGCCGCTTGAGATCGTGTAATCTTCGGAACCTCATCTGACACGTAGAGCAAACATAGGGCTTTTCTTGGCTATGTGTGAGCAGATGGCTTTTGAGGTTGTGGTGTCTGGTAAACTCGGTGGAGCAGTAGGGGCACTTGTGCTTCTTTGAGCCTGGTGACCGAGGCGTCACATCCGCACCCTGAGCATTCGGTATGGGCATACTCATTCCTCGAGGAGGAGGGGCCGGTGCTGACATAGGAGCGCCATGCGGAAGGACTCCGGGATAAGACAGTGATGATGGAGGTTTGTCTTGAGGTTCCATCTGCGCATCAGGCTGTGGCGCATAAAGCCGCTGATCATCGCGGGAGTCGACGTCCATGGGCACAGGACTATTGACAACCTCGCCTGACGCGTTGGCGAGACTTGCCGCGCTCGGTGCGCTAGGCTGGCTGACATCTTTGAGTTCATTAGGAACAGCACTTGGAGCTGGGATAGTAACGGCGCTCAGTGCCCTAGCAGCAGCATCGGCGGCGGCATCAAGACTCGACATTGGCGGAGCACTTGGCGCGTCGGGCGGCCGGGCCAGTCCCGACGGCGCTCCGGACATGAGGTCGGCCAGAGGGCTATGGGTCAGGTTTTCGGATGCCGCCACCGATTCGGCGTGGTGCTCCTCATCTCGTCGGCGTCTCTCCTCATCGTGGTCGGCGGTACCATTTAGAGAGGGCGGAGGCGACCTGGCAAAGCCGACCAAGCGGGCGATTTTGGAAGGGGACAGGTCGCCAGGAGAAGAGGATTCTACGGAATCCGGCGATGGCGGGGTCTCCTCACGGGACCTCTTGAGCGACTTGGCCCGGGAGATCTCGGCGGCGAGGGCAAAGGCGGCGTCGGATGTGGCTGTCGGCGGTGCTTCTGGGGCGGACGAGGCTGCCGCGAGCTGTGAGGGAGCGGGTGTCGCGAGAGGAGTCTCGGTCGCCGCGAGATGCCCTTTTTCCGAAGCCATGAGGTCGCCTGAAGCTCTAGACGACGTCGCTTGAAGCCGTCCAATCGAAGGGTAAGATGGTCCAAATAATTATATGGATACACTGCTATCACGTCTTAAGCTCACCGTCGTCCAGGCAGCATCACCAAGCGATGATGTGTTGGAGGCTTTGATGTGTGGCTGGAGAGCGTGGCGAGAGCTCTCTAAGTTGGAGACTCGCGGCGCGGCTTGTTGGAGGAGTCGTGGATAGTAGTCAGTGGCGGGTCGTTAGTCGTATGCGAATAAAAAGCACCAACTGGAACCGGCAGATGCTGGGGCCACGTCAATGGGTGGGATGGAGAGCTAGACAGAGAATGCAATGGCTATAGCTAGCAATCGACTGAAGCTCAAAGCTCGATCGTATTGATGGCAAGAGCACGCTGTGTTTTGGGAGAGGTGAAGGTGGAATCCAGAGCTGGGGGTGCTTCCAAAGTGGTGAGCCTCAAATGCCAGCGGTTGAGAGGAAAGGCTGTGCCGTGGGACCGTGGGGAGGAAGGGAAAAAATGGGCTGGGTTGTGTGGAGGTGCACGGGCTGACAGACCGCCAAGAGGCAATGAATGGTCGAAGTTGTCCCACCAAGACTGCTTTCTGTCCAATAAGGCTTGACTGCCAGCTGCCCACCTTATTCTTCCAGTTGTACCTCGCAGCCTGGCGTGTTTGGCTGCATGTGTGCACCTCCGTCACCTCAGCCCCCCATCGTTGTTCAGCTCTTCCACCACCGATCATCAAGCCAATTGGTCTCAGATGGGAAGCTTACCTCTAGCCATCTCATTTACTCGAATACGGCTTCATCCAGTACAGTATTGATCAGATACATCTCTTTACTGGCATCTTTGCGCTTTATGAGCAAAATAGACTTTCCAATTTCTTTAAGCTATCTCGGGCTCTCAGCTACTCGGCGCTCCACCTGCTCAAGTGGGCCCCATTGGATGAGAGGTCATTGAACGCGGGCAAACTGGACGTCACTCCTTTTGCGACGACGTTTCGAGCAAAGTCCACGGCCAACAACAAGCTAAAATGGCAGGTTTATCCGGGCCGCCTTTCTGAATCGCCAACCGTGGCCCGATTCTGGAAACTGCAGAGGTCAAGATCATTCATCGTTTACGGCTGAGCAGCGGCTGTGTTGTTTCGTGTTCGAATCCTCAGCTGGAGACCACCACCAATTCTACCACGGCGCCGAGGCGCCACTAGGAGGTATCGCGAGATCAAGTGGCGCAGGCATCCGGGTAACGTAATCTTATTTGCTTGAAGTGGGATTACGTAGCTTGAAGTATGCCTCCACCGGCTTCACGATACTGACCAGAGCACTGGCTGTCTGTATCAAGACCGACTCTATGACTGATGTTCTTACTTGTAGCCCGTTCTTGAACGTCCCTGAGTGGTGCCATCACCAATACACACAGCTCACTGACAGATTTCCCGCTGTGCGACAGCAGCCAGGTTTTCGGGTATCTAGTCAGCCATCTGTTTGGTGAAGAGCCGCTTCCCTACGTGCCTGATACAGCCGTCATACGGGCCCGATCGCCTTGCTACTCTTCAGAAGGTAGAGGTTAATGATGGTCTTGCTATATCAGTCAATATTCATTATGGCGGAGACTTACGGATTCCTGACAGTGTTTTGGAGTCAACGTCTCGAGAACGTGGACCTTCCCACTTGGATACTCGCACGTTCTGGGTTTCTGCACCCACTTGGTTGACTTGCAGATGCCGCATCGGCGTGACTATACTATCGTATAACACTTGACCAGGTCCGTTGGATTCTACGTTGACAGTATGATGGATGAACCGTATCCATCCCCAGTCAACATCTACGGGTTGTGGGGGACTATGATGCAGCGATGAGCACCTAATGGGTTGAGGTGTAGACACCTATAGGGACCTAGGACGATGATCATCTCACCACTTCTTCACTCTTCACCCACTCCAACTTTGGTCACCGAGCAAGCCTGTCTTGAAGAACGCCTAAAGAGCCGCATCATGCTGAAGGTAGACCAGTTTCCTATTCAGGGGCAGCATATGTCATTCTGTTATACAACTGTTAACGTGAACACAGCACGTGGATCTGAAGAAGCCGAAGCAAAGGCGTCTTTTCTTGCATGTTTATGACTGAAACTCTACTCGTCAGGTCTATAGACCTGACGAGTAGGTATTCCCTTGAGCCGCTGACCAAGGAAGTCCAGCTACAAATTTTAAATGCATCGTAACTGATCAGCATTTTATTAGTGGACCAGAGAGTTTCTTGAAAAGTGGTAGCTCCTTCTGAGTTCTGACAATGTTGCGCCCCGGCCCCAATACCGAGTGCTCAGAGATGATGATCGGCAAACACAAGACTGGCCAGACTCCGGGCGGTTCTTGTATCGGACAACAATGCGGGATGTGTTCGATTCCATCCTGGGGTTTAGACATCTTCACGAGGTCGATCGCTCTCGTATCAACATCGCTTCGACGATCAAAGATCTTGTTCTCGTTCATGCGAATGCCAAAAGACATCGAACCAGCAATACAGATGTTATGCTATTGATAGTCAGAGTCAGAACAGACAACTCCTCATCTTCCCTGCTAGCACGATCTTGTTCTTCGATCTATCGCTCGGGGCTCGGGCCACTCCTAGCATTCCTGACGATCTGGAGATTGTTTTGATGGGCATCATCTGGACCTTCATATGTAGCGCTCCAGCACCGCGACATGTTGAGACTTGGCGTAACTTCTCAGTGGAATGTTGGTGGCATCCCGTCACCAACCCGATGGTAGTTCATGGATGTATTCCAACGGTTCCTATAACAATCCGAGAAGGCCGCCTTCATGAGCAGGCGTTCAGCCGAGATTAGGGGTTTAATCAGCCCAAAGCTGGAGCGAGAGATGGCCCGCAGGGTAAGTAAGAGGGCGATAAGATACCGGCAAGTTCTTCAACTCTGTGATGTTGACTGTTGAGCTTCCAGCCAAGCTTGACAGCCATCCATCGAAGGAAACCTATACATAGTATACGCCAGGATATCATGGACCGTGCGATTTAAGGACAGGGAAAACGCTTGAAGCAATGCATGAAAGAGCAGCCCTTCATAAAAGAGAAGAAGAAAAACAGCGCAATGTCCAGCAGAACGCCATCATTAGGCAAAATTTGATGTTTCGACTTAAGGCAAGATAAAGAAACAAACAAGAATACACATACCGAGCTTTATGGTGATCGTGCCTGGATTCGTCCGATGTCACGCTCGCAATGTACCTGTCATCCGAGCGTTTCTCATGCAGCTGGACGCTGGAAAGCCAGACGCAGGCCTGTTCACAACCGGAGTCGCTGTCATCTCTCCTTTCCGACAACCACCTCACGTCGACAGGTCTGCAACAACAAGTGACCGAGACCTCTCGCCAGAAGTCTTGGAACTCGTACAGCAGCACCGTCTATTATCAGTAAAATGTCCCAAGAAAAGGGAGGTGAAAACACAACTTGATGAGGTTGTTGCTGGATCGTAAGTCGACCCACCATTCCCACCCTGCCCACAAAGGCGGGGCCAGCTTGCGAATGCGCCCTAAGCCATAGCAGGTTAGTCAGGAACAGAAGCCTTTGACACTCTTCAGCAGGGATTCAATTGACGATGAACGGGATCAGGCCAAACCGCGCTGGCTATCCGGGTCACTCCTGGGGACAGTCGCCCGCCTTTTTGGAGCATATGAGAGAAGGCCGAGAGAAGCAGTGATTGACACAATCTCCGGGGCCGCCTTTCTCATGGAGACAAAGCATGGGACGGTCAATGCCATCGGACAACAGCCCAGAGGATGGCTCTCTCTCTGGGTTGTCACTGTCACCGCCGCCGGGGAGGACAGAAACACATTTCTCGGCACTTCAAGCGACGGGGTATTCTAGGGTATGTCCACTTCATCATCGTGCTTGCGCGGCCGCAGGGCAGTGGCACAGCGTAGAGGTAATGAAACAAACACCGAAGCGGTGGGAAGTTGCTGATGGATGGCGTCCTCTCCCATCGTGATGGAAAAATAGAAGCCTCTGGCCAATCTTGGCCAATCTCCAGTTTCCTCCATCTCCCCGTCGTCCATGATGGAGGGTGGTGTCAGAATGCACGGTTGAGTCAAAAGTGGGTAAAATCTGTTGATTCTATATAAAAGTGCTGTGGAACCAGAGTTGGGGCCTCCAGAATATTAGGGAGGTCTACACCCATATTCCGGGTAGTTGGGAGGCTAGTCCTCTTTTAGAGCCCTCTTTTTATTGGCCAGATCTATACCTTAAATTGATACACCTCCCCAATTGAAGTCTTTCAGAGACAAAACTGCCCCAAAACTGGCCAGAAATAAAGCCATTCACAATATTACATAACCATCCTAGGGTTTATTTCCTTATTAATTTCATTTATTTTAATATATCTTATTATATTTTCCTATCTTTTCAATTCTCTATCCTTTACTAAATCTATTCCTACTATTTTTATAAACGCTATATACCTCTAGAAATTTAGTACCTTCGTTAAACCGTCTATAGGCATTTTGGCCGTCTCTAAATATTTAATCTTAATCCTCCTAACGAATACCTCCTATTTTACCTAATATTTATAAATATTTATATATTTGAGCTTTATTACTAATTTTATAGCTTCTATAGTTAGAATTCTAATAATCTATTAATTATCACACTCTAGGGTAGGGATAGGATTAATTAGCTTTACTATAAGACTAGTAATAAGCCTTATTATAAAGAGGGCCTCCTTAACTATATTAGTAAATATAATAAACTCTACCTCAATTATAGAAGTAGCTACTATTATCTATTTAATAGCACCCTAATAGATTAGTCCTCTAAAGAATTATATTATAAACCCTTAAGAGCTCTTGCGGTTTATAAAATTGTTTGCAAATAACGAATTTAAAGTAATCTAGAGGACTTAATCTCTTTTATAATATAGAATTATATTAGTAATAGCGTAGAGGTAGTAAAGTACCTTATTTATAGCCTTATAATAATTTAGATTAGGGTTGTAACTATATTTGGAGAGCCGACTAGTAGCGAAGGCGATATTTGGTTGTATAATAACGGCGGCGTATAATATCGAGCCTACCTTAATTTAATAGAAGTATATTAAGTAGGGTAAAGCCTTACCCTTAAAGGGAATTAATTTAACGTTAAATATAGGGATTAAAATAATACGTTTAATACCGGCAAGATAATAGATCTTCTATAGGTACGAGCGTTAAAATAATTAAATCTTTCCTATTTAATAATTTTGAATAACTTTAATACCTAAGAACTATTATAGTTTATTTCTTTTAATTATATAATATTATTAATTAAAATTATCTATATATCCCTCTATAGTAATAGCCTTGCTAGGGTAATATATAAAAACTATATTATCGATGTAATAAAAAACAAGGATGCCGTTGTTAATAAGGATATATAATTCTTTAAGGATTAATTCGAAGCTTATTATCTTAAAGGTGCTTGCAAATTCTTATTACTAGAGGAGTAGGGATCGCCGTAGACTATATAGGGCTTTAAATACTTTAAAGACCTTACTAAGGATTTTATAGCTTAAAGGTATACGTATATAAATATTTTTATTTATATAAATATTAACAAAAGTATTAACGGTATTATATTAAATAAACTCGAAATTAAACCGGACGGCTATAATAATAAAAATACGAAATAAGTAGTTAACGAGGGTAAAAGCGTACGTCTCCTACCTTACCTTCTTTACTTACTAATTTTTACGTATAACGAGATATACTTTAACCTTATTAAACTTACTATTTTTAAAGAACTTATACATATATACCTATATACAATCGAGGATCTACTTACTTCGAGAATATAGTTTATCCCTATTAACCTCTAGCTAAATCCTTATTTCTTTATAGCTATTAAAATAGGTTTATTCTATTTATTTAAAGAGGTCTCTAAGGATATAATAATTAAGAGATTTATAGTTCTTAAGCGCTAGGGGGAAACGATACTTATAGATAGACTAAACTTTATTTATACGAATTAAAGATTCAATTTCCTCTTTAGTAATAATTTTATTATTGTAAATAAATCGCTATAGTTCTACTTTTATAATAGGCTTGCCGTTGAATATAATTGTAAGTTAATAAAGTCTACCGGTATTAAAGGCGGCTTTTTAAGGCTTAAAACTATTATATATTTTATTTTTAGTATAGGGGTTTAAATAGAAGCCGGCGAGGAAGGAGGCAAGTAGCGGCTAATTTAGTAGCGGTATATTTAGAAGAATAGGGTATCCGTTGAGGATAAAGTCAATAAATATCTTTTTTATAAGAGTATTCGAAATCTCTAACTAAAGTTCTAGAAATATATAGTCGGTCTCTCCTTCTTAAGGGGGTTATTCGAAAAGGGAGCTAAGAATATTGTACGTTTAAATATTTTTGAAATTAATTCGGCTATTAATAAAATTAAAAAATTTTAATATTAGAGCCGTTTAATTATACTTTTAAAATAGTATAATAAATTTATCGGAGGAGATTTTTAAGGACTATACCTCTATAGGCACCTCCCCAAAATAGAGCGTATCTTCGTCAAATAATACATTACGGGTATTAATAATTATATTAATAATAGGGTTCTAAATACAATAAATTAAGGACGCGGTATAGCCAATTAAATATCTAATCTATATTTTAGGGTTTATCTTCTACTTCCTTTCCTCTTTCTTTTAAGCAATTATAATTATAGTATATACTTTATAACCGTAAATATAAAAGTGTACGAAATTTAGCTTACAAGGAATTATTATATTGAAATTATCTCGTTTAGTAATAAAGGTATAGAAACATTCGTATAGGGATCTCTAATCGTAAAGGAATCTAAGGGACCGGTTAATAAAGTAAATTACTATAGAGACAACTTCTAGCTATAGATCTTTGGCGAAATAAGAACTCTAAGTTATTACTCTACCTTTTTCCTTAATTATACTTCCCGAACATTCTACACTACTATTTTATATTTAAATATATAGAATAGAGGGCTTAATAATTATATTTCTTAGAGCGAAGAATTCTTTTACTATGTAGGATCTATTAACTTTGTTATCGTATTTAATAATTTTTAATTAAATATTATACTAAGTATTTAATATTATAAAGAGGTCGTTAAGGAAGGAGGCGATTATAGTAGCCTTATAATCTATTATATAGTAATCCTATATATAACCTATATATTTATAAGTAATAAATATAACGCTAGAGTATTCCTACCGGCTCTTTATATAGTCGAAGAAGTCTATAGCCAATTTTTCTCTTAAACTATAGCTACGGTCGCGGGGTTTATAGCTAACCTATCGTTTAATTTTTAATATAATATATACGTCGTAATATATAATAAAGGGGCCTTTAAAACGAACGCCGGTAACGTTAGTAAGGTAATCTAAGACTTAGGGGCTGTAATAGCTAAGGCGGTAGTACTAAATAATAGCCTCTTTCTTATAGTATTTATAGCCGTTAAAAGAGTTAAATTAGTTGCGCCGGGTAAAGAAGGCGGCTCTAGAGAAAGAAGGAGAGAGATCCTCGAAAACTATCTAACGGTATTATATTGTAAGGTAGTAGAAGAGGGAGTAATCTAGTCCTTGTATATAGTTATTAGGTAGTCGTTAATCCTAATAGAGACTTTTCTTATAGAAGAGGTAGAGAGAAACGAAATTAACTATAAAATTAGGGTAGAAAACTATATTATTGAAATAAAGCTTCTTTAAACCTTTATATTCCTAGACTATAATATTTATATTGCTATATCCTTTAATAAGAATATAAGAGTTTCTAGCTTAGAGGCCGTTATTGTAGGGAATATAACGAAAGTTAATAAAGCGGCTAATCTCGTTAAAAATATAAAGGGAGTTATTAGAATTAAAGAGAGCGCTATTTTTAAAAGGGTACGGATTTAAATCTCCTTCTCCTATTTAGAGAGCTGTTTAGTAAACGGCTATTTTATAATTGGTTATAATTTCCTAAATACTTTTGTTAGAGAATTAATTATTCTTATTACTATTATTCCTTTACTTTATCTCCTATTTATAGCAATCGATTTTTCGCTTTAATTTTAGATCGTTATAGAAGTTCTTCTTAACTCTATCTTAAACTTTCTTAATAGGCTTCTATTTAAAATTAATCCTTTAGGAAGGGAATAAATACTAATAATACTTAATTATATAAAAACCTTATTAGTATACTTTATAACAAATATTTAGGGATAATAATAAAAAGTCTATAGTTCTAACTTTATATTTTCTTTTATAATAATTCTAAGTCCTACTAGGTTAAATATCCTCGTCCTTAATACTACTATCCTATAGACCGTTAAAAGTTAGGCCTATACCGAACGTTCCCTTATAATCCTTAATTTTACTAACGCCGGTAAGAAGTTGTTTATTTAATCTTTTACAGCGGAAGTCCCCGGATACTAGACGAAAATTAAGGGTATTAACCGTTACCTTCTTACTAAAATATCTAGAAATATTAAATACTTAGGTAGGTTTAATAGGCTGTAGGTAGTTTAAAAGGTCTTTAAATTAAGCGTTAGCTATAGTAACCTTTAGAATATTATAGCAGATTATATTAATTATTATAGTGTCCTAACTATTTATTTATTTATTAATCTCCCTATCCTTCTTATTAAATTCATTTAAAAGTAGTTTTAAATAGTCGTAATACCTTTAATAAGCTTCGGTTTAGGCATCCTCCTCTCTATAATTACAATTATCCTTAATATTAGCGTATTATTCAACTATAGATTAGAAGGATAGGAAGTTATTAATTTTATAGGAAGGGGATATAAATTCCTATATCTACTTTCGAATATTAGTATTATTAATTTTAAAGGATTCATAGACTTTCGTATTATATAATTAATTAATATAGTTGTATTCGTACTCCTATAAATTAAAAGTAGTAAGGTCTACTAATTTAATTATAGTATTGTCGGTTTATTAATTTAAAATTCGGTTAATAGTCTCTACGCCCTTAAGGATTTTAATAAATTCCGGGGTATCGGTTTCTTCGTTTTAATTTATTTTAACCGCGGCCGGGGCCGGGGTTAGGGCTACGTAAATAATAATTCCGTTTTTAAAGCCTTCGAGGATTTAGCGAATTTATTTAATATAACGTAGAATTAGTCCCTTAGTAACGTAGTTATTAATACGGATAAGCGGGGGCTTTTAAACGGCCAACTCTAGACTTAGTACGAAATTAGTAAGGTCGAGACCTTTAGCGTAGCTAAGTAGTTTATTGCTCTAGTCCCGGAACTTCGAGGGCCTATCGAGGTAGGGACGGTTGGTCTTGGGGGAGGATTCCTTTAATAAGGATATAGTTGCTTATTAATTTAATTATTATAGGGTAATTAGTAGAGGTACGTAGGGTAAGTATTTGTGCTTCTATAGATATTAGCGTAAACGTAAGTATCGCGAGTTAGACTGTTAATTGTTAGAATGTACGGTTGAGTTAAAAGTGGGTAAAATCTATTAATTCTGTATAAGAGTGTTATGGAACTAGAGTTGGGGCCTCCAGAGTATTAGGGAGGTCTGCACCCATATTCCGGGTGGCTGGGAGGCTAGTCCTCTTTTAGAGCCCTCTTCTTACTGGCCAGATCTGTACCCTAAACTGACAGGTGGCCTCTGCTCATCTCCTCCCCTGTTGATACTCAACAGAGCTCCCGCCAATCACAGCGAACGGTTCCTGATTCCTCTCTCGCCAAAATCCAATGCCTGCGCGTGCGTTCCTGCTGAGGTTCCCGGTTCCTGTGCCTTGCAGTAGCCGCTCTGGTTGGCACACCGGGCACGCCTTCCACACACACACACACACACAAGACAATGGGACATTGTTGTGCTGGGCCGCTGCCACCCTCCTCCCGTGGCATCAATCCATCCCCCGGCTCCTTGGAAGCGCAATCTCGCCAAGGAAGAAGGGATCTCCACTGGTTGTCCAGTGGTCCGGTGGGAGAATGGCGGGCGCGTCCTGGGCAGGTGGCCCGAACTGGCAGACGACAGGAGCCAGACCACCAACACGGCGAGTTGGCGAAAGGCCCTGGTTGTGGTTCCCCAGACACTGCATGTTCCTGGCAGAAAGCGCCTAGGGGTGCCCTGTCACGGTCTTCATTTCGCTCGAGTCACTTTCCTTTTCCGCCCGGCGAATGGAGCCCTTTGGAGCCCATTGACAGAAAGAGTCTTCTCCCGTCCCACCGCTCGCTTCGCACGCCTTCGTACCACGCTCGTTGTAGGGTTCTAGGTCGGGTCTGTCCAAGAAGGGGGTACAGCAGTCGCTAGGTAGTGGTGTACATACTTGAGCCCGCCTCCTCCACTTTCTCTTGCTCCGGTTCAGTTCCTTCACTCCCTTGGACGGTTCCTTCAACTTGGTTGTTTCCACCTCACACATCATCGGCGCCCTTTCGCTTTTTTCGCGATCAGGATTTCCATCCAACAGAGAGTCCTCGATTCTCTACCACATTCCTTTGGAACAACAACGGTGTCACTCTTTTAGAAACTCGGACTAGGTTGTTGTCTAGTACAGACGCCCATCCAGACCAGCAGGTGAGTAGCTCTGCAAAATGTTCGACTCCGATCTACTCTACGGCGCGGGCGGGATCAGGTGTGCCTGGTGAATGATCCCAGACAATGGCGATCTTTCAGCGCGATCAGCCTTGTTTGTTCGCCTCAAAGAGATCCACGAAGGGTCCAGCGCCAGCCAAGTATCCAAGTTAGAAAACAAAGACTGACAGGGACGGTTGATAGTTAGCAAGCATTCAGTTTTCTGTAAATAAAACCCGTTACACAAACCCCAGAAACCCTGTCCTCGACAACATCATTCCGCTTCAAAACCAGTGAAAATGAAGGGAATTATTGGACTCGCCCTCGCGGCCGCCGTTTCCGGTGTGGTCGCCCAGCCTCACAACCACCACGGTCACCACCACGCCAAGAAGCACTCTCACGCCGGGGTTGACAAGCGCGCCGATGCCGCCGCTGCTGGTACTGTCGTGGTCACCAAGGTCGTTCAGGGTCCCACTGTCGTCGAGTATGTCCTAGATGGAAAGAAGGTCAATGCCAATGAGGCGGAGAAGGGCATCAAGGAGGGTGGTTACGTCGTCCTTGGCTCCTCCAAGCCTTCGTTCGTCGCTCCCCCGCCCGTTGTCTCGACCTCGATCGCTAGCGTCCCTGGCGGTGCCCTGTTTCTTGAGCAAAAGACTAGCTCTACGTCCACCTCCACGTCCACCTCGTCGTCCACCACTTCGAGCATCCCGACCACCTCCTCGAGCCCTATTCCCAGCTCGACCTCCAGCGAGCCCCCCGCTGCCACCTCGTCGGCGGCTTCTGAGAACCTCTCTGGCGGTGGACTTGACAGCGAGTTCCCCAGCGGCAAGATCAGATGCGACCATTTCCCCAGCGATTATGGCGCCCTCGGCGTTGACTGGCTTGACTTGTCCGGATGGACCACTCTTGCCAAGATTGGTAAGCTCCAGAAGGGCGTGGCCATCAACAACTACGAGCAGCCCATCACCGGCCCCTGCCAGCCGGGCATGCTGTGCTCTTATGCCTGCCCTCCGGGCTACCAGAAGACTCAGTGGCCTGAGGACTCCCAGGGTGCCACTGGTCAGTCTATCGGTGGTCTCTACTGCAACAGCGACGGCTTCCTTGAGCTTACCCGTGAGAGCCACCCTACCCTTTGCGAGCAGGGTGCCGGCGGTGTTTATATCAAGAACATGCTCCCCAAGAGCGCTGCCATCTGCCGTACCGACTATCCCGGCAACGAGGCCATGGTCATTCCTCTCGAGACCACTCCCGGCGGCCAGTACCCTCTCACCAACCCTGTGTCTTCCACCTACTACAAGTGGAAGGGCCAGTCCACCACCGCTCAGTACTACGTCAACAACATGGGCATTCCTGTCGATGATGCCTGCACCTGGAACTCCAAGTCTTGCCCCGACTGCGCCGGTAACTGGGCGCCTGTCAACGTTGGTGTTGGCAAGAGTGACGACGGCATTACTTATATCTCCATCTTCCCCAACGCCCCCACTACCACCGCTATCCTCAACTTCGACATGGAGATCCAGGGTGATATCTCTGGAGAATGCTGGCTTAAGAACGGCCAATACTCTGGCAACAATGGCTGCACGGTATGTTCTGCAATGTTTCTGTCCCTTGTGATACCGCAAATCACTAACAAGTTGAATAGGTCGGCCTCAGTGAGGGTGGCACTGCTACCGTTGTCCTCAAGCCCCGTGGCGAGTAAATGTGGTCGGAATGCGAATGTGATAAGACGTGAAATGGGTTCGGGTGGTTTACATATATATGCTGGATTTCTTTACCTTGTCATTCTGTGCCGATGTAGGCAGCAGAGTGACCTGGGTCCTTTTATGTCGCTTTGGGGAGGTTTCTTTGCTCGGCCAGCTTTGACAATCTAAAAAGAGGGCAGGGCTATAGAGAGGCTCGCCGAATTT
The DNA here is from genome assembly GCA_009802275.1 of Neurospora sp. CHS-2018a. Lineage (NCBI taxonomy): Eukaryota > Fungi > Ascomycota > Sordariomycetes > Sordariales > Sordariaceae > Neurospora > Neurospora sp. CHS-2018a. The sequence continues at coordinate 259,761 of RAKG01000067.1, forward strand.
GGGTGACAGTTCTTTATAATCTTAGATGTGTATATTTGCTATTTGCTGTTCGGGCATTTTGGATGGAGATATGGAACTCGGGTACCTACGTAGTTAGAAGACCAGAAGCTTTTGACGACCCGGCTCGGCTCCACGAAGCGTACGATGTAGTGTACCTAAGGGAGGCGAAGCAATGGATTTCTGATTTTGAGCGCGATTCTGCATTTTTTTTAGTGTTGGATATTGATGAAGCCTTTGTTGTATATGCTTTACCATTGTGTGATTGTGTAACCGTGCGAGGACTATGGAGGAGCGGCGGCAATCGAGTGGGAGGGACGACAAAGGGTAAAGACTGTGAATTGTACATATTTGGCCGCTGGATGTTTACATGATTTGTTTCTGTGTGTTGGCTGAGTGATACAAGTATGGTGGTGGTGCTATTCCGGATGCCCGGAGTGTCCGGGTCGGAGTGCCCAAAAGACGGGATCTCAATGTTGGGCCTGAAAGCCCTGTGCGGGCCGTTGGAGCTTCCCTTGCTTCCAACAATTGTGCACTGAAGGCTTTGATCGCAGTGGAATTCCACGCTGGAGAAGCGCTCCGCTGGGCGATCTGCAACAGGGAACCAACAAAAAGGCTGACGCGGAGGCCAAACTGCCCCTGGAAGTGGCGCGAACCGTGATGGGGCCCGACTGCTGTCCGAACTTGCGTCGTCATTGGCGAGCCGCTCCCCAAACTGACAGGCGTCTCAGCTTGCGGCACAGGCGAGACAGGCTACAGGCAACAGGGCAGCATTGCGGCTATCAGACAAGTTGCTTCAGACTGCAACTCCATGTCAGAATTACATTCTCGTCCTGTCCGTCTTCTTCCTGTCATACAATCAACTACTACCATTAGAGCTTCGTATAGGTTTTCATCCCATTGCTGCGTACCGATCTCCGTTTGCTATCCGTAAGTAACACAGCCCCCCGACTACCTGGCAACGTCACGGTCCATCTCTCCCCACGCGCCGATGCCCCTCCCCAACCCGCCTTAGCTAGTTTGGTTGTTGACTTTGCGCGCGCAACAGATATCTCGACGACAGCATCGCCAGCTACCCACACACTCGTCCGCTTGATCCGTCGAACCGCAGCGCAAGATAGAACGCCTGGCGACGCTTCCCCCGAACCCAGTCATCAAGTTCCCGCTTCATGATTGCCGGACCTAGAAGCCCCGAATCATGAGGGTCAGGGGAGCTCTGCAGGCAGCGGCCTTGCTGGCGTCTGCCCTTTGGGCGACACCCCTCCTAGCCAAGGACCACCCAACCTTCAAGACAACCAAGCTTGATACTCAGCCCAACAATCTCAACTACTTCGAAGGGTCCGATACTATTCTGTTTCATGACCCTCACAAGTCCAACCTCTGGCGCTCCGATGACGCAGGCGCAACATGGTCCGTGGTCAAGGATATCCCCGACGGCAAGGTCGCCCGGCTATATATGCACGACTTCGATTCGAAGCGGGCCTTCGCAATCACTGATGGAAGAAAACACTACCGCACTACGGACCAAGGCAAGACGTGGAAGACGTTCGAAATCAATGCCGAATGGGACACGGAGCGGTACGATATCCTGCACTTCCATGCTACGGATCCTGACCGCATTATCTTCAACGGTCTAAACTGCCTCGGCTTCCTCTGCGAGGAAGTGTCTCTTTACACAATCGATGGCTTCGACACCCCTGCCAAACCTCTTCGTCCCGATACCCTTGGCTGTTGGTGGGCAAAGTCTTCCCCCGTATTTACGACTGGCGACTCAGACCTCGACAAGGATCGCATCCTTTGCATCATCATGGGCGTCGATTCGATCTTCTCAGAGGACCGGCGCCTGGTCATCTCGGACGACTTTTTCAAGGCAGATAAGGAGGGGAATATCCAAGAGTTCGAGCCAAACCTAGCCGGTGATAAGCCCGTACGTGGTGTCGTTAATGTCGCCGCTGTGAAGAGGTACTTCATGGTGGCTACGACATCCGCCAACACCGACGAGATGGCGCTCTTTATCTCCACCGACACCAAGAAGTGGCAGCGGGCCATGTTCCCCAACGCGCATGATGATCACGATCACAAGATTGTTCAAGAAGCCTATACTGTTCTGGAAAGCACAAACTACAGCATCCAGCTGAACGTGATGACAGGCTCAAAATCGGCACCGATGGGTATCATGTTTACCAGCAACTACGATGGCACGTACTTCAGCGAGAACCTCGAGTATACCAACCTCAACATGTTTGGCCACGTCGATTTCGAGAAGATCGCCGGCATTCAGGGCATCTTCCTGGTCAACAAGGTGGATAACGGCAAGGAGGTGGACGAGAAGCCTAGCACCAAAAAGAAACTCGTGTCGGAGATCACCTTCGACGATGGCCGAACTTTCGAGAAGGTTACCGCGGACGGCAAGAGAATTCATCTTCACTCGGTTACCGAACTTAATAACGTCGGTCGTGTCTTTTCAAGCCCGGCACCCGGTCTGGTCATGGCCAACGGCAACACTGGTGATTACCTCGGGGACTACTGGGAGGATGCCAATCTCTATGTCTCTGATGATGCCGGCAAGACTTGGAAGAAGGCACTGAAGGGGCCACACAAGTACGAATTCGGAGATCAAGGATCTATTCTTGTGGCTGTCCGCGATTCAAAGGAGGAAGATGTTTCAGAAATCAGCTACTCGCTTGACCATGGAGAGAACTGGGTCGACGAGAAGCTGCCCAACGATCTGAAGATCCAGCCTTGGATCCTCACAACCACTCCTGATTCGACTGGCCTTCAGTTCGTGCTTATTGGCAAGGCTAAGGGTGCCTGGCAAGTAATCCATATCGACTTCGAGGGCCTTCACGAAGCTACCTGCAAGGACAGCGATATGGAGGAGTGGCATGCCCGGGTTGACAAGGACGGAGAGCCTACTTGCATCATGGGACACACTCAGACCTATCCCCGCCGCAAGAAGGATGCCAAGTGCTTCCTCAAAAAAGAGTTCAAGCTCGCGGAGGTGGAGACCAAAGACTGCGACTGCACAGACCAGGATTACGAGTGCGATTACAACTTTGAGCGAAACGACAAGGGCATTTGTGTGTCTAGAGGACCCATTCCCATCCCAGAGGGTGCTTGCAAGGAGGGTGATAAGAATGGTAAATTCCTAGGTACTTCGGGGTACCGCAAGATTCCCGGCAACACCTGCAAGGATACCAAGGAGACAAAGGACAAGTATAAGGATGTCGAGCGGTCGTGTGGTGATGGCATCGGTGCCCCACCAGATGAGGCTACGGGTGAGCTCCAGCAGGTCGACACCAAGGGCAAATTTGGCCACTGGACCCATTGGGAGAAGCACTACCTCGAAAGAGGCGAGTCTAGTAGCGATTCCAGCGAGACCATCATCATGAGAGGGATGAACCGCACAGTTGATGATTCAGGGCCAAAGGTTGGTCCTATCTGGAGGACCACAGATCACGGCAAGAAATGGGAGAAGGTAGATTTCTTCAAGGACGAGGAGGTTATCAGCATTGTTCCCCATCCTACTGTCAAGGATTGGGTCTTCTTCCTTACTGAAGGCAAGAAGCTGATCTACACGCCTGATCGTGGTAAACGCTTCCGCACTTTTGAGGTGCCGCAACCCGCCGATTTTGAGGCTGCCGCCAACGGCATCTTCCCGCTTATCTTCCATCCTGACAAGCCGAACTGGCTCATCTGGTTGGGTAAGAAGTGCGAAAGCAAGAACGACTGCTATCGGGTTGCATACGGCACCAAAGACGGAGAACATTGGGAGACCCTTGCCCGCGATGTCTACCGGTGTGAATTTACGGGAGCGGAGGCTTACGGGCGCAAGTACGCGAACCGTGCTTTGGAGCAGATTCTCTGCCTCAAGCACGAGAAGGAAGGTGACAACGACAGCGCCCTGCAGCTTGTCTCATCCAACGACTGGTTCAACAAGGATGAGAGAGTACGCCTGAAGGACGCCAAAGAATTCGCCACCATGGCAGAGTTCATCGTTGTTGCGACGGAAGATACGGAAAAGAAGACGCTGCGAGCTTACGCTTCTCTTGACGGCGGTCTCTACTCCGAGGCGAAATTCCCCTTCGGATTTGAAGTCCCTCACCAACACGCATATACTGTCTTGGACAGCTCAACCCATGCCGTCAATCTCTTTGTGGCGACCAGGATGGAGGGTGATAAGAGTCTTGGTACAATCCTGAAGAGCAACTCCAACGGTACATCGTACGTTGTCAGCGTGAAGAACGTCAACTGCGACCAGTACTTCTACGTCGATTTTGAGAAGATGGTTGGTTTGGAAGGTGTTGCTCTCGTCAACGTGGTCGCCAATCCAGACGCGAAGAGCAGCGCGCCCAAGAAACTTCAGACCAAGATCACGCATAACGACGGCGCCCAGTGGGCGTTCCTCCCTACCCCTAGCAAGGACGAATTTGGCAAGTTCCCGTGCTCGTCCAGCGGTACTGAGAAGTGCGCACTTCATATTCAGGGTTACACCCAGCGCAGGGATCGTGGTAAGACGTACTCATCTGAGGGTGCCGTGGGCGTCATGTTTGGATGGGGTAACGTGGGCGACTCCCTCGGTTCGATCAAGGATGCCGACACTTTCATGACTACAGATGCCGGTATCACCTGGAAGCGGGTCAAGAAGGGCAGATGGAACTGGGCCTTGGGTGATCAGGGCTCTATCATCGTCCTCGTTCCTATTAGGGGACAGAAGACGGACACGCTCGAGTACTCTCTTGACCAGGGTGCTACTTGGAAGAAGCACACTTTCTCCAAGGAGAAGGTTGATATCTGGGATCTTACCACAACGCGCTCTGGCAACTCGCAGAATTTCTTGATCTGGGGTGAGAACAGCGACGGTCTGTTCACCACCAAGATCGACTTCACCAAGTTTACCGACCATGTGTGCAAGTACGATCCAGAGAACCTCAGCAAGTCCGACTACCAGATCTTTTCCCCGAAGCATCCCCTCCAGCCTGATGGATGTTTGTTTGGACATGTTTCTCAGTATCTGCGCAAGAAGCCTGGCTTGAAGTGTTTCAACGATTTCAGGTTGGATCCGCTGTACAGCAAGCAAAACTGCACCTGCACCAGGTCGGACTTTGAATGGTTAGTATTCTTACCCTTGCTTATTCCCCTTCTTAATCCATCAGATTGCTAACACGGACAATCCTACAGCGACTTCAACTACGAACTCGACAACCACGGCCAATGCTCCCTCGTCAAGGGCCTCAAGCCCCAAGACCCCAAGCTCTGGTGCAAAGAACACCCCGACGAGATCGAGTACTACGAGCCCACCGGCTACCGCCGCATCCCGCTCACCACCTGCCAAGGCGGCCAGGACTTCGAGAAGCAGGCGGCCGTCCACCCGTGCCCGGGCCACGAGGACGACTTTGAGCGCAAACACCGCGTCTCGGGCATCGCCATCTTCTTCGCCGTCGTCCTTCCCGTCGCCGCCGCCTCCGCCATCGGCTGGTGGGTCTACCGCAACTGGGACGGCAAGTTTGGCCAGATCCGCCTCGGCGAGCAAGGGGTGTCCACCATGGAGTTCTTCGACGCCGATAGGCCCTGGGTTAAGTACCCCGTCATCGCGCTCAGCGCGGTGGTGGCGCTGGCGGGCGCCATGCCGCTTGTTTTGGGCGCCCTGTGGAGGACGGCCAAGAACACGGCGGAGAGATGGGGTATCGGGGGCGGTGGCGGCGGGAGAGGTGGCTGGAGCCGGCTGGACGGTGGCGGCGCGTCGAGGACGTTCAGGACCAGGGATAGCTTTGCGAGGGGGAGAGGGGATTATACGATTGTGGATGAGGATGAGGGCGAGTTGTTGGGGGAGGAGAGTGATGAGGAGGTTTGAGGGATGAATGTCTCAGACGGACATGAAGTGAGTTTCTTGGTGAAAACGCGGTGGAGTGTTTGAGTTAGTGAAAGAGATGGTGAGATAGGTGACTGGTTAAGAAAAATCACGATATGGGAGACGAGGAGTGGATGGATGACTGGTCAAGTGGTGATGGGTGGCTGAATGTTTATGTATGGATACGATGTGATGTGATGCGATGCGAACATGTAGATTATGGAACTGGCTTTCTTTTCGTTTATTTTATTATGATTGTACTTTACGCCATGGCGATGGTGTTATTGTTACCTGGTCGAAGGGGCACCTTCTTTGGCCGTTTTTGGCCTCTTTCTCGGCATGCTAGACGTGCTGGTTTGACAAGTCTAGCAAAGCGAATCGGGATCGGATAAAAAGAGAAAGGACGAATGGCTACGGTGGGTGAACGGGATTAGAGTAGACATTCAATTGGATAAGATGTAGGTAGACAGACACCACATTATGCCATCAAACTTAACCGTAGTCTTCCTGGTTGAAGTCCACGAAACAGGTGTAATAGAGTATTTCCTTTTCCTATAGACACTATAGATCCTATCCTCCTTTCGCACCCATTCATTCATTCATTCAAACACACTCTGATAAATCGTCACAGAAGCCAGCCTCTCCCCATTGCCACTCCAGAGCGAGGCGCACGGCACAACGGGCACAACATCAAGGCCGGCGGCGGCGACCCCAGCCCCGACATCAACATAACGCACCAGAACTGACGGGCCACCCTTTTCGACTGGCTCTCCAAGTTCAGGACTGATCAACCGATGAGTGGACAACCGTGCGATTTCATTAAGTTTCGTGACCAGAGCCGGGGATGATGATGATGATGATGGACTTCCAGCCGTGTGCCTTTCCACCAGAATAGTCTGCAGGAGAGCGGGTCGTCGGCCTGATGCTTTGTTTTTGACTCCCTTGTCGTCATCATCGTCCGTATCGTCATCGTCGTCTTGATCAGACGTGGAAGCAGGAGAACGAACAATAGTCTGATGAACCTCCACCACCCTCCCATTACCATCACCATCACCACCATCGTTCACGTTCCCGCTCAAATTCACCAAAAAGCTATCCAAAACCGTCACGCTCTTCGACCCAGCCTTGACGTTAGCGACGCCCAAATTCGCATGCCACTCCACGCCAGCGGAGCGGGGGAGCTCAGCGACTTGGGCGGCGAAGAAGGGGGGGATTGTTGACCTCTTCTTTTTGTTCTTGCTGTTCGAGAGGATACCCCAATCCGGTAATTTTGGTTCCGAGGAGGACTGTTCTGAGGAGGTGACGGCGAAGGACATATACCGGGGGTTGAATTTTTTGTCCCAGAGGTCGGGGCCGTTGGAGTCTTCATCTGAGTCTTCATCGGAGTCTGCGTTACTGTTGGAGTCATCGTCATCGTTGCCGTCGAAACCAGAGCCGGAGGAGGAGGAAGAAGACCACCGGTGAGCAGCCTGCCAAGTCCTGCAAGCCAGTCTGGCCTTTTGGCTCATCGGCAAGGAGGAGCCGACAGCGTCAGCGCCAGCGTCAACAGCATCCGCAGGAAAATAAGCCACGGCGCTGGTCCACCATTGCACCCCAACCTCGAGACCAATGCGCCAGAGGTGTTGGAGCGAGAGGGTGAGTTGGGTGTTTAGTGCCTGTCTCTCTGCTAGTTTCGCATCCTCCACAGAGGAGGGAGAGACAACGGGAGCGGAAGGCAAGGCCATGGTAGCGGGTACGAGGGGGATTTGGCCCGCGATGGTGACTAGTCTTGGACCGGTACTATCATCGTTTCCAGTGGAGGAGGGCTGTGAAGAAGAAGAAAGACTGGCCAGGGGAATCGAAATGGCTTGGCTGTACGGTCCGATATTGGCAGGAGCCCAGTATGAACGGGATTGTACGTGGAGGCCTTGTCGTCGCTGGTCGGTTTTGTTGGTGAAGCCGGTGTGGACGGTGAGGTAGATGGCGATGTTGATGTCGCTGCTGTTGGCATTGCTGCCGGCCAGGGAGGAGAGAGAGTCACCGCAGGCAACACAGACTCTTGAGGGAGGGTTGGGTGCGTCAAAGAGGGCGCCGTAGATGGTGTTGACGGCGGGGAAGTCGGCCATGTGACGGAGGAGGATGGTGGAGGTGAGGATGGCGGATGGCGGGAGGTTGAACTGCTGGAGTTGTTGGCGGATCTGGGAAATTAGTGATGATGTTTCTGTTTCGATCGTGCTGATGCTACCGGCGGGTGAAGAAGCGTTGCCGAAGAAACACCACTGTCGCAGTTTGCTGTGGTTGAGACTCTGAGGCAGTCCTATCTGAGGTGTACCTTCTTGCTTCGACAAGCCTTGTTGAGGATCCAAGCTGAGCAGAGCCAGAAGCTTCTCAGTTTCCTCGCCAGCCAAAGAACCACTCTTGTTCGAACCCTCCAGCACCCCAGAAAACCTAGCATCCAACAAATCCGGAATCCTGACCTTAACAGCCTCACTCTCCTCATCAGAAGCCGCCGCTGGGACTTCCTTATCCTCCAACCTCGCACTCCCAAAACTCAACCAAGCGCACCCTCCTCCCTCCCTAACAATCCTCCTATCCTTCTCCTCCACCACAATCCTCTTCCGAAACAGCTGTCCCGGTCCATCCAGCACCAACGTCTCAAACTCCCCTCCCTCCCCAATCACCGCGCCCTTCTCCGACGCCGTCCCAAACCGCCGCATGCTCCTCGCAATCCTCTCCTTGCCCGCCCGGTCCGCGACGTTGGTCCAGAGGAACGAGTCGTCCAGTCCGCCGCTGGCTACTTTGATGATGCGCGCTTCCATGCCCGCGGCGGCCATGTCGTCTAGCAGTTGCGCATCCGCAACATCAGCGGGGGCATATTCTGGAACGGGCAGAATGGGGAACTTCCACAGAAAAGCTAAAGGTGTAAGGCCCAAGCGGACGGCTACCGACTCGACGCGCGTGCGCTGGTAGGTGCTGAGGATGGCGCCGGCGCAGATGGCGTTGGCTTCGGGGTGGGCGCGCTTGATGGCGAGGAGGAGGGGGATCATGGATTCTGTTTCGTCGTCGTCGTTTTCTATTCCTCTTTTGACATCATCCTCCTCTTCAACCTGGACAGCGGACTCAGATCCAGATCCTCCACCTCCTGGTGCGATCTTCGACACCACCGCCGCCGGATAATGCGAGTAATCCTTCCCCTGCGTAGCTCCCCCGAGAATCGGCTGGCGGTACAGCGGGATGCCCGTGGCCTCGGCGTACAGGGGGATCACTTGGTGGCCGACGGTTTGGTACATGAAGCTGTTCAGATCTTCTTCTTCTTCTTTTTCCAGTTCTTCTTCTTCATGTCCGCTGCCAGCCTCCGGTGGGTGTAGATTTGCTAGGGCTACCACGCGATGGCCGTGGGCGAGGCAGTGGAGGAGGGAGAAGAAACTGTCTTTGCCGCCGGAGATGAGGGCGATGACGTTCAGCCCTTCTCCTTGAGCTGGAGGAGGAGCGGTGGGGCTGGCCATCGTGGACAGAGCTTTTGTGATGAACCTGACTATGTGTGTGTCCTTTTTCTCGTGATTATCTGGTAAGTATTGGATACCACCAAGTAAGGGGGGTTCAGTCGTCCTGCTGAGGCGACGACAACCTAAGACCCTGAGGATATGTCACTTTTGATGGTGTCGTGGCTCCAGTACGAACCGCCGGAAGGAGTAGCTAATAGAGCTCGTTAGAAGTGTGACTGAGCATGGGGTACAGATGTACTTACCTGGATTAAATGTCAACACCAAATATTCGTTGAAATGTTGTTTATCGTCTGGTCAACTATCAAAAGTTCACCCACTGACTTCACCCACTGCAACTCCAGTGGGGATACCACTCACGCGGCGTTGCGCTAATGAGGTACCTACTGAGACTGCATTTTTTTGGCGCATATAGGGGAGCCCGCTAGGTACAATGTTAACAGTGGGCATTTTACCTACCTCTTTACAGGTCATGCTGAGCACATCCACGAACTCCAAACAAGATCTCAAAAAGTTGATGACCAGGAAAAAAAAAGATCATTGTCTGAGAATTCACAGAATGGTCCAAGAGGAAGCAAGAGTTATTTGAATGTGCATTTTGTATGCCTTTATTCTTTTCCCAGACCAAGTGGCCCGAGTCTTTGTGATGCTAAGCTAACGACGATACAGTCCTATCCTGCAAACCGAGGATGCCATGAGTATGATGTGGAGGAGGAAACAACAGCCTTTTTGTTGAGAGAAAAAAAAAGTATGAAGAAAACATGTGCGGTAGACGGCTGAGCCAGCTGCTCCGTCCACCGAACGATTAAAATGTCTGAAAACATTGGAAGTGTAACAAAAATAATAAGGAGTATTGACTCCAAAATAACTCGCTGTGTGCGCCTGAGACAGAGACTGCTGTCCTCCTTCAATCTATCAAAACTCAAAGCCCGGGGGAATCTTGCAATACCTATAACGCCCTTTTATCTTCCAACCTTTTCCAAAGGTGTGTAAATGGGCGTCCGATATTGCGCATCCATCGTTCGTAACAAACATCGGGGAATATTCCCTCATCTCTCTAAAATTCTTTTGACCCTTAAAAGCGCCGATGTTGGGTGGGTATTTCGGCCAATGAATCTCGTAATGGTTCATGTCTAACATCAATAACGACGGCTCCGTTCCACTGCGAAAACCGTCGTTAATGGGGAAGAGTGTGCGAAGAAGTGAACAAGCGGTTTAGATTAGCGCAGTGAAGGCTATTCACTCGCCTCTCCTCCGCTTCTTCTTGTTGGAATCGCTATCATCCGACGAGTCGCTCCCGCTGCCAGGAACCTCGGATGCAACCTGGAAGAGGACCTTGCCGAAAGTGTGGCAGTCCTCGCTGGTAAGGGCGGGACCCATCATCGGATGATGGATGAAGCCGGGGTGGTGCATGCCCATCAGCTCGGGATCGTTGATCAGGTCCATGACAAGCGAGCCAGAGCCATGGGTACGGGCATGCTGGGACAGGTTGTCGGAACGAGAGAACTTCTTACCGCACTCGCTGCACTCGAAAGGCTTGTCATGGGTGTGCAGAGACCGGTGGTGGCGCTTGAGGTGCTCTTGGCGGCGGAAGCGACGGTTGCAAATGTCACACTTGAAGGTCTTGGAAGGGTCTTCGGTCAAGGACTGCTTGCGGCCGCGGCGGTTGGTAGGCACCGGGAGCGGCGTCGACGCCTGCTCACCGGCCTCGACCGAGGATTCGGTGGTCGCGTTGGACTCGGTGTTGTTGCTCTCAGGCTCGGCGCTGGCTGCCTGCTGGGTGTGTTCGCTGGCCGGGGCCTGCTTCTCGGTGCTGGCGGTCTGGTTGTCGGCAGCGACGTCCATGGTGGGCTTGCGTGCGTGCCTTGCCCTCTTGTGGGGGCGCGCCTCGTTGTCAGAGCAACAGTCGTCCTCAACCGACTCGGTGTCGTGCATGTCCTCGAGCTCGTCGCAGAAAAGGCTGGACTGGTCGAGCGAGGCAGCGCCGGAGCTGGAGCGCGAGCGGCTGCTGATGCTGGGGGAGCTCTCAACCAGGGAGCAAGAGCCGCTGGTGAAGGGAGACTCGTCCTCCGAGTCGATGTCGGTCAGGACGGAGAGGATGTCAAAGACAGGGAGGCCAGCAGTGAGCTGGGGGTTGAACGAGTAGTCGAAGGGGGTAGCGAGTCTCTGCGGGGCAATGCCTTGGGAGAAGTAGTCGCGGTCCTCCTCGTCGGGCGAGTAGATGGTGGGGAAGTACTCGGGAGCAAGGGTGGAATTGACAGTGCCCACGGTAAGCTCGCGCGGATCGCAGACGCCGTCGACGGGGACCGGGAAGATGGAGGCCGGCTGCACGAGCGGCGACGCGGCAGGCGAGAGCAGCGTGGTGTAGGTGGGAGTAGGAGTAAGGAGGCCGCTGGCGATGGTGTTTGGTGTGTTGAGGTTCAGGTCATTGGAGGGGAGCATGGGCACGTGGATGCGGGCCTGGTCGGGAAGGTACACTAAAAATTGGGGTTCCTGGTCAGCTCAGCCCCCAAAAATGCTTGGACCCAGCAGTGCGCAATCCGAGTCGTCACGCCGCTCTTGTGCTTGCTGCAGCGGCCTCCACATCCCGCTTCCATCATGAAACACGTTATCAGGCCCGGCGTTTTTAGTGGCAGCCAACAATTCATCCCGTCACCGTTTCCACTCCGACCCACCGAAGCTCAGCTTGCAACTTCCCAGTTCGCTTCCTTCTCTTTCCAAGGATGCTGCAGTGCACACTCAAACAGAAACGCAAAAAAAAAAATGGAGACAAATACATACCAGGCGTAAGAGGAGGAGAGTAAGGCTTCATTTCGTGACCAGCAGGCTTGACCTCGAGGCCGTCCATTCCCGACACCATTGGGTTGCACGGAGTCTGGAGCATGTCACAGCTGCGCGGGCTGCTGGCGGCGCTGTTGGAACGCGTCAGCGGAGGGCTTGGCGGCATGCCGCAATAGTCGCCCATCTCGGTTTGCAGCTTGATGGCGGGTCTGGCGTGGGAAATGGGCTGAGGAGAAGCCATTGGCGTGAGCACCTGAGGGACAGGCATGCTGGTAATGCTGTCGAGGTTGAGGAACGGCTTGTGCTGCATTGGTGACTGGAGGCAGCCCGAGTTGCGTCTGGAGTAGATGGGCGTCGACGGCACCGGCGGCACAACTGGGAGCATGTTCATCTGGTAGGGGAAAGGGTTGAAGATGTGCTGCCGTTGTTGCCTCTCGGGGCTGGCGTCTGACTCGTAGAAGATGAAAGGCTGGGCCATGATATCTTCCATGTTGACTGAATTATAGAGTGCTGTCCTGCCATTAGCTGCTTGTTCCTCCCAAGTCGGTGCATGTCGCATGTTGGTACCAACCAGGTAAGAGGTAGTAGTTTTTGTAACTGTGGCAGTCGATAGATGCCTTTGACGTTTGGGTGTTTATATATTAGGTGTTGTATATGTATGTATATATAGATGTCGCGTCGTGTTGTTACTAGTGCTTCGTGCCGTGAAGGGCTAATGATGGTGTTGACTGGTTTCCTCCGGGAAAAAGACAGGCTGGCAGTCTAGATTAATAAGTCGTTGTACATAAACCGGATCGAGAGCTTGAATTGTCGTCGAGCTGGTGCCAATGGTGAAGCGGTTGACTGAGACCAAGTGGTGATGTAAATATCAAATGGAAACGAAGGAGTGTTATCCAAAATCTCGAGATCCAAAAAGAGGGCAGAGACCGATAAGTAAAGGAATAAATACACCACACGTCCAAGAACAAGATATGCCGATCTCGAGAGTAGAAAGAGGAAGCGTGGAGACGGGGACCCTGGGAGGATAAGTAAGTCCCACCGAGATCAGCGGGCAAAAGACGATGCAACGGCGCTGGACAGGAACCGGCTTCGACTGGTGAGACTGGGCAAGCCGGGATGGTCGACACCGCGCCCCAGGACAACCGGCCCAGCACACCACCCGGGATGTACTGTCCGGGTACGGTCTATGCGTTCTTTGGCTGAGAGGTGTACATGTGGGTGCGTACCAGAACCATGTACGTATACTATACACTAGTCGAAATGCATACCTGGCTGGCCTCGCTTGGAGGTGACAGGTACCTTGGACTGGACAGACTGGGAAGTTCAGGAACCCACCGTGCCCACCTGACCCATGTCCTCATGTCTGGGGGGATAGGTGGACGGTGGACGGCAACATGAGAAGATGGGTGGGTGTGGGTGGGCTCTGGCTTGTCTGGAGGAGAGGAAAGGCACAGCCGCCAGTCCAATTCTGGTACTATTCTAATTCTGGACTCGAGCAAGCAGCAGCACCACCTCCAGCAGCCTGAGTGAGGGTACCACAGAGCGAACCACAGCACGGGCACCTCGACCCAAGCTTCCCAGTGGACCGCGAGCAGCGATCTTGCAGGCCCGAGTGCTCTCTAGTGTCGCCGAGGACATGAACGGCCCCAGTGAAAGCCAGCAGCTCGCTGTAGTGCTCGCACACTCCGGACCACTACTACACCACCTGCGCCGGTCACCTCACCTCCAGTCCGGGTGCTGAGGGCCTGGTTCGCTGTGTTGACTGCTCCGGTTGTCTCGGAGTGAGGACCGAGGTTGAGCAACGAGAAGGCACGGAGGCTGTAGAGCCCGTTGAGAGGCTCGGCTCCCATCCAATGCGTGCGTGCTTTTCGTGCTGTGGTTGGCCTCATGGCTCCGATGGTTACGACGATTGTGTCGCTCCAGTTCCACCAGGCTCTGGTTCCCGTCCTCATCCGAGCGACTGGGAATGGGGAATACAGCGAAGTGTACACAATGAGTTCAGATGAGCACCCACCCAAGTTCGTCCGATCCTCAGCGAACCGTGAGCACCCGCACTGTGTTTAATACGGTGATTGTGCGTCTGGCTGTCTGGCTGAGAGTTGGTCCAGACGGAGCCGGGATTGGGCATGGTACACGTCTACAGGGCAACATAGGTTAGCACAGTACCTCCAGGCAGAGCAAATAGGGTCCGAGCCAGCGGCAGACGGAAGTATTCCGGTAACATGGGGGTGTTGTGGTAAGACCCGGGGTCCCAGCAGCTTCACAGTCTGGACAGTGAGCTTGACGATGCCTGCAGAGGTGTAGCTTTGGTGGAGCAGCTAGGAATTACTGTGTGGTAGCAGAGAGCTGCAGAGCTGTAGGTCAAGGCTCCTCTTGATTCTGCGGTCAAGCCCAAGAGAAGGACACTCGACGCTCACGCAACGGGCTTCTGATGGATCATGCTCATCCCACGACGAACAAGTTGTCGCCGTCTACCACTTCTGTCTAGAAGGCCCAAGGGCTTGGGAACATTGCCTTACTGTGTAGATTACCGAAATTTGAGCCGAATAGTCCCGGCCGGAGCCATACAAGGGTCGTATTGTCGGTAACAGAGCTCTGGAGTCAAAATGGGCGACAAGGGAAATAGGCTGCTAGGTTGATGGTCCATCCGGCTCCAAGGCCAGAGCCGGGGAGCCAGGCAAATACTGCTAGCACCAGGGCCTGCGAGACAGCTCCCACATGTCCCCGCCGCTGCTTCAGCGAAATGATGGACGCGGGCAAAAGGCGGGCCAGCAAGGAAGCAGCAACAACGACAGAGAGATGCGGTGGTGTCGCCGTGTGTCGGATGGTGGGGACGAGGTGGGGTGAGTTGGGATAATTGAGGTTGATTGGGTTGATTAGGCCAATGAAGCCATAGTGCAATGTACCATGCCCTATACTCTACGACTTTTTGATACGCAGTAGCTGAAACCCAAGCTTGTGTTTTGTTTGGTGCATTGTCATTGAGCAGCTGCGCTAAAATGGTTGCCTCTGACAGATGTTTTGAATCAAGTGATAACTACGCAAAGACTTTCAGAGAGAATTGTGCCAGAGTGACAAGTACACAAAAGAGAGCTCCCGTTCATTTGGCTTCGCTTCAGTTGAAAGCAAATCGGGTCGGCGTGCCTGAAATATGATGTGTGGATTCCCGTAAAATGGACCCACAGCTGCGACCCGGTTCCGTCCCCGTACCTGCCCGGTCTGTGTTATTTGAGCGGGGTCTGCCTTCCGGCAACGCATCAACCATCCGTCATCACTCATCAGAAGAAGCAAAAGCAAACTCGAGAGATACTCGCTCTTGCACTTTTGAGGTTCAATTGAAATTTTAAAACTCGCCTCAGCGGCAACCACATTCATACGACCCAGATGCCCGCGCGGGGCAGTGATAATGCACGTCTCGGCGCCAAGGTGTGCGATTGGCAGCCAAACAGAGACTTTCCCAGCGGCCGCCGTTCCCAAGTGGTTGCAGCGATGGAAAACACATGAAACGGCCGGGAGACCTCACGCAGGTACGCTGTAACCCAGCATTGGATCGGGCGTGATGATGGACAGAGATGACGGATGTGCCACACAAGCACCGACGAGGTAGCCAGTGGTGACCGTCGACTACGGGATCTCGAGGGTATCGGCAGCACAGGCTCACAGCAGTGACACGGACGACGGGCCCGTCACGAATAGCTTCGCCAGACTTGCCCCTCCGATGCATCATCACCCGGTCGATAGTGTATTGTTATTTGCTGCCACCAGTCAAGACGCGCCGTCACCATTGAGGCCGGTGATTGTGACAGAAGGAGGTCAGCGCCGCGCGGTACGTAGCCGGCCCTCCGCATCTCGTGTCTTTGGTTTTTTGATGATGGTGGTGTCAGGCAGTTTTCCCATCACATTGGACCACAACGCTATTAACTCTACTGGGCAGTCGCGGTGGCAAACTTGAAGGGCGCCGTCAAATCAGAATCCGAGTCTTGAACTTGAGATTACACATGTCACTTCAGCAGTGTCAGCACTTTTCTCCCACAGCCAAACTGAACCTGTCCAAAATTTGATGCGAACACGGGTTTGACGGGCAGTTCCTGCCTTCGTACTGACTTCGCGGACTTGCAATGGATCTTTATCAAAGGTCCGGGCGGCAGGGTTTGTGAATCGCGACTTCCTCTAAAGGTATCGCCGGCGAGTGTGCGAGGCGGACGAGACGGGAAAGAGAGGCTCATTTCCCTAACAACCGCGCATGCTCTGCAAGTGGTGCGATCGACATGCAAATCTAGCGAGAGAAACAACTCAGCACTCGAAGCACTGCAAAGCATGTGCGCACCTTGCTGGCCATCCCGAGCAGCATCTCAATTCTCAAAAGACCTCAAACTGCAAATCTGACAATCAAATTGGCAATCATGCCAAACATTCCCCGAGGTTTGCCCACAGCCTAACTGGCAAACCACGAGGCTTCTGCAAGCCCTTCAAGCCTTCCGAGTCTTCCAAACCTCTCAAATGCCATTCTCGAGGAAAGCACCAGTGGGTAGCAACGCCGTCATCACATCCACAACTTCACAGAAACTTCAACTTTCGAGTCCAATCGCTTCATCAGTGTACCCCCAAGGCCCCAAGCGTTACCCTTGTCTTTTGAACCAGGTTCCATCTTCACACCGCCTTGACCGCTCGCTGCACAGTACATGAATGCTAACCTAGATAGGTATCTGCTAGCCTGGGGAGCTTGGGAGCCTGGCCGCTGACGGCTGGCTTTTGGGTCCCCGCTCACACCCATTGAGCCAGGCCTGCTACCCAAGAGGTGAACAAGCAGTTGGCGGAAGTGCTGCCGGCCAGAATTCCGCCTTCTAGAAGTCATTTGCTTGCCTTCCTTCCACAGTCACCCACGGCCGACTCTGGACTCGCTGCCCACGGTCTCGCTCAGACCCGAAACAGATTTCTTCGACATTCTCGGTAGCATCGGCCGGACTCCATTACTTTACCCCGGATTAATCTCCCAGCCTTCACTGCCTTCAATGCATGGAACGGTATGATCGCATTAGCCCGACTCGCTGTGCTTTGTGTGTCTTGCGTCCTAGACACCGGTCACCGGAATTCTTTCTCATACGATCTGCTCCATCATGAGCTTTGCTTCAGGGAGACCATCCTATTCAACGAAAAAAATGCTCCTAGCATTGAAGCTCGCAGAGCCAAGTCAAGGCGCCTAGATACGATTCTGCATTCAGCTACATTGTGGTCTGGATGGGTTGTCGAGGTTGTGATGTTTGTTCTCACTCGCAGCCAGAGCTGGTGACGGTTTCTGTACCTTGCAGGCGGTCTGCATCTGCACATACGCTACTGCAAAGAACAGACGCACTAATCTGCAGGTACAGAGGCAGGATTTTCACACAAGCTTGAGACAAGGTTGGTTTGCCGTCTTTCACCGTCCTGATAGGCTGTTCCTATCATTTGCACCCTCCATCATTCAAAGCGATGCTACTCTCTCACCCACGGACGTTGCCTACGGACATTTCCTGACCATTGTGTACTCGATGTTGTACACAAATTTTCAATACGATGCCAAACTCGGCTATTGGCCCACAGTGACGGAGAAGGCATGACATTCGAGGCCACTTTGTCTCATCTCTCATGATTGCTCTCGACGAGTAGCAACAACTTTCTACAGGCTATCCACGCAATCAGACAGCATATCTTCAGTCAAGTTATTTTACCGACCTCGCCTGCACTGGTATTGTAGGCACAGTACGCCGAGAACGCTCGTCAAACAATTCCCCGCTCAAAGACACATGGGCATAACCAACCTTGTCTGAAATCATGACCGTGTCGAATCGGATCATCAGCTTTGTTTTGCCACCGTCAACACGTACTGTGCAAGCTGCCTGATCTGGCTGAACTAGCAGGCTCGCCAGTTGGGCATTGGGATTCACACGCCAGCCTGGAAGTGAGGCTCTGAAATCACTTCAAACATTACTGACGTCTTCAATCACATATGAGGCGAACTGTCTCGCCCAAACCCACTGCAGCTTGGAGGCACAGCACGCGATAGCAAGGTAGGAATGCCCTCTTGTGATGGCTCGGGCTTTTAACCCTTCAAAGGCTATTCGGATCTACATCGCCATGACCGATTACGGGTTCCAGGGTCCACCGCTATCCTCATTTCAAAGTCTGTTCATCAACTTATTTGCATGTGGGACGGCAGCGATTACCTACAGGCTAGAGCTGCTCAACTGCCGGTATAGGCAGGCCCAAGCAAGCCCTATAAACCTACGGTGTATTCGGCGGACCCTTGCGGCAACCGGTGTCCATGGACAAGCCTGCCCCGGACCGTTTACCAACGGGCCGCGGATATAGAAGTGAAAGACCCCGGGGCCAGTATGTAATATCGGGTGACCGGGGCGAGAATGGGAGGCAGACCATGTGAGCCGGTCATCACGTAAAGGTACTCCCATTGAGACCAATTCGAATCCCGAGCCTCGTTGTAACTGCTAAAATATCCAGTCCATGGCTGTTCATGAGCGTCCGGTCTTCAAGGTTCGCCCAGTATCGCTTTAAGACTGAAGCATGGCAAAGATGGAGTGAGCGGTCCGGGATACGGCCCGAACAGCCTCCACATGTGGTCCGTTCCTCGCTGCGGTCCGTGTAGACCGGCCGCCAAGTTCGAAGGTCGACGGTTCCAATTCACGGTGACCCGGCGGTCTGTCTGTGGAGCGGTCAACATGGAGCAATGCTCCATGGCACAGGCTTTGCCAGCAGTTGCCGGCCTGGCGAGCAATTGAGAGAATGACCAGCGGTCAATTCGCTCTGCTATCTCCAGTTCGATCGCATGATGGGCGGGGAAGATATCACGCAACCTGTTACCGTGCATAGCACAGTCTAACTTCCCTTCTGCACGAACTGCACGAAGTATGGACCCATCCGGTCCAAGCAATTGAGCAATCAGGAACCGGATTAAGGGCAGGGATTCCGATACCGTCCTCACGGCCGCGACCGTAGACCATTTCTGCGGGCTTCTCGCCTCGGCCCTCGACCGTTAAATGTTATATCAGGTTCATGATAAGTTCCAGGAATATGATTCTGGAGGAATTGGATGAAACCCCAGGTTTCGTTGCAATTCTAACCGTCATAACACACTCGATTAACGGTAAAGCATCCAGGACCTGGACGACTGTTCTCCGGTGCTGTTGCATCGTGCGTGTCCCAGATTCCGTCGCGAACGTTTCCACTAGCGCAGGAACGCTTGCCTCCTCGGACCAATAGGCATCGCGTAGACATTTCCCCGGGCCCTGACGATGGGCCTTCTGGAAGGTTTCAAGGGTCCAGGCACTTCAGTTGGGTCGGTCTTCTGAAATCAATTGACCTTTGCGGGTCGCCAAAGCCATCCACGTTTTCCGGTGATCCAGCTCTCAAAGAGAAACTTTTGCCTCTCCTCTTGCTGATAACATGAGGGTCGGAGAGGGTAAAAAATAGCGAGAGAAGGCAGACCGGCTCATCCGGCGAGACTGTGGGATCTACTAGGGAGCCACTGGGTAAACTGAATCCAAGCATCGACTCGATTCAGAATTGGCAATTGCATGGAAGGGTTTGGACCTCATGGAGAAAGGCGCAATTGATCACTGTAAAAAGAGACAAAGATGCACCAGAACTACGACACCATCAATATTCAAGGCAATCAGCGTGGGGTTGATATTCAGACGAACGGTACCTCACGATACGCAATCAAGCATGTACTGACCATTTCCTTGCTCCCGGGAACATCCCGTCAGCATTGATTATACAGAACACCGTACCTTACATACGCTGGGTCAAGGATACCTTCACTTTTGCAACAATCATCTCCACTTGCGTGGGTTGGTGTGCAAGATTGATTGGGTCATTGCGAGCCAAAATATCTCGGGATCTTTTTTGCTCCACGCAACAGCAACATATCATCTCGTCATTGCTGTTTCTGTTCCGTTTCACGAATATGTCATCCCCAAGTTTGGACACACAGCAGAGGAAACGAAACTGAGACGATTGATTATCGGTCCGGAACATGGAAGGAGAAGGCACATCAAAGACATCCGTCGCAACAACAACAGTCTCAGAATCGTCAATCGAAGCATATCACTCGCATCATATTTCCCCGGCCGGCGGAACTGAATTGTGGGTAAAACAGAAAAAACACGCGAATTGTTTTATGCCAAGTTGTGATACAATGGTTCCTTTCTACGACACACAGACATCTATGAACATACGCAATGGGCTCTAGCCACGATATTTTTTGCCTTTCGGTTTCGGCATATCCATCTCCACACAACAATGCTTTTTGGGAACGGAGACTACTGACCAGGTCGGGTTCGCTTCCAATATCGCGGGAAATGAATTGCAACTCTGCTGGATACGAAAACTGCCCTAGGAAAGGTTTACAGTGGATTCCAACATGGGCAGCTTACGGTTAGTTCACAGCAGTCTCGCCAGGGCTCGTCAGCGTCGCAGGTCCTTCTCTCGCCCTTCTGGAAGAACTTGGCACACAGCAACTTGGAAAAACAGCGGACACCCCACCTACCCTCCATTCTTCCCCCGGCCGTCGGCCGAAGGATGCCTGAGAAGGAAACGGAAACGAAGCGGAAAACGTTAACAGCTTGCGTCGTGTTCCGCTCACGGGCTTCGCTACCGGAATCGGTTTGAACCTCCGAAGTTTTGGGCTTTGGGAAATGTCTACTACGCCGTAGTGGTGCACTCGGTCCCCGTCGGTGGGGGGAAATGGAACTTGGGAAAGAATATTCCATTTTACCATGTTTCCATTCTTAGGACTGGAGGTGTTGAAAATGCCCTGCGACGGAGTTTGGGTGGGAGTAGGTAAGCTGGTAAGGTACACCAAGTGGGAGTCGAGAAACATTATGGGAGAAGAAGAAACGAAGGAATGAATGGACGAAAAGAGCGATAAGATTATCCATTCTGTGAATGAAGGCATTTGCGGACTGGACTATACCACTATGTTAGAGATGGACGCCGTACACTGTACGGTAATGGTGACGGTGGCCATTTCCAGAAGGGTTAATGGAAATGACGATATGGCAGCGAAGCATTCGGCGAGTTGTTCGGCTATCGAGTTCGACATTTCCATTCAAGTGGATGAAGGTCGTAAAACACAAGAAAAGGCAAGTGACAATGACGTCCTATTTTCAAACTATTGCTTTCCATATGTGGCCACTTGTTGGTTGCTTCGAGCTTTGAGGCCGGCCGGTCACCGTCAGCAACAGTGGTCCAATGGAAACGAGCAATTGAGTTTCGATTTTTTAATTTTTTCTTCTTGTGTCTCTTGTTTGGTTATCCAAACACTCCGCTTCGCACTTACAAAGTTCAACAACCACTGAACGCTCTCTCTGCGTGTCTGTGTCCAGTCGGGCAACGGACCCCGTCTTCCGGCGTTCACCACTCGCAGGGACCAAACAAAACACAAACCAATGTTTTGCGATGTTTATGCAGGTGACAGTGCCGTTTTAGTATGCATATGTATGCTGCGGTGCCTGCATTTACTACTCGCCGCATCACAGGCATCGGGCAACGGACACAACGGGGGACGGGGGACGGAGACCGGTTGCTTTTGCTTTACCTACCGTGCCTACCTGCCTATTTGGTAACCATACCTGCGTTGATGGCGTTGCTTTGACTATCATTTGTTCATTGACCGCCTTTGAAACAAGACCGCGATGGTGGCTCGTCCCTGACAAAAAAGGTGGCACCTTTTCGGGTACTACATGGTCGATCAGCGCAACTAAAGGTGCCAGCTTTTTTGTCATCGGCGAGGGTGGTTCCTGACCTTTTTTTCTTTTCTGCTTCAGGTTCGTGTAGGATGTGTTACACATCTTTTTTTTTTTCTAATTCAATTTTCGGCACTCCATATCTCTACTCCTCAGCCATTCAATACAGAGAAAATACTCCAGGGAACACATACTATCTAATGCGGCGCTGCGTACAACAAAAACTGAAGATAAACAACAAAGATGGCAGGTACACAGATAGACAGGTTATGTAACTGCCCATAAACATGTCTATCTTTCCCTCCTAATATGCCATTGCCGATCCCTCAATCCGTGAGCGTACCTGCAGATTTCCTGTTATCTGTCATTGGTTGTTCCGTCGTTGTTGTGTTTGTCATGCTCCGAACATCAAGCCTCTCAAGCCGGAGCCTCTCACCATCTTTTCCACCCCTCCATCTTTGCCCTGTGTTATTGTTAAATGTCACCCACCTTTTTCTTTTTGTGTTTGACCCTCTTGTTGCCCCTCCTACCTGCCCGAGCTGCCCCTCTCGAAAAAGACGAGTACGTCAAAAAGAAAAAGCGGGATGGAATTTTGGGTGAGTTGTGCTCGCCGGTCATCTCATCTCACATGCATTGCATATGTTAATGTATGTATGCACATGGAATCAATGCAAGTCAGAAAGCGGGAGAGGTCGTGGATGGAAGAGATGGAAGAGTTCATCTAAAACCTTTCTATGTGAGCTTGCGGCGCATGCAGCGAGCAAAATGCATTGAGCAAACGTCAACTCGTCGATGTGACATCCTCCCAGTCTTTGGATATTCTGTTTCCATGGTACAGACATGGTCGCTTGTCGGCGAAAAATCAAGGTCAATCATGCGTATCTGTGGCGTTCCCGTGTCGTTGTTCTGCCGCGTATGTATGGTGGACAAGCGCGTCTAGGTAGGTCATATATGTCTGGCCTCACTTTTTCTTCCAACGTAGTAGTAACATATTATTGCAACTGACGCTATCTTACGTAGTTTGTGATGTATTAGTGGCAAGCCTTGGCACCCAATAACGGTTCGTGATGCGGTTGCTGTTTTCCTTTTGTCGCTTTTTTGTCTTTTGCGAACATTGCTTTTCAGGTTGCTTGGTACGCCATCTGGGCGTCTTTCAAACATCGGACTTCGTTTTTATTTTTCGGGACCGGAGAAATAGTGGGAGATATACGACTGACCGATCAGATGGAAGAAGCAAAGAAAGGCGAAAATTCTGAAGCACAGAAGAAAAGAAAAGGTATCTGATATTGCTGCGGCAAGGGCGCTTTACACAAGAACGCCTTGCTGACCGTCCAGTGTCTGTTGCCTGGACAGGTTGGCAAAGAGCTTTGCAATTATTGATTGTTTTGATGAAAATTTCAAAGACATACTGGGTGAACTGGAGGCAAATACTTCAAAGAGAAGTGGGAAAAGAGACTTATCAGTTTGGAAATGGTGTTGTTTGCCAAACATAACTCCCTGGCTTCTCTTCTGTCCGGGCCAAGCCATGAGCCTTCGTTCTGTGTAAGTGAAGTTTCTATCTTAACTCCGAACTCCCAGTTATCACTCTGGCCCTATGATTTCTATTGGAAGTTGTAGGAGCTGAGAACCAATATTGATTTTCAAAGGTCGCCGATGACGATCCCAATTCAACATCATCAGCATATCAATCTATTCAACGACATGCCTCTAGGCAGCTGACGACAACTCCCAATATCATAACGTCCCAGAGACTCGCGGCAACTACTCCCCGCGCCTATAATCAGCATGCTTACAATGCTTTGCATATGTTTGAACCAGGCTATCAAACACCGGATTTATTACCCCGCAAATAGCAGTGTGGTATCGCCGTTGGGACAACTCGTCTTTCTGCATCCGCGGCACTGCTGGCGCGCATCATCTAACAAACCAACCGTTCGACAACAAACTTCAACCCACTTCCCTCACGCAGTGAGATGCGTGCGTGATCGAGGGCCAGTCGAGATGTTTTACTATCCATGATAACCAAACCGTACTCGGTAGGTCACTTCAACCTACAACTTTGCTACTGCAGCGACAACTCACCATCACTGCATTAACAGCTCACCCTACCTCTGCACAGTACAATCCCACTCTGTGAGAGAGCCTCAGAGTGGTGAGAGTGGGCCCTTTGCTCGCTCGCTCGCAACCCAACGGGGCACATGGGATTCATCCGGCCGGGCCGATTGCCAGCCGGCGGGAGGATGCCCGGAAGCCCGGGGAAGTCCAACATCACTACCGTGCCAGCTGGCCGGCCGGCCACCATTCCTTCGGTTTTGTTCTTTCTTTCTTTCTTCCTTCCTCAGGCTCCCAGAGCCCCAAAGTCTGTGTGTGCCTGGCGCCTGTCCCCCACCACCCCACGACTAGAAGCTAGCCGTGAATAGGTTAAGCGGCCTACCCACCGCTCTGTTAGCGACGTCTTAGCGGGCTGCTAATAACCCCGGGCACCCACACAGACGCCGCCGCGCCGCCGAACTTCGCCAAATTCAAGGTGGATCCCGAAGTGAACCAACCCGGACCCCGGCCGGCCGCCGGGCGGGCCTCCCGGACCCTAGCTCCCTGCCAGCCATTCATTCTTCATCTGCGGTCCAACAACGACACCCACCGCCCGACCCGTCACCCGACACCGACTCGCTCGACTCGAGAACGAATCGACCACCCGGAAAACGGCCCTACCTAGCATAGCACGCACATACAGCCGACCGGCCGTGCACAATGCATGCATACAAAAAATTTGGAATCGCGGTGAGCAGAATATGCCCTGCAAGTAGATTACTACGTAGGCCTATCTCTCCACCGGTCATCCTCCTCTGCTCTTGCCCCGGCAGGCAGGCAGGCAGGCCGGACGAACATCACCGGATCAACACTACACTACGGAGTAAACACCGCATCGTCCATCGTCCATCAATCGTCGTCGTTGGTCTCGTGGAGTCGTGGAAGATTACCATAACTACTCCCCACTTCTCGCGTTGCTGGGTACTATTCCCTACCAACCAGATGATGGTGGATGGGGTTTGTGATGTGCTATGGTGTGGTGTGGTGTTGCTGCTTTTGCGGGTTCGAAACTTTTCGGACAAGCTGCATTGTAATTGATGTACCCGGCTTGCCGAAGATGATGATGATGACGATGAGGATGACGATGAGGATCAAGTCGACTAGCTTCAGCCCGACGTGTCTCTTCACTCCATGGTTCAATATGCAGAACCGCTACCTCATTGTCCTTCACGCTTCATGCCTCATGCTTCAAGCTTAACGCTTCTGTCGCTTCATACCACGTGCTTCATATTCCAGCTCCTAGCCTTGTCTCTCTCTCTCTCCCACCATATTCCGTTCCGTTGCCTTATGCTATGCTATGCTATGCTATGCTATGCTATGCTCTACCTGTCCGTAATCCGTCCGTAATCCATTTTACCCCATCGGCCGCAAATCATCATTTCACCAAAAGAGAGGCCTGCCTGGACTCTTCATCCACTCACCCACTTCACCCAAAGAATCGGTACGGTAAAGATGGAACCGCGGAACCGCGGCCTTGCCTATCTTGGACCCTACACTGTTAAATTAGAACCCCAGTCAAATCGGAGGAAGTCCCGATCACCAGTAGATACACCAGATCAAGTTAAAAAATCCATCCATGAGCGGAATTCTCGGAGTTCCCGGGGACCTGGGTCAACTGGGTCACTAGGAGGGTGGGCGGTGGGAGCCCTGGCGCCTGGGTAGCATACCCTGGGGCTAGATGTTCCGCGCGACCAGGGCCAAAATTCTCGCTTGACCTACGGTGTCGACTCGGGGAAAACAGAGCGAGACTGGATGGACCCAAGGAAGAAAAGGAAAGTTCGGAAAGTTCGGCCACGTGATTGTTGTGGCCTGGCCGCCTGGCTTTCTGGGACGCCTGGCTCCCCGAGAGTCGACGGTGAACTGGGCGGTGGATGGATGTCGTAGGGGAGTGTAGTGTAGTGTAGTGTATACCTTGTAGAGTTGTGGTCCCGTGATAGACTGGGTAATTTGCTGGTGGACAAAGGCGAGACAGGCAAGACAGGCAAGACGGGACAAGGTGAGCACGGAGCATAGAGCATGGTTGAGTGGTGACTAAGTAGGTAGGGAGGTTCATGAGGGCGCTATGCTGACTAGAGTTATTACGTTGTGGTCATTGCTGTTGTTTTGACTTTCTGGAGGGAGTATGGTGGTGTTAAAGAGATATAGCAGCCCAGAAAGAGATATAGCAATCCAGAAATAGGAAGACTCTGATGGTTGAGTATCCGGGCGGATATACACTCTGGTAAGGACTGTATCGAAGATATGTAGATTGACACATGGTTTACGGGTGGTTATAAGATATCAGCTGCGTACCTATCTCACAGGGCCGCCGTAAAGGAATCATGAAGTAGGCGAATGTTGAAGGGGGTAGTGAGAAAATCAAGGCCGTAAAAAGAATAGAGAAAAGGTCGAGAACAGAAAGATGGTTCTCATTAAATGGTTAAAGATTTGTCTGCACAAATTATACCAAGATCGGTGGAAAAAACTGTGAACATTCAGCTGCTATTATCCCGTTCTCAAAGTAGACGCCCACTCAGATATCCAATTCCTCGTTTAGCCACTGTCGTTTAGCTTCAAGCAAGAGGAAATGAAAGAGATAAAGGCACAAGAATGATACCAATATACAGACACGCAATAACATGACAGCTCATCCATCACTTCAGTCCTCTACATCCAATAGAACTATTGGCCAATTCCATACTCAGTAGTCGACAACTACTTACAGGTCACGAATTATTGATTATCACAACTGAGTCTTCAGTATATGTGATATCTCCGAGTTGAGAATGAGTAGGGCAAGGGGCAAACTCGCCAGGACCTCAAGAAAAAGCACTGGGTAGCACCAATTCTATGCCATCATCTTGCTGAACACATCATATAGCCTGTCGATACCGTATAATATACTGTGAGTATCCAATGAAGCGATGGGCGCTTTCGGGGGGTATTGCATTGTACATGTGTTACATTGTATTGTACATGTGACTTATCTTCAGTCGACATCGTCTTCAACATCCTTATTCTTCATCACCTTCCTGTGCCTCCGAATCACCGCCGGATCCCTCGTAAACACAATATCAAACACGCCCATCTCCTCGGCGGCTTGGGCAAGGATATTGTTCACTGCACTCCTCTCCGCGTTCTGGGCATGCGCCTTGACCAAGACCAGCTCCTCAAACACCGCACAAAGCTGGTTGTCCTTCTCCTGCGCCGTCATCTTGGCAGGGTCGCCTCCAAGGTCGGCAAAAACTTGCGTGTGTTTCCGGATCAAGCTTTCTATGAGTCTGCTGGCCTCCATGATGCGGTCCATGTTGCGCTTGCTCTGTACCCGGAGAGTAGCGGTTCCCGCCGCCAGCTCGATGAGCAGCTGCTCGGGCGGCGAGTAGTTGAACAGCTCCTTCATGGTTCGGGCAGCGACAATCATGCCGGCATGATCCTTGGCTTTGAGCATGGAGAAGAGAACGGTACGGGGGAGATAGGTATACTCGTCGACCGAGTCGAACTTCCAATCCATCTTGACTAAATCCTGGAAGAACTGCCTGCCGATGACCGCGTCGTCTGCCGAAAGTTTGTTGTCTCGCTTTACCACGCGGTTCACTGAGAGCGTGTTGTAAAGAGCGATGAAGGTGTGTGCATCAGGACGCACGTGTCGTTTCTTGGTCATCTGTTCGTAGAAATCAATGGCCTCCTGCGGCCCCTTGCTCTCGGTATACGACTTGATGATCTGGTTTATCATAAAGCTGTTGGGGCCAAGTTCTGCCAGCTCGAACGCTGTCCACAGTTCTTCGAGCTCGTCGTGYAGGCCACGAGCGCTGTAATTCTCGGCAAGAAGGGAAAATGTTTCGACCGTGGCTCTTGTAGTGCAAACGTAATCATCCGGTGTCGGTTCTCCGTCACGGGGTACGAGACGAATTGGCCGATCCATAGCAGCCGCTCGCCGACGCAGGTCGACAAAGTCCAGACGGGCTTTGATCATGGCCCAAGCCAACTGGTCGGCCTTCTCTATGTTATCAGCAGTTTCTGTCCTGAGCCAAGCGCCAACCAGGCCGTTGAGCTGGATGGGCGATGCGGCGACTCCCTTATTTTGTAGGAACGTGACCACCTTGTAAGCTCCGTCGAGATCTCCTGCTCCTATTAACCTCTTCAGCCACTTGCCAAGGAAGAAGTGATTGCCGACAATAGTCGGTAGCCTTGTCTTGCCGCAAATATCCATGGGACCCGAGAACATCATGTCGACAAAGGCCTGCAGCGCATGTTCGACGTGGTTTACCGCCAAAAAGCAAGCGATAACTTCATCGTAGTCCTCGATCTGCATGGTGTCTCCAAGAAGCGCTCGCATATCCCTGTACACTTCCCACGCTTCCTCGGCGCTTCCTTCCTTTGCTGCCAAAGCCCGGACGATGGGTATCATAATGCGCGGATTAGGCGATTCCGAGGACCTGAGAAGAGTATCCGCAGCCCTCATCGCGCGGTCGGTATCTCCGTGGAGACTGCACATGCGTACTCCCAGCTCATAATAACCTTTGAATGTTTCTGGTTTTGAGCCGATAGTGACTACGGCTTTCTTCCAAGCTTCGATAGCCTCCTCCTGCCAGCCTTCAAGAAACATGGCCTCAATCGCAAGAAGCTGTTGCGAGTCTCTCAGCACTACGCCCGCAGCTTGCATGTCCTTCGCCAGAACGTAGATGTGATGCATCCGGTTTGGGTTCTCTACGCCTTCCCCTTCATGGGACAAAATCATCCACAGAAAGTCCCAGACCTCCCGCGGTACGTTGCTCCACTGAGTGGCTAATGAACTGCGTGCTGCAGAGTAGTACTTCCAGCAGTCGAATAGATCTTTCGGCTTGGGGACGCCGCCCTTGACGACGCTGTCGCGCGCAAGGAAGGAGTTTAAGTTGGCGACTGCTCGCTGCCGCACCCCGCTGAAGCCTGGAATGCGCAGGACGCCGTATGACTCGCCTTCCGGACCCGTCTTCCCCTTGTATTTCTCCCTGAGGATCTTCTTGAACTGCTTTCGTAGCTCCTCGGCCTTGTCCTGTTCGGAGCCCCCAACTTTCTCCAAGCTGTCGAGCATTTGTATCGTCTGGACCATTTTCTGCTCCAAGTCGTTGATGGCCTCGGAGATCTCGCTGTCGATTCCGCCACTGACGGCGCCAAACTCGGCACCGTCGCGCAGTTGTCGGTATTGACCTTCGGTCTCTTCATTGAAGTAGTTGACCGCGAGGGGTTCGGTCGGACCTTGTTCGTCGGTGTCGGCAGACTCTCCTTTCTGCGCCTCCCGTAGGAGGGCTTCTTGGAACCTCTGTGCTTGCTCTTCCTCCAGCTGCTTAGTCGTCGTCGGCGCACGTTGTCGGCGAGCGGCGCGGGCCGCATTCGAAGCATTTCTTGCCAGCCATGGCTGTGGATTTGGGCGGGCCCGTCCTATACTGGCGACGCAGGACTGGCAAACATAGCTGCTCGTTCGACTCAAATCAAGCGCAAATGTTCGGGGAGGCATCGGTGGTGGTTTCGTGTGTCGGGTGGGTTAAGGAAGTATACAAGAAAAAAGGAAGATAGTCATGAGGAACGATGGAAGAATTGGAGAAGTGGAAGCTAGGACGGCGGAGGTTGAAGGGCCTGGTGAACTGGAGCTTGAAGGTGTTTCGTCAACTTTTCGTGATGGAAGCCGGCCGGCACTTTGTCCTACAGCAGCACGTCCTACAAACAGCGGCCATCATAGCCCCACCATGCGCTTGCTGCCGCTGTGACTTTTTCTTATCGGCCCCTGCAGAGGGTTCTTATCGACGCGCGACCCCTGTTGATAAGCTTTAAGTGCCGTCTCACCGCCCGGCAGAAACAGCGGGATCCTCCAAAAATTCTGGAGAAAAACGAATTGGAACGGGACACCTGCAGGCTCCCAAAGGAGCTTCCAATCCAGAAACCATTACCATCCAAACCGCGACATACCCATTATTCCATCACCGATAACCACCGCCCAACGAATTGGGGCGCGATCACCTACGAATATCACACAAGTCCAGGATCTACACCTTCACACGAATTAGCTCAGGACAGCGTAAAACCAACCACCCGACAACCGCCACCATGTCGGGCGAGAAAGCCGACTTCATTCGCTTCACGGGCCACCGCGCCTTCACGCACCGGATCGTTCTCTCGACCCTCACCGGCCGCCCGGTGCACATCTCCAAGATCCGCAGCAGCTCGGCCACACACCCGGGTCTCGCCCCCCACGAAGTCTCCTTCCTGCGTCTCATCGAGGCCATCACCAACGGCTCCGTCATCGATGTCTCGTACTCGGGCACCACCATCACATACCAGCCCGGCCTGATCACCGGCACCGTCGCGGGCGTCAACGCCGGCGCCGTCGGCGACGTAGTCGAGCACACCCTGCCGGCCAACAACACGCGCGGCATCACCTACTTCCTCCTCCCGCTCGCACTGCTCGCGCCCTTCTCCAAAGCCCACATGAATGTCCGCTTCACCGGCCCCGGCGTCATCACCTCGGCTACCCACCTGACCGGCGACATCTCGGTCGACTCCTTCCGCACGGCCGTGCTCCCGTTGTACGGCATGTTCGGCATCCCTCCCGCGCGCATCGAGCTGCGCGTGCTCTCGCGCTCGTGCTCCGGCCCCGGCGGCCGCGGCGGCGGCGGCGTGGTCGAGCTCCGCTTCGCCAGCCAGGTCCGCCTGCCCAAGACACTGCACCTGAACCGGCGGCCGGGCAGGATACGGCGGATCCGCGGCGTGGCGTACTGCACGGGCGTGTCGGCCAGCCACAACAACCGCATGATCACGGCGGCGCGCGGCGTGCTCAACCAGCTGGTCTCGGACGTGCACGTGGCGGCGCAGTACGACCCGGCGCCGCTGGTCGGCGACAAGAACGGCGCCAAGAAGAAGATCGGTATCGGTTTCGGTCTCAGCTTGGTGGCGGAGTCGAGCGCGGACGGCGTGCTGTACTCGGCCGACGTGGTGGCGCCGCCCGAGGGTGGTGTCGTGCCCGAGGATATCGGCGCGCGGTGCGCGTACCAGCTGCTGGAGGTTATTGCACAGGGAGGTTGCGTCAGCAATGTGTCGGCACCGGCGCTGCTTACATTGATGGCAATGGGGTCGGAAGATGTGGGTCGCCTAAGGTTAGGCAGGGAAGTATTAGCCAGGGAGGAGACAATAGGGCTAGCACGGGATCTGAAGAAGTTCGGAGCGGCCAGCTGGGGCATAAGAGATGTCGATGACGATGGTGAGACGACTGATCTAGTAGTCTCGGTCAAGGGTACGGGCGTTGGTAATGTGGGAAGGAAGGTAGCGTGAAGAATTATAAACCGGATGCTTTCTTTGTTGTTGCTTGTTCAAGCTCAGTTCATTATTTTGATGCATTAATTCGCTTTGGGTGGTTTCGACACTAAGTATTAGTGTGTACAAATGTTTTTCCCATCATGCCCCCCGTCTGGCCGCTCTGTTCGCAATCCCAGCAATCCCTCTAACTCCCCGGTTACCAGCAACGGCGGCCGCATGGAACCCAAGACTTTGGACTGTGTACGCCGCAGCGGTCTGGTAATCATTTCCCACCGTACGTATGGCATGCACCGGATGAAAGCTACCCACACTGGCATTGCCTGACCTCATAACGTCAAACAAGTCTATGCCGGCAGATGCTGGAGAGTAGTTGGATCCCAGCCGCTGTTCATCATCCTGCTCCTGACTACCGCCTCCCACTAGGGGCTGTGTTTCGGTCCCGTCTCCATCGCCTAAAGCGATCTCGTCTTCCCTATTCACACCGCGCTCTTCCGCATCCAAAGTCTGGGTCGTCTCCGGCTGGCGCACACCGTTGCTGCCCGATGACCCCGTCTCCTGTCCAACTTGGCCGGGGCCAGCCCAGAGAGGTTGTAACGAGGGGTTCACAACCTTGCGCAGCTTCTCCCGCTCCGTATGGATAGCCAACATCAAGCACTGAACAGCCAGGATCACCGCATCGAAAAACAAAAGACATAGCCTCGTCGTTGGTGGCTTCTGCCCGACAAAGTCGACGATCACGCCCCCGTGTAGATACCCGCGCGTCGCTTCGCCGGCGGTCGGTAGCGCAGAGATGATATGTGCGAGGATGCATACCAAGTTCGGTCCGAGGATGGCAAAGACATGGGGACGTTCGGCCGGTAGAAGGACGGGGCCCTCTTTCGGGGTGATGAACATGAAGTGTGGGATGATGCGTACGAATAGTCGGAGAAAGGAACATCTGTCAGACAGAGAGAAATCGAGATTATGGTCAGCGATCACGTCACGCATGGTATTTGTGGAAAGGGACTGCGTTCGTACTCCATATAGTATAATGTGCAGAGATAGGCGAAGAAGATCATGTCGAGATTCCTCTGCAGGTGGCTCATGAACTGAAGCTTTTTCTTAAGGCCCGCTTTGCGCTTCTCCTGCCGTGACGTCTGGTCATCATCATCTTGAGCGCTGCTGTTCAGCTCCGTAGATTGCTCGTAGTTGTCATTGCGCCGACTGCCATCGTCGTCTGGATCGTGTGGCGGGATGCGCTGCTGCTGCTGCCGGGCCGCGAAGCTCGGCTCGGAATCATCGTTCATAGCTCGCCGTGGTTTGAGAGGGAGAGTGATGGTTGGCGCATTAAAGAGCTGTGGGTATTTAAAGCTTCAACGGCTGTTTAAGCCTCACATATCTGGGTGTATGATTGATTGACGTGAAGGAGGTCAACAAACAAAGTATTCATCGAGTAGTAGAAGGCAAATGCGATGATCACGAAAGCAACGAGATAGAGAATGCGTGATGCATTCGATGGGCAGCTATCATCGACTTCGCCAAGGATGCGGTGGTGCTGTAGCCTGCCACTGAGGTGCCCCTGCCTCAGCTGTCAGCGTCAGAAACGAACGAAGGGACCACAACAGCGAAGGGGATGCACGCAGCGGCCTGTGCTCAGTGAGCTTGGCATGCCAAGACCTCCCAGCTGGCAGAGCTCCGGTCCCCGCCGTCGGCCGGCTGGGCTTAGGGGTTGTGCCGTGGGCCCGTGGCCCTCCTTCGCCGGGATCCACGCACTTAAGCCCCGGAAGCCGCGGGCGGGGGAGGACGGGCCCGGGCCTGTTGCAACCGTGAACTTGAGTGGGGTTATCCCCGTTCTCTCAGAGCCCCGGCATGGGCGCTTGGGGATCCCCAACGCAACAGCAACGCGATGGAATGGATTTGGCCATGTGCCAACGTCTTGGGGTGACAAGACTTGACATCATGGGTGTCTCCAGAAAGGGGAATTTGGCATCGGTTTTGGAGATGGACTCCCACTGGATGTCCAGTTTTGTTTCTGAGTCACAACTCAGAACGGGTAGCGTTTCCCCAATGAGAGGTCTTGACTTACACCGTGGAAGCCTCAGGAGTCCACCAACCACACCTCCGAACTCCATGTGCGCTCGTCACCCATGTTCACCCAGGGACGTGAGTGAACATGGAATAAGCTTCCGAAATTGTATGGACCCCCGAAGTACTGTGAGATCATAGGATGGGGTCAGTAATTTGACTTGTGAACTAGCAGACCTGATATCAGTAAGGTTCCGGTGCTACAGCCGTCGAAATCCGGTCCGTGAGTCAAAAGTATCCTTCTCGCAGGCGGCTTACTGACATGGGGAATGCAGCGAAGAATCTGAGCTTTTTGGAGGACTGGCCGAGGAGAAAAAGTCAAGAGCACAGCATCAGCGAGGCGCTTCGCGTTGAGTCAGCCGCAGAGACACGTCAAAAGCGAGGGGATTTTGAAGATCACCAACAAGACCGGCATCGAGGCATCAAACTATCGCCGAATAGACTGGGATGGGGCCGCGATGACTCAACCAATCACATAACACGCGGGAATTTCCTCTCCCGCCAAAGAGTCACAAGCCAACGGGCAATTGGCCAATGACATGTCAGTTGCGCCCAGTCCAACTTTTGGCGGGGTTTGGGTGTTCAAAGAGACAATTTGGAGGTTGGAGGTCGTTGTAACCATTGACTCGGTACTAGCCGTCTCAGTGCCGTCCCGGGAGCTTGTGCCTGTTTGGGGTTTTGGAGAGCCGGTCAGGGCCATGGCGTGCATGAGCGAACATCGGACAAAAGCACAACCGACTTCAGATGACACATGCAGCCTCGAGAATTTGGGATGGTATTAGAGACAGACCTCACCATTTCGGAGGCGTTGTCTTTTTGACAGGCATAACGGTTGACGAGCGAGTCTCAAGTCTGCCACAAGACATTGGACTAGTATGGCCGGTGGGTGGGCTTAAATTCGGGATAAGAATGGGAATCTGGCAAAATGCGATAACTGCGCCGGGCATGATCCATGAAGCAGGACGCGATAGCATCGCAGGTCCATGGCAGGTCCCGTCCAGTCAGGTCCAGTCAGGTCCATCGATCCCGCACTTCTCGACCGCAGAGGACTCCGCTTCCGTTGTCGGAAGCCACCCACCGAGCTGGCACGCGGCCCGTTTTGAAAATTTTCCAAAAATTTCACTTGTTCCCCCAGCCCGCCAGAGCCCGCCAGCGCCCGGCTGAGAGGGTGGATGCGCAAAAGAGACTCCATTCCGGGACTCATCGTCGATTCTGTTTGGTGAAAGAGTCACACCCGCCCACCAACAACCCACCCTGTCGCCGGCCTTATCTCTTATCGGCGCTCCCCACAGCGGCCGGTTCTGGGAATTATTTGTCTCTCTCGTCTCTGCGCCGGCCACCATAACCAGTCACCGCGCTCCGTGCCTCCTCCGTCCCACCTCTCCAGTTCCTTCTCCGCCAAAATTAAAAGCGCGAAAATCCGAAAACACGGAGGAGACCCGAGATTGAGTCAATTGGTCTGAATCCGGGGTTTGCAGCTATCCATCGAGTCTCTGCCACAGGTTGTTTGTTGATATACAAGACATCGGCCCCCCCGCCGCCCACACGAGGCCTTTCTTAGTCTTTCTTTTTACTCCCTTCTACAAACACCTCCCCCCCATCGGACATAATGCTGTCGACCGTGCACAAGGCTGGCCGAGCTCCTGCTCTCCTCCGCCATGGTCGGCGGGTCCCCGTCCAGGCGTCCCAACTGAGGACTTTCACCTCCGGCGCCCAGAACACCTCCATCTTCCAGACACAGGCCAACGCCGCCCAGAGGCTGTCCTCCCAGAAGAGGTGGCTCTCTGCCTCCGCCGCCGCGGCTACTGCCAGCCAGCCCGCCCCCGATGCGAAGGCTTACATCCAGAGCGGCGTCGTCAAGCCCCGCGACCATGTTGACGTCAAGAAGGTGCTTGTTATCGGCTCCGGTGGTCTTGCCATTGGCCAGGCCGGCGAGTTCGACTACTCCGGTATGTCTATATCTTGGTGACTCAGTGATACCAGATACACAAA
Organism: Neurospora sp. CHS-2018a; assembly: GCA_009802275.1. Classification (NCBI taxonomy): domain Eukaryota; kingdom Fungi; phylum Ascomycota; class Sordariomycetes; order Sordariales; family Sordariaceae; genus Neurospora; species Neurospora sp. CHS-2018a. The sequence goes on from RAKG01000067.1 coordinate 295,025, forward strand.
ACAAACAAACAAACAAACAAACAGCAGTGCTGACCCTACTCTACCCATCCAGGTTCTCAGGCGCTCAAGGCCCTTAAGGAGGCCGGTGTTGCTTCCGTGCTGATCAACCCCAACATCGCTACCATCCAGACCAACCACTCCCTCGCCGACGAGGTCTACTACCTCCCCGTCACCCCCGAGTACGTCGAGTACGTCATCCAGAGGGAGAAGCCCGATGGTATCTTCCTGTCCTTCGGTGGTCAGACTGCCCTCAACTTGGGYGTCCAGATGCAGAAGCTTGGCCTCTTCGAGAAGTACGGTGTCAAGGTTCTCGGTACCAGTGTCAGGACACTGGAGCTTTCTGAGGACAGAGATCTCTTCGCCAAGGCCCTTGAGGAAATCAACATCCCCATCGCCAAGTCCATTGCCGTTAACACCATCGATGAGGCCCTCGATGCTGCCAACAAGATTGGCTACCCCATTATCGTCCGTGCTGCCTACGCCCTTGGTGGTCTCGGTTCCGGTTTCGCCAACAACGAGGAGGAGCTCCGCAACATGGCTGCTCGCTCCCTCACCCTCTCCCCCCAGATCTTGGTCGAGAAGTCCCTCAAGGGCTGGAAGGAGGTTGAGTACGAGGTCGTCCGTGATGCCAACAACAACTGCATTACCGTGTGCAACATGGAGAACTTCGACCCCCTCGGTATCCACACTGGTGACTCTATCGTCGTTGCTCCTTCCCAGACCCTCAGCGACGAGGAGTATCACATGCTCCGTTCTGCTGCCATCAAGATCGTCCGTCACTTGGGCGTCGTTGGTGAATGCAACGTCCAGTACGCTCTCCAGCCCGATGGCTTGGACTACCGTGTCATTGAGGTCAACGCCCGTCTTTCCCGCTCGTCTGCCCTCGCCTCCAAGGCTACCGGCTACCCCCTGGCCTACACTGCCGCCAAGATCGGTCTCGGCCACAGCCTTCCCGAGCTCCCCAACGCTGTCACCAAGACCACCACCGCCAACTTCGAGCCTTCTCTTGACTACATCGTCACCAAGATTCCCAGGTGGGATCTGTCCAAGTTCCAGCACGTCAAGCGCGACATTGGCTCTGCCATGAAGTCGGTTGGTGAGGTCATGGCTATCGGCCGTACCTTTGAGGAGTCTTTCCAGAAGGCTATCCGCCAGGTTGACCCCCGCTTCGTCGGTTTCCAGGGTGACAAGTTCGAGGATCTCGACTTCGAGCTCCAGAACCCTACCGACCGCCGCTGGTTGGCTGTTGGCCAGGCTATGATCCACGAGAACTACTCTGTTGACAAGGTCCACGAGCTGACCAAGATCGACAAGTGGTTCCTCTACAAGCTCCAGAACATTGTTGACTGCCAGAAGGAGATGCAGCAGCTTGGCAGCCTCGAGGCCCTCAAGAAGGAGCACATCCTCAAGGCCAAGAAGCTCGGTTTCTCCGATAAGCAGATCGCCTTGGCTGTCAACAGCACTGAGGACCTTGTCCGCGCTGCCCGAAAGGAGTTCGGTATCAGGCCCTGGGTTAAGAAGATCGATACTCTGGCCGCTGAGTTCCCTGCTGACACCAACTACCTCTACACCACTTACAACGCCTCTACCCACGACGTCACCTTCGAGGATAAGGGTACCGTCATTCTCGGCAGCGGTGTCTACCGTATCGGTTCCTCGGTCGAGTTCGATTGGTGCGCTGTCAGCGCCACCCAGGCCCTGAGGGCCATGGGCGAGAAGACCGTCATGATCAACTACAACCCCGAGACCTACTCTACCGATTTCGATACCGCCGATAAGCTCTACTTCGAGGAGCTTAGCTACGAGCGTGTCATGGATATCTATGAGCTCGAGAGCGCCTCTGGTGTTGTCGTCTCTGTCGGTGGTCAGCTTCCCCAGAACATTGCCCTCCGTCTCCAGGAGACTGGCAAGGCCCGCGTACTCGGCACTGATCCCCGCGATATCGACCGTGCTGAGGACAGACAGAAGTTCTCTGAGATCCTCGACAGCATTGGCGTTGATCAGCCCGCCTGGAAGGAGCTCACCTCCGTTGAGGCTGCTGAGAAGTTCGCTGAGGAGGTTGGCTACCCCGTCCTTGTTCGTCCCTCGTACGTCCTGTCCGGTGCTGCCATGACCGTCATCCGCAGCAAGGAGGACCTCAAGGACAAGCTTGAGGCTGCCGCCAACGTCTCTCCCGAGCACCCCGTTGTTATCACCAAGTTCATCGAGGGCGCCCAGGAGATCGATGTTGATGGTGTTGCCTCTGAGGGTAACCTCATCCTCCACGCTGTCTCTGAGCACGTTGAGCAGGCTGGTGTCCACTCCGGTGATGCCACTCTCGTCCTCCCTCCCGCCAACCTTGACCAGACCACCATGGACCGCGTCAAGGAGATCGCCCAGAAGGTCGCCAAGGCCTGGAGGATCACTGGTCCCTTCAACATGCAGATCATCAAGGCTGATGACCCCGAGGGTGGCCTCCCGGCCCTCAAGGTCATCGAGTGCAACCTCCGTGCCTCTCGTTCGTTCCCCTTCGTCTCCAAGGTCCTCGGTGTCAACTTCATCGATGCTGCTACCAAGGCCCTTGTCGGCAAGAACGTCCCTGAGCCCACTGATCTCATGGCTGTCAAGCGTGACTACCTCGCCACCAAGGTTCCCCAGTTCTCCTGGACCCGTCTTGCTGGTGCCGACCCCTTCCTCGGCGTCGAGATGGCCTCTACCGGTGAGATGGCCTGCTTCGGTAAGGATCTCGTTGATGCCTACTGGGCCTCTCTCCAGTCCGCCATGAACTTCCGCGTTCCCGAGCCCGGTGAGGGTCTCCTCTTCGGTGGTGAGCTCAGCAAGAGCTGGTTGACTACCATCGTCGACTACCTCAGCCCTCTCGGCTACAAGCTCTACGCCGCCGACAACGAGGTCAAGCAGTTCCTCGAGTCCTCTGCCAAGAACAAGATCAACGTCGAGGTCATTGCCTTCCCCACCGATGACAAGCGTGCCCTTCGTGAGGTCTTCGCCAAGAACAACATCCGTGGTGTCTTCAACCTTGCCCAGGCCCGTGGCAAGACCATCTTCGATGTTGACTACGTCATGCGTCGTAACGCCGTCGACTTCGGCGTTCCTCTCTTCATGGAGCCCCAGGTAAGCTTCACTACTGACCATTCATTTCCCGGTGACTGAAAGCTAACGTTTCCCTCCTCCCTAGACCGCTATGCTCTTCGCTCAGTGCATGGCCGAGAAGCTGCCCCGCCCCGAGGGTATCCCCTCTGAGGTCCGCAGGTGGTCTGAGTTCATTGGCGGCAAGCCTTTGTAAATGACATGATACCATTCTGTTTGATTGTCTTTTCTTTTTACCTTTTGAAGACGTGTTCAAAAAAGAAAAATCACGCATGGGGGGTGTCAAAAGTCATTTTCAACAACTCATAAAAAGGGCGTTTGGTTGTGGAAGGGGTTTGGATCTCCATGTGGATGTCTCTGTAAGCGGGAAGGAACCGGTGTTAGTCTTGTTTGTTCATTTGCTTGGAACATTTTCTTCTTTCTTTGCTGTTTAGATGTTGTTGATACGTGTACGGGACGAAATTTCATCCTATCTAATCAATCTTCTACGGTGTCAGGTGTGCGATAGTACCCCATATGTAGTAGCTTTCTTTACCTTTTTCTCTCTTCAAGGCACATAACCCACTCTTCATCATCACAATTGTTGGAAATATTTCGGCGATGTATGTGTGGTGCGTGTTTTGGGCAGAGAAAGAGATATGAATCTATTGCTGTATGGTGCTGTGCATAGCATCAACATGCTCGATTGCTTTGCAAGATGGGATAAAACCACGTGTGCAACCTCTTCAATCATGTTCCTCCTCCGTCAACCCAGGACATCCATCCATTTCGGCATCCTCGTACTTAGCCTTACACCAGAAGCAATAGTGATGCTTGTCGCGCATGTACAGCACCAAGCGCCGTAGCCGCTCATCGGGCCCAAGAGCGTTGAACTCGTCCAGTTCTGGATCCTCTTCGTCGAGATCTTCCGCCATCACGTACGTGTTCCATGGCTTATGAACGGTAGTAGTATCCTTACCCAGAGCATGCTTGTCGTCCATATCCAACTCGTCATCGACATACGTAGGCAATCGCGTGGAGGAGAGAAGGCTGCTCTGCTCCAAGTCATACCGCATCCTACGCTCGCGCTCTGCCTCCTCGCGGGAGCTGACGAGGCCGCGGTAGACGACTGGGATGGAGCGGAGGGGCCGGGACGAGTTTGTACGAGTTTTCCTCCTCTTTTTTCGAGAGTCGCCGCCATTCTCGCTCCCATCCTCCCTGGTATCATCCCGCTCCTCAATTTTCTGGACTTCCGCCTCATCGCCGCCCCTTCCCCCACCCACCTCCTGACCCCGACCCTGATCCTTCTCATAATCCTCATCCATCCCCTCCGCCACCTTCTGCGCCGCAACCACCTGCCTCTCCAGCCTCGCCTCCTCCCTCTCCCTCCTCACCCTTTCACGATACCCTTCCTCGTCCACCTTCGCCTTCTTGGCCATCTCCCCGGCCGCCTCCGCCGCCTCCCGCAGCTTGCGTTTCCTCTCGCTCTCCAGCCCGATTCCCTCGCGCCCGTCTTTGATGCTGATTTTTATGGGCTCCGTCCGAGCTTCTGAAGTACCAGACTTGGCGCCAGCGCCTAGAGCGTTGCCGGGGACGAAACCCATTTTGGCCATCATTGCTAGGCCTTTGCTTTTTGCTGCTATTGGTGTTGCTGCTGGTGGTGCTGCTGCAGGCGCCGGTGAAGCTGATGAGGAGGGAGAGGGTGCTGAAGGGATGACTTTGCTAAACAAAGAGGTCGACAGCGCGGCTTCCCGACGGGCTTCCTCCTCGGCTGCCAGCTCGGCTTTGGATTTGACGCGGCCGCGTATTTCACCTTCGCGTTGGAGACGGAGGCGCCGTTGGAGGGAGGTCTCGATGGGCTTTCCACTTTTGCTGGAGGTTGTTGTGGAGGGTTCGTCGGTGAAGGTCATTTTCATGTAGTCGTCTTCGGAGTCGGAGTCGGGGTTGGCGCCGCTGGTGGAGGGGTCTTTGGTTGTTGATGACATTTTGGGTGGTTGACGAAGTAAGTGTTTGGGTCTGACAGTTGTGCGGTTTTGTTGTTGAAGGGTTATTGCGACTTTTCTTTGTGAGTTTTGACGAAAAGGCGAGTTTGCGCTGTGATATTGAATGTGATGTTTGGTGCAGGTTTTGGTTGCCGCTACAAAAAATTGGTGGAGAATATGTGTCAATGCTGTCGCGCATTGAGCACACTTGCACCATCCGATCTTGGACCTTACATCACACAATTCCAAGCGCGACAGCATCTATCAAAAAGACCATGGAACATTTCTCAGCCGTATGTTGATCACATTGGCATCGGCTTCCAATGCCAAATTGACTGAGCCCTTCTGAAATCTAAAGATTTTTCGCCGCTGTTTCTTCTAGTTTAAAAGATTGTTGACTGTATACAGGCAGGCCAGACACAGACAGCAATTCCCTGTCCGTTATCTATTTTTCTGAGTCCTTTTTGTATTGTATATCCTGAGCTATTGCGCGAACAAATGAAGCACACAGATACTGGTGGTTGAATCCTCATATCTTCCGAGTTCAGGTGGCCGCCTTAGACACGCAGATCGCCTCGCGGTTCGCTTGTTCCGACACAGAAACTTCCTGCTACCCCGCCCATTCCCTTTCTTTTATAAACACCACCATCTTCTAACATGCCATATCAAGCAACGCATTCTTATGACTCGTACTTATTCAGGTAACAGAGAGCTAGGGCGTGGTACTTGGGTAAGATGACCGGATCTCAAGAGGAAAATGCCGATGAACGAGCTCCGTTGCCCGGTGCCATTCAGCCAAGTTACAACACACCAAGTGAGCCAACCTCCAGGGTCTCCGCGAAAGCAGCATGGCTTTGTCCTTCGAGAAGGAAACCCATTGCGCTAGCTGTGTCGGCAATATTGGCTTCATTCATCACTATTGGTGTTTTGCTCTCCGTCATTGTGCTTCGAGAGGGAAAGGTAAGCATAGTCAATCCTCCAGGTCACAAGCTACTTCACCACTTATTGGTTTCACAGTCAACTAAGCACAAAATATCTTCCAAGGAGCACAATAAACCCCCACCGCCAACAATCAACCTCACTTACACCAGCTACGAGGGCATACGCCTTTCCAATGGCGTCAACGCTTTTCTCGGGATGCGTTATGCTGCCCCTCCGCTTGGGGATCTACGCTGGCGAGCACCAGTTGAGCCAAGGAGAACCGACACCGTCGAGGAGGCGGATCAGTTCGGCCCAATCTGTCTCAGAGCTGGTGTTAGTGCACCATTTCCCGGTCAGGATGAGGACTGTCTTTTTGTGAACGTGTGGGCTCCGGCAAATGCTACGGAAAAGTCAAAGTTGCCTGTTTGGGTGTTTATTGGGGGAGGAGGTAAGTCGATATGATCGAGATATTGACATGTACAGTCAACGGCTTTTTGTTTCTGACTCTTTCTGAAGGTTATAATGCCCTCACCAATGCTAATTGGAACGGAAGTGAGGTCGTTGAGAAGTCCGGCCACAACATCGTCATGCTCGACTTCAACTATCGGGTTGGGATGTGGGGATTCCTCGCCAGCCAGCGGGTGAAGGATGACGGTGACTTGAATGTCGGCTTGCTCGACCAAAGGATGTTACTGACTTGGGTGAAGAAACATATCTCTGTGGTATGTCGTTCCATATTAATCCACCAAGTACTTATCACAGCAGCCTAGACTGACCTCACACATCGACAGTTCGGCGGAGACCCCGACCATGTTGTCATCCACGGTGCATCAGCAGGAGCAGGCTCTGTAGTGATGCATCTGTTAGCATATGGAGGCCGTAACGACAACCTCTTCGTGGGTGCCATGTCCGAGTCACTCTTCTTTCCAGCACAGCCGTATGTACGAGAACTTGAATACCAGTTCAACCGATTAGCACAGCAGGTTGGCTGTTCGAGTGTCAACCCGGAAGAGCAGCTCACTTGTTTACGGAACCAGGACGTCACGTCCTTGCAAGCAGCTAACCACGCCCAACATTTCCCGGGCCACGATGGGCCACTTCTACCCATATTCTACTGGACCCCATGCGTGGACGGTGACTTCTTGCAAGACCTTCCTTATCAGCTTATTCGAACAGGTCGTGTCTTGAATGTGCCTATTCTTTTCGGTACCAACACGGATGGTATGTGCTCCTATGCCTTCTTCCTACCTTCTCTTTTCCATCTCCTCCCATCTGATTTCTGCTCAAAATTTGATGTACCACATCACTGACCACAAGCCCCCCCTCCCCCAAAAAACAGAAGGATCAGTCTTCGCCTACAACTCACTCACCCCCTCCGACTTCACCAACTTCTTCACAACCAACTACCCCCACCTGACCCCCTCCGACACGCGCCAGATCATCTCCCTCTACCCACAACTACCCCCCTTACCGAACCGCAACCCCTGGTATCCAACCACCAGCCTCGCCTACGGGGAAGCCACTTTCATCTGTCCCTCCAATAACTTTCTCGACGCTTTCGCTTCCTCCTTTTCCAACCTTTCCTCCTTTTCCCCCTCCCCGTCATCACCACCATCCCCAAAAAACCAAACCCAAAGAAGGAAAGCATTCGCCTACCGCTTCAACGTCCACGACACCTCCCTCCTCGCCTCAGGGCTCGGCGTCCCCCACCTCTTCGACGCGGCGGCCATTTTTGGCCCGGACAACATCAGCGGGTTCGGGGCCGGGGAGGGGAGTTCTTACAAGACGTATAACAAGCCGGTGGTGAGCATGTTCATGGCGTACTGGATCAGTTTTGCGAGGACGCTGGATCCGAATATGTTCAGCCACAAAGGGAGTCCGGAGTGGGGGAGTTGGGAGTCTCGTGAGGAGAACAGAAGTGGGAAGAGGAAGAGGTTGCTGGTGGAATTGGGAAATACGAGGATGGAAGAGGTCGGAGAGGAGGAGAGGGATAGGTGTCGATTTTGGGAGGCGTTGGGGGATCGGCTGGAGCAGCTTCGAGGGGTATCATGAGGTGTTCTTGTTGTTTTATTCGTTATTTGGGGTTTATTTCGCGAGACAAGTGACACTTGTCACTTGGCAGGCCTTGGGTGATTATCTTGTGATTTGATATTGCGACATGTGGTTCTTGCTGAGTAAATAATGATTGAATTGAAAAAGGATGAAGAGTTAGGCAAGAACGAGTAAACAAAAGACTGATAAGTGGATGAAGAAAATGTGAAGATAGGAGAAAGAAAAGCGAGGAGAATGTGAGAGAGGAGGAAAGAAAGGAAGGAATAACAGCTGAAATCTGAAGAATCAGGTAAGAAAAAAGAAAAAAAGAAAAGGAATCAACGAGATGAGGGAATTCCTCACTGTTGGCGATAGGTGCAAAAGAAAAACGAAATGCGCCAGCCGCGAATCGAACGCGGGGCCCATCGATGGCAACGATGGATTTTACCACTAAACCACTGGCGCTTTTTATTGTTGTTGACAAAATAATGCAGAAATTGTCTTCAAGAAGCACAATCTCATAGAAGCAGAATTATTGTGCTATGCTAGACTAGGATATCTCTTTCCATATCATAATTCCATTCGTCTTAGTTCATGCTCAATTCATGTCTATTTTCCTTCGAAGCACCAAAATCAACACCAATGCGTCCATTGTAGAGGTAAGTTTCTCCATGTTCTCCATGCGCTCCACGAATGTGGGTCCAGAGTGAGTATCAACGTAAATGGGAACTTCAAGTTCTGTGATCCCTTCCGTTAAAAGGCCTGACCCTTCCTTTGCCTTCCTAGGAATGGGAGTTATTCGTGACAGTATAAGGCCATGCGTATCCTCAATCCACGTCCATCGAGTCCTATTCGGGAGGTGGAGGCGGTGGCGGGCGATGTTCGTTCAGCCTGACAGCAGCAAAACGCTTAGCAAGTGGTTCATCCGTCGAGTTGTGGTTCCTTTGCATCAATGGGTGGTGGCTGAGGTGGGATCTGTCAACCGAGGTGGAAGTAGCATCCTCAGTTCTGGGGCGTTTGGGAAGTCTCTCACCAGTGGATTCCAAGATCATGTGCAGGGTCCTCCACCCCTCTGTTGCCCGAAGTTGGAAGGCGTCGGCAAGGTCGTGTTGTGTTGCTACGCGGCAAAGGAGTGCCTCTTCATCCTACAAGAAGAATGAATCAGTATCTTGTCTGCAACAAAGCAGGAATGGGTTTGAACTAACCTTGGACAGCACGCTCATTTGCCGGATAAAGCAGAGCAAGTGGAAGTTGCTAACGTCGAATTGGTCGGACTTTTGGTTCACCTTAAGAATCTTTGCTACTGCTGAGGCTTCCTGGGCTTCTCCAACAAATTCGCGATTGGCGATAGGGAAGCCGTCGTTTGTGAATACCGGCTTCGGACTTTCAGGGAAACCATGGGTCAAGGTGACGAAGAGATACTCGACGGGGAATGCGGGCTTCGCATTCTCCTGGACGTTTGCTCCGTACTCGTTGATCTTGCGATAGAACACCTCGGGGATGTATCGCGTCCTGCTGACTGAGCCATCGTCCTCCTCCTCTTCGCGCACTAACATTTGACCGGGGTCCGTGGAAGGTTCAATGATGTCTGCCCTAACCATCTCGACCGCATCATTCGACATCTGGTACGCCGAGATCGAGATCTCGCCCTCCTCATTGCCAGAGATGACGCAAGTGACAAAGTTGGAGCCGAACCGGCCTGTATCGCTCCACTTGGTAGACTTAGGGTGCTGTGCCTGGAGCCTCGCCGCGAAGCAGATCTCCTGAGCTGCGAGGAAATAGGAATCGGTGTGTCTCTTGCAAATGGCGCTTCCGTCACCCTTGCCGGCGTCGAGAAGATCCGTCCAGATTACACCCACAGGCTCCAGCCCGCATAGTCTTGCTACCTCGTTGACATCCTTCTCGTTTTCCCACGCGTTGAGAGTTACACCGTCGATCTCGTCAACCTGCGGTGGTTCATAGATGGCTTCCACGACAGCCTTAACGCCGAGCGGAACAACGTCGTATTCGAGATATTTGCCGTAGAGGATACCAAGCCGTTGGCATCCGGTCATACGCCAGGGATTGAGGAACTTGTCGATGATCTGGGGCGTCGCGAACTCGACGTGGTCCACCATTCTGAATGGCTGGGGCTGGAGAGTGATGGCGCTGGGCTGGCATTTTGTGCAGATACCTTCAGGCCATTGAGGATGGCCCGATGGACAGTCCCGCTTGACTCTGTAATAGGGTTCGACAAGCGGGGGGATAAACGAAGCACCAAGCTCGGGCTTGTTTGTCGCAGAGTTGATTTTGCGGAGGTATGCGTGTACTGACATGTACTTGATCTTCTTCTCGTCGAGATACTTGGCGTTAAAGGGATCAAGGGGCATGCAGTAATCGCACATACCCTTGGGCCCGTGGCGACACATCTTGTGATCGCGCCCCCTTGGGATCTTCCCGTCGCGCTTGTCTAGCCGATCATCCAAAGGCGACTGCCTCACCGTTTCCCACGGGTTCTTGATATGTTCATGCGGAGATGTCAGCGGAGGCGGGTCGATGGGCAGGTCTTCTGCAGGTAGGATCGGTTTGCCGTTGAGGCGGTTCGTGGATGACAGCACGCTGGATTTGGTGGCTTCGCCGTTGCCTGGACCGTCGGTCGCGGCATCGTTGTGCTTGTATGTGACGAAGATGAGATCGCCATGGCTATTCAAGGTCACTAGTCAGTGTCTGGCACACACATCGCAAGATCAGCGCGAGAGACTGAAGGGGTCAGCTTGCCTAAGTCCAATCTGGCCGACCTTGAACTTTGCTACTTCATTGAGGTTCTTGGCGTCGCTGCCGGTCGGATGGTTCGAAAATGTAATTGTTTTCGGGTCAACAGTCGGGGGAAGTTTGGGAATGAGTTGACGGCCAAGATCCGCAAAGGTATCATCTTTCTCGACCGTCAGGCGGAGCATGCCATCGGGACCGCGTAACCTCAACAACATCGTGGGCGGGCTGGCAAAAGGTGACGTCTGGGCGAGTAAAGGGTCCGATGGATCTGGTTTGTTGTTGTCCGGCGAGGATTCCAGACTCTGGATTTAAATGTATCGCACACGATATGTGTAGGGTTGGATCTGTATGAATATTTGTTTTTGCGCAAAACCTGTAAGGTCACGCCAGGTTCTCGGACTCGGGGTGAAGGCGTAACTGGTGACGGGAACTGGGTGCCGTGGTGATCGGGGAATGCAATGTTGGTGGATTGTTTGGCAGACGGGACCGGATCGAATGGCGGGGAGCTCCAACGCAACGCTGCACAATAGCTTCAGGCGTTCGTCATACGTTGTGCCTGGGCGGCGGGAGTGCTGGGGCGTGCTGGGAAGTGCTGAGCAATCGAGGCATGGGTTTCCAGAAGAGCCACGAACTCCCGGTCCCACGTCAACCTCAAAGAGAGAGATGCCGGCCGGCAAGCCCCTCACCCCACATGAGTGACGGAACCGGGAAAGGGGCTGCCGCGGCAGGCAGTTGAAGCATGGGCCCCTGCCATTCAGATGAAGCCAGCGCGCGCCAAGGCCAGAAATTCCATTGTCAAGCTCCCCTGCCGCGCTGCTGCTGCAGTTGTCAAGGTGTTCTTTCCAGGCACGGGCACCGCATTTGATAAGGGAAGCTCGATTACATTGCGGTGGCCATCACTCACACAACCGCAAAAGGCAGCACATCCACCACCAACCCTGCACGACGACAGTTCCCACGCCGTCGCCTCCTGGTTCACTCTAGTCGCTCGATTCCTTCTAGAGTAGAGAATACAGACATCATTTCTCGTCCGTCAATTGACACACTCCATCCCGAAACATGTTCAGCCTCGACTGGCGGGGGCTTGTGCTCCCCTTCGCCTATCTGATTGTCCTGACGGGCACCTTCATGACCTTTTCCACAATCTACCGCAAGAGGAAAGCCCGTATGTAATCCCTTTTCTTAGAGATTCTAGTGCTTCCCTGGCAGGAAATCTAACGTTGTTGATTCTTCCAGAGCAAAGCGCAAACCTCGCACCATGGTTCGGCCCTCACCTCCAGCGCAACGTCTACCTGTCACTCCTCCATATGGAGCCCGAGAACGGATCCGAAAAGGCACCTAAAGTACCCGAAAGTGTGCTCCGGGCGGCTCTGCTGCGCCGCGCTGTCGAAGACATCCACCGTATTATCCAGATTCGCGCCGCTAAGGCCGCCTGCAGCTCTCTTTTGCAGCGTGGAAGCATCGGCGATGACCTGTGGCAAAGGTTCCAGCGCGCCGAGAAGGAGATGGAGGAAGAGCTTCGTGATGTTGTTATGGAGGTATGTGCTCCTTTGCAGAGGGTTACAGTCCGGATTATTGGATTCCAGAAATGCTAACGCCGAATTCTTCAGGCCAACGCACTCGCTCCCAACTGGGGACAAAGCATCTTCCAAACCGCCAACGAGATTGCCGCCAATACCGTGTTGCGCGAGCGCCTCGACGAGATCCAGGCTCAGGTGACGCAGGAGAAGGAGTGGTGGGAGAAGCGCAGGGCCACCGTCAGGAGCGAGTTCATGAAGGAACTGGAAGGAGAGGAGACTGGTACTGGTACCCCTGTTGACTCCAGCTCGGTCGCCTCATCACCGTCGAAGAAGAAGGGCAAGAACTAGAGGTCACGTCCTAGCGATCGGTGCATGAGAGTGACGTGAGCATCTCGTATAGAGATTTCCGGGGTGGCTGTACAATATGGGGAGAGGTACGGGAGGGCAGGGCAGCGTGGGATGTGTTGGGCAAGCAATTGCATTCTTCCATGGCGTTTATGGGTTGGGACCTGCAGCAAAATATTCGAGGGTATACTTTTTTTGCTTCTTCAGGTCGTTTGCGGGTCTTGGTCGAGATACAGTACAGCCCACAGCGTCCTCGGGCTTGGGACTATTACGTAGACTTCAATACGTATGTTGATCAATACGAGAATGAAAGCGAACCAGGCCTCAGCTTGGATAGTTTGAATGTGGTATATTGCACTGTTCTGCGGTCTAGGTATGTATCAATATCACCGAACACCAGCGCGCGTTTAGTAGCTAACCTTCCTGGCCATCTAGACCTTCCCCAAGCGAATCATTCGGAAACTCCATCTTCACGCGGTGCTATCCGAGAAACAATCTTGCCTGTCTTGATATCCCTAGCCATTGCAACACCCGCTGTCAACCTAAAAATGCCAACCCATCTTCCTCCTGATCTCATCCAACTCATCTTCCGCTTTCCTGAATTTCCTCTCCGTCTCCGCAATATCCTCATCCGTCGTCCCTATCGTCGACTTCAAAAGCTCCGATATGTACGCCGACATACCCGCTCCTTCGTTTCCCATAGCCATAATAGGCGAGCTCATAACCTTCGAGAACGTTCGTTGTTGTTCTTGTTCTTGCCCACCCATTTCTGTATCCATATCCATATCCATCTCCATCCCGACCGCCCCTCGATCATCATTCTGCCCGTCCCCCATCTCCTTCTCCCCCTTGTCCCCCTTCACCCCTTCACCCCTGGCTTCCACATTAGCCCATGGCCCCATCCCCGTCGGCAACGGACTCTCACACCCCCTCAACCCAATAAACCGTCCAATCCGCCTCCTCTTCTCCTCAATCCCCATGCCCGCCGGCCACGACACCGGACAGGGGTAGTGCGCCGTCCACTGGCACGGCGTGCGCTGGTGGTAAAAACTCGCTAGTCGGTCCAGCTGGTCGTCGGTCAGTAGCCAGAAGTTGAGTAAAGTCTGGGGAAATTCGGGGTGCACGGTGCCGGAGGTTAGTTGCACGAGGGGCGCGAGCGGGAGGGCGAGTTGCCGGAGTTTGGAGGCGAATGTGGGGGAGAGGAGGGAGCTGCGGGTTGTGAGGGTTGTGAGGGTTGGGTGTTGGGGGGCAAGGGGTTGTTGTTGGTGGGAAGGGGGTTGTTGTGTGGGTGGTTGTGATGGTCGGTGGTGAGGACCTCGGGGGTTGGGTTGTTGGCCTGGGTGTTGGTTGGACATTGTGCTTCTTTTGGTGTCTTGTTCTTCCTCTGAGGAGTATAACGGGTATGATCGGCGTCTTTCTCGTTGAGAGGGCAGAACCACGATGCTGGCCAGACTGCCCACTGATCACCGGCGTTCTTAGTTCGCTAGCTCTTGCTAGGAGGGTCAGGAGGAGGCGCCCAAGGGTTTAAATACTAAAAACGAGTAAGGACCTGAAGAGGATATACGAGATGACAAGTTCCCGGTGAATGACCGGCCCCTGACTAACAGGTCTGTTCAACGTCGGCGCTCGTTTGTGAGGAGAGTGGCTGCGATCCGATCATAAGCGAATAGGTTTGGGAAGGGAAAACAGAGGAGGCGAGATGTTTGTAAGGAGTAAATGGGTAGGTGGGTAGGTATTGAGAGCATATAATAACTGAGGTAAAGTGAAGGCCTTTTTCTCGTCCCTTTTGTCGGTTCGGTTCGTGCACCCGTCGTTGCGGCAGAGGATAATGAATAGCTGCTAGTAGCAGCAGCAGACTGTATAATGATTTCTTTTTGGCTATTTGGTATTCTCCCACACAATGGACGTTTGTGAAGAGGAAGTGAAGGGCTACGGGATGACCTGCTGCAAAAATCGACGACGACCTTTTGGACACACGAACGAAACGAAAACGAAGGAGAAGCAATTTGGAAGGATATGATGAAACAGCCCAGAGAAGGTAACCGCAGCCCTCTTGTAGATATTGCTCACGAAAGCATATCATGTCTTTCTTTGGAGAGGAAAAGCCGCTGGGGATTTCCAGAAGCAGCAAAGGTAGGCGGTAAAGTTGGGATGCCGCCATATTCTTTTCTTTGTCTGCTTTTTTGAGTCGATGCCAGCCTTGATCAAATCGTTCATTTAACGCCAGCCGCCTTGCCTTCTCTTTGTCTCTCTTCTTGGACTTGAATGGGATATCGGGATTATTTGGAGGGAAAAGAGAGCACCAATCTAAGACATTGTTTGGCCTGTATGGGAGTCTTCTTCGTCGAAAACAACGTGAATGAAAATGAAAATGCCAGTGACGGTAACAATGCTTTTTTTCCCCCATTTTCCCCACGCAAAAATGCCAAACATAGCTTCTCATTCCCTCCACACCCAAAGATGAAACATTCGAGACAACAAAGAACGCGAACGGAAATGTAGAATAGCTTTTGCCTAGACGCTCTCGGCTTCTTCCTTCCCCTTCCATTCATCCATCCATCCTATCCCGAGCCGATCACAGCAACCACTTCACCTTAGCAACATGATCCGCCTTCTTCTTGCTCTGCTTAACAAAGCCCATCAGCCTCAGCTCCGCCAAGCCACGATAGAACCTTATCAGCGCCTCTCTCTCGCCCAATCCAAGTCCAGCATCCGACTCCTCGCCCACAAGCGCATAATACGCCGACCACAAATCCGCCACATTAACCAACGACCCCGTCTCCAGATATAATTGATACAGAATACACGTCGTCGGCAGCGTAGCAGACAACGTCCCCGCGGTTTTGCTGCAGCATTCACACCCGAGATACCCATGCGGCCTCGTCAAAGCCCGCTCAAAGGTGAGTCCCGGCCGCGGAACAAAGACGTCCCGGTAGGGAGCCTCCGCGTCGTACGCCCATGCTTCGTGCAGAAACAGGCTGTCGATGGGCTCGCTGTAGATATGGTGGGTGAGCAAATCGACGAGCGAGTCGATGGCCTTGCCGAAGGCCTTGTCTTCGTCCGTTAGTTTGGCCGTGTCCTGGCTGAGCTGGACCTTTTGGGCGACGACGGTTGTGCGGAGGATTTTGCTTTGGGCGGTGAATTTGCTCTTGAGGGATTGTTGTCCCTTTTCCCGGGCTTGTTCGGCCAGGGCCTCGATCTCGTCGCGGATCTCGGAGAGGGCGCTGATGAGCTCCTCGGCTTCGTCCTCCCAGCCTGGCAGGTCGAGGTCGAGACTGCCGGTTTGGATGGCTGTTAGTAGGCGGTTGATTAGGGCGGGGACGTCGTCTGCTCCTAATCGTTTTATGGCGTCGATGGTTGGGGTGAAATCGAGTCCGCCGGCGAGAGCGGATACGTAGAGATCGGTGAAACGGCCGGGAACGAGATCCATGCTGGTTAGAAGGTGCAAAGAGCGCAAGAGTTGCATGAGATAATCTTGCTTTTTCTGCCGCTGCTCAACCATCTGCTTAACGAGGTAACTGTCATCTTCGACGAGTGACTGCGCATGGTTGAGCTGTCTCGCGTCCACCGCGGCCTCAACATGTGCTTTGAAGGAATCCAGAGTTCGTACAGCCTGAATGTGCTCAGGTTGAAGCAGCTGACGGGTGAGAGACTTTTGATCCGCAAGTAGGACACTCAAAGGATTTGCGTAGAAGTGGCACATGTAGGCGTACTAAGTAACGTGTGTAAGCCATGGTAAACGTAACGGAGAAAGAGTGCAGCCGAGCTCACCTTAATAGAGCTGATAAACACCCGAATACCAGCAACCTGATCCCGCTGGCGATCGAGCAAACTCCTCAGTAACGTAGGCCCCAGGCGAAGCGTCGCCTGCGTCCCAGCAATGGCGCTCTTGAAGACATTATCAAGGACCAAGTCAGCCTGGACGACATCGAACTTGGCACCAAATAGTTGTCGGGCAGTAGACTTGAGGAGTCGCGCCTGGAACAACTCCACCGAGGTAGCGATGCCGAAGAGCACGGAGAACTGGATACGCCCCTGCCATGAACTGTGTTTCCCAAACCTGTTTAGCCACACCCCCCCAAAAAAGAAAAGCAACCGAGTAAAAGAGTGTCAGTTCAACTTACTGGAAAAGAGCAAGCAAATCAGTCAACAACGAGCTCTCAAACGCCTCGCTATCCTCGAACGCCACGATAACCCGCCTCGACGCACTCTGCTGTGCGCTGAGAAAAGCGTGTAGCCCCTCCAGGTCATAGTCGAGGTACTTCCTGCCATCACGACCAAAGGCAACCTCGGCGTCTTCATCCCCATCGCCGCCGCCGTCAAGAAACACCTGCGCAGTGGCGTCTCTTATCACCTTCTTGAGCGCCGCCTTGAGGTTCGGCGCCCCGGCCGCCCGTAGACGGACGAACCGGGCTTGTGTGGCTTTGCCGAGAGCTTCGGAGAGTTGTTCGAAGAGGAGGTCTTGGGAGGCGATGTTGGGGCCGGTGATGATGAAGCCGGCTGGGATTCTGGTTCCTCTTGTTCTGGTTTTTTGGTGTCAGTTTCTCTTCTCAGCTATGGCGTCGGGGAGGAGGTCATGAACACTTACGCATCACCCTCAGCATCGCGGATAAACGAGCTGACATCCTCTAGTGTCGTTCGGTTCGCCTCTCTCAAGACATTCTTCACTCGTAAAATCGTAAGTCAGCAATCTTGTCCAACAGCAACACATTCAAAGCGCAATGCCACCCCCATTTCTGCCTGTCCAAGCCTACAGCTCCCCCAGGAGATCGAAAACTCATCGACACTCACTCATCTCCATCACACCCGCAAAATAGAGACCCAACAAATCACACAAAAAAAAAAATCAAAACCTACCTTAATCCGCCCATCAAGAACCGGCCACGCCGTTTCAAACACCTGCCTCCTCAACCCCGCAGCTTCCGCACTCTCCTTTCCCCCAAATAGTTGAGGAAAGGCAGCAGCAGTCGTAGTCGTCTGCGTCTCTCCCTCCGCATCTGGTGCTACTTCCGCATGACCGGCGGCGCGTTTACTGCTGACTCTCCGCCTCTTTACTGGCCGTGCTTTTTCTTGCAGTGGGGAGGCATTGTGGCCTGCTGGGGTGAAGATGTAGACTCCCTATGTTGACGAGTGTGAGTAAGTGCTGGTAAGAGTGATGTGAAGGATCGTGATTGGGGATAACATGTTGCTGAGCATGTTGTGAATAAGGGACATAAACCTACTCGGTGATCATCTTCCTCAAAGAGGGCTGGGTTGTCGTCGTGGGTTTCTGCCATTATGAATGGCGGAGCTGGTTCAGTAATCAACCTGAATTATTTACCGGGAATCTTGTATGAAGGGAGTCAAGTTGAAAAAGTGAGATGTTCGCATACTATCCGTCCCCGTGCACTTTTCGGGTATGGTAGAGGTAGGCACTGCTGGAAAGTACTCGATAACTTCCACATCCGATGTAGTTAACAATTCAGTTATAGAAGAGAAGAAAATAAGTTCAGGGATGTTTGTCCATGAAACACCATTGTCAATATCTGAAGGAACGCGTCTCAAACAAGCTCGTCCATTCACGTCCCCGTCAATTGGAGGGAAGCTGCGAGCGCCATGATCCCAGGCCGGGGGCAGTCGGTCTCACTGCTGGAGCTCCCGAGGAGCAGCGCTAAAAGTGCAAGCCACAGCACCTCATGCGCCACTGAGAATTAAGCTTAGGTATCAATAACCCCTGTGGCTTCCCCAGCATTTCGCCGTCCGTGAACTCGTCTGTCTGTTTACATCATGATCAAAACATGGTCGAGGAATGACTATCTACCGACCAGTGTTGAGCGAGTAGTTGAGATCTCGCCGTCATCAAATCACGAAGGAATCATTTTCATTCACTCAGAAACAGCGTCAAAGAGTGCTCTCGTCAAGCAGTCATCAATTCACTTAGTATCCCTACTTCGATAGTCAAGTAATTTTAACCACACCGTAGTATAATCTCGTCATCATAACCAACCGAACCCCCCAACAACTGAAGAAGCGCACCCCATCTCCAGATTTGACCAATTTGCCGGTTAGCATCATTCAGATCTGTCTGCTTTAATGAGGGAGCGAACCACAGCCAGCCAGCCAAAAATAGAAACACGAAAGCAAAGAAGCAATATCTCAAAGGAGTAACTTTGTCGTCTCGAGACGCCTTCCTCTTCCTCTTCCTCTTCCTTACTTTTCTTCTTCTTCTCCTGTACGTAAGTGACCTAGAAAGACCCTGATAGAGATTTGAAGAAGCCCAAATGATCATATTCGTTCATGTGCCTGTGCTTAGCATTTCCGCGTTATATTTTCCAATCCACCTCGTATAATAACTTGGCTTTTCCCTCCTCTTTGGAGACCCGTTCTTCGCATTTCCAGACATTTGTAACGATAAGACGATGAATGCAAAAAAGGCAGTGAGAACCCCAAGGAAGAATACTAAGAGCTGAATACCTAAGAAAAGGCATGCCTGTATTTCGTAACAACCAAACCCCACAAGAACAAAAAACAAGAACACCCCCAGATAGTGATTTGATGACCAATGGTTGAATACGTTGCGCGAGAGACCAAAAGACGGACAGATAGACAGATAGACACCAGACGGAATCAAAAGGGAAAAAGGAAACGCAAAACCACCACCAACTAGTTATACAGAAACATCTCTTCTTTCTTTCGCTGACTTCTCTCACACTTCCACATGACCGGAATGCTGATAGGCACCCCCATACCTAGTTCCAAAAAAGAACATCAATGCGCCACTTTTCCACCCTTTCTGAGGATTCCATATCTCCTAGAGCCTTCCACTCGATAGCATGTTCAAAGCGGTGACTATAAACAGTTCCGCACAAGTCCTTCTCGCTGGTTCGGACGCAGACAAAAAACAGAGCTTGTATGTTTCCTGGCCTTTACGTATCGTTAGGGACACGGGTGACACTGGCGGAGGTCCTTTAGACAGCGATCACACTGGCCGCCATTTTTGGGTTTCCGGACACACTTTTTCTTTTTCTCTCGGCACCGGAGGCATCGAGTCATATTCTTCCCCGGTTTTCGAGGCTGTCTAGGAGCATTGAGCAGATGCCCTCCTCAAGCAGCAGCCTCAACCGCCTCAGAAGACTTTGTCTGCATTACCTTGTATTAGCTTGTGTCTCGATGTCAGATGACTTGTGCATTTTGGGGACAGGTGCAACATACTTCTTCAGTATCCGGCTTCTCGGTCTTCTCCTCCGCATCCTTCTTCTCAGCCTTCTCCTCGGCCTTCACTTCGGCCTCCTCCATCTTGGAGTCGCCATCCTTGTCCTTGGGGGCCTCCTCAGCCTTGTCGGACGTGGACGGCTCCTCGCTCTTGCCCTTGGCGCCGTTGGTCTTGCTGCTGTCCTCCTTGACCTCCTTCTCGGCCTCCTTCGCCTTTCCATTGACGCCATTAGTAGTGGCTTCCTTGTCGGCTGCGGGGGCGGGCGCGGAGGCAGCTTCGCCGGCAAGAAGCTTGTTCCACTTGTCCAAAAGTGTTTGCGAGCGAGGCTTGAACTTGAACTCCTCTTCCTTGGGGATGTTCTCGAGCTTAAGGATGGCCTTGAGCACCTTGTTGATTTTCGTGGCCCTGATGATGCTGACTTCAAGATCTGGGAACGCTTCCAGCTTGGTTAGGAACTCAGACATAACCTTCATCTCCTCGGGCTTGGGCTCCTGGTCTCTGGTGAGCAGGCCCTTTTGAAGCTTGTGACGGAGGAACAACACCTCGCGCTGTTAAAATCATGACATGTCAGCAATTGGCACTCTTTAAAATCAAATTGCCCATGCGTCAACGTACCTCCTTGCGAGTATGCTTCTCCTCGGGCGTCAATTCTTGCTCCTTGGGAGTAGCAGCCTCCTTCTCGCCCTTCTTCTCCTCCGTTTCCTTGGTCTTCTTGGCCGGCTTAGCCTTCGAGGTCTTCGCTTCCGCTGCGGGCTTAGCAGTCTTGGGGGCGGCCGCGGCACCGTTCGCGGTCTTTGGGGTCGAATTAGTCGTCAACTTTATCTTGGGCTTCTTGACCGACTCTGACCGCTGAGGAGTTTCCTGTTTTAGTTTCCCAAATGTTAGCGCATGCCAGCCACTTGTTGCCTCAACGCAGCTGCAGCTCACCTCTACCGGCTCCTCGGCCTTTCTCTTCTTCGCCTTCTTCTTGTCGGTCTGGGGCTGCTCATCGCTCGCATCGGCCATCTCGACGTCCTCATCCTCGCTCACAGCGGCCTTGGACTTCTTGCCCTTGGGAGTGGCGGCAGCCTTGGCGGCCCTGGCCTTCTCTTGCTCAATCAGCTCCTCCTGGAACCGCTGCAGAACCTCCTTGTAGAAAGACAAGGGGTGGGACTCGGCAGCCAAGTGGTGCGCAGCAGCAAGGTCCTTGCGCATCTTGTCCATCTTCATATCCTTGATAGCTGCGGGATCAAGCTCGATAAGCTCTGTGTTAACCACCCAGCCGCTATAGTTCGAAGCAAGGTCGGTCTGGTTAGCTAGCAATCCAAAATAACAGCTAGGTAGAGCAGACAGGGAAGTTCGCGCCGCGGCTGCTGGTCCGAAACTTACAATTCGTTGGTGTGAAGATACATGACAGGATAGGTGCGGTCGTGTGCCCTCTTGCCGCCATCGGCAAAGTCTTCGCGGTAGGTACCATCGGGACGCATGGCGGAGACGGGTCGCGACTTGATGAGCGACTGGGGAAGCATGTCCTCATCGCAGATGATAACTGGCCATTGAGGGAAGCCCTTCAGCTTGACGTAGTAGTGGTCGCCAGGCTGCGCGTCGAGGTGGAGAAGCTTGGCCTTGGAAGCCTTCTTGCCGAGCTTGGAGCCACCGCCAACGGACTTGCGACGACTGCTCGAAGACTTGCTCTTGGACGTGGCGGCCGCGGAAGCAGCAGGACTGGCCTCGTCGGTCTGCTGGGTTTGCTCTGCCGACTCGGGAGCGGGGGTCTGGGCGGCACTAGCATCGGCCATTTCGACGTCGGACTTTTCTGTTTGGTCTTGTTCGGGCTTGTCGGTGGCCTTGTCGTCGGACTTGTCGGCGGGCTTGTCCTCGGTGTCTAATGGATAGGCGAAGATGATGATTAGCTAAGATGCTCCGAAGGGATGATTGCGGATGGGCGGTTGGTTGGATGGATGGATGACGGGTGGTGAATGGATGCCTGGGTGGTGGCCGGGTTGAGTGAATGGGTGAATTGGTGGTGGATTCTAGATACCTCGGGCAGCCTTGTCCGACTCTTGTTCGGCTGGCGCTTCGCTAGGCGCAGGCGCAGCAGTCTCAGTAGCACTGGCCGCCTTCTCCTCGGCGGCGTTGGCAGCGGCAGCTTCCTCCTTCTTTGTCTCGCCGGCTTGGGTAGTCGCAGGGGCAGGCACGGCCTCCTTCTCAGCAGCGGGTGTTGGCGACGCGGCCGCAGCAGCCGGCGCGTTGGTCGTGGAGTCGTCAGACATGGTATGTGATAGGGCGGGTGATGGTAATAATCCGGGTTGCAGCGGGTGGCGACGTGATGTCAGAGAGCTAGTATAAACGGGCCGTGGGTGATGGATGCCGCGATGGTCGAAGTCTGATTCCAACTAGATGCTGATTCCGGTCGGGAGGTGAAAAAAATAAAAGACAGGAAAGGGACACGACGCGTGATTGCGCGTGGAGAATTGGATGGATGGCGGGTCGAGGCTACCGAAAGCTTGTCGGCTCGTTGGTGGCTATCTACGTCAACGCGCGCGTGACTTTTTGTTGATGATGCGATAAGCTTCCCAAGGTAGCGATGTTGCTGCTCAGTTGCAGGTTGATGATGATGATGATGGATGGGCAACGGCAACCGTGGACAGATGATGGAAGGACGGGGCGGGTCACAATGCGCAGAAGCTTGGACAATGGAGAGGATCCGTACTGGGCGGAAAGGGAAGTGGTCGAAGGGAAGCTTTGCAGTTAACAAGTCCTTGTTTCTTCACTGTCTTCGCGAAAGAGAGAAATTATTTGAAGGTGACCGAGAGTTGGTCCGAGCGTCGCCTGCCTTCTATGGAACTCTAGTGATGTCTTGCGGCTTGCCCGCGGGAGGAGCAAGGAGCCGGACGGAGCTGGACGCTGTGTGGAGGGATTGGCAATGGCATCGGTTCTGCCTGGCCGAGCGAATGACACTTTGCCTTTGCTCGCTCCATCACCACCGTCACCGTCACCCACTCAGCATGTACGTACGGAAACGAGAGATACATCATCACGATATGTAGCAAGGTAGGGGTAGAAGTATACAAGAACCCATGTTTCCGCCCGCCACCTCCTCATGCATCAGGCCAGATATCCGCCGAGATCCCACGACTCGACGCCAACAATCATCCACCGCGACCTGACTGAGTGAGTCCTATAGGTACTGCCTGTCCGAGTTGACCCAGCCGACCATGAATCCACAGTTGAACTGCTGTCCCCAGATCGTCATCCTCCATTCCCCTTTCCATCCATCCACAACCCGGAACCCCATGCCAGCCCAGCCCAGCCCCAAACATTCCCAGACAGGCCTCTCCCCGACACTCTCACGCAGCAGCGGTCGTGAAACCCCGCAACCACTCCAGACTTGGGCCTGAAGCTGACACCCTGAGCACCACTCAGCCTGCCAAAACCACCTAGCACATGTATCCGCGAACCGATGACGAGGGTTGCTAGCGTAGGTAGCAAAAGATAATACATTCTTGTTGAACTATGGTGTCCTTCCTGTACCCTCCACATATACCACACCGCCTCAATTAGCAGAGAGAGGGGTTTCCAAAACTTGCCTTGCATTTGCCATACATAACACATAATCAGTCTCCTTCCCATCACTCGTCATCCTCCTCATCCTCCTCCTCGCTCTCATCCACATCCATTCCCTCCTCCACCATGACCGAGAACGCCGGATCCTGATCAACACCGACATAGCTGTCGCTCATCAACATCAGCTTCAGGTCGTGGCGACCAGGCGTAGGCACTGTGAACTCCAGCCTGACGTTGAGCTTCTTGCCGATGGTGACCCGCTTGATTGCCAGCAGAGTCTTGGAGCTCTCCTCGCCAACCACCAACCACCAATTCTCCGTCTTCTTGCCAGGGTAGAACGGAGCGTGCACCGTAGGATCGAACTCCTCGTCCTCGTCGACCTCGCGCTCGATGTTGATCTTGAGGTAGGCAGGCTCGTTCGCCCGGATGTTGTCCTTGTCCTCAAGCTCGAACTCCAACGAGACGTCGGGGTACTTGTTGTTGGTGAACTCGGCAGCCTGGGCAAGCTGGGCCTGGGAGAGACCGAGGTCCCTGACCAGAGAGGCGTAGTCGGGGTTCTCCTCGGGGTTCATCTTCTCCATAAAGTCGAAGATGTCCCGGATGCCGTACTTGTTGGCCGTCTTGATGACCTCCGTCGTGAAGTTGGGAATCTGCTTGAGCGGGCTGTCCCTATCCCACATCGCTTGCACGACCATCTGAGACATTTCCATGGCGTTCATGGCGTTGAGATGGCCATCCGACGAGAGAATGTCAACAGTAGCGCTCAACAAGCTGAGCACCTTGGTGAGGATGACCTCTTGATCCTTTGCAAGATCGATGGGGAGGTTCATCCTGGAGAAGTGGGCCTGCAAGAGAACGAAGGCCTTGAAGTGCGGGGAATCGAAGACAGGCTCGGCCATCTTGACTGGAACGCTGTCGTAAATGCGGCGCAGAATGACCTCTTCGTGCCTTCTGATCTGGATCGCTTCGAACTCGGTGGCCGACGTCACAATCTCGAGGATACCCTTCAGCTTTGTCTTTGCCGTCAGCGAAAGGAGGAACGTTTGCATCGTAATGTACGAGATGTTGTAGTAAGCAGCAATCATGGCAGCGTTCTGAGGAGCAACAGTGCCGTCATCCTCATCAAAGTCGATAATCTTGGACTCGGCCAGATCCTTCAGGGTAGCCTCAACCATGTCGGAGAGATACTGGCTGAGACCGTCGTGCGTGGGGTCTGTCAAGCTGTAGTAGCTTGGGTTGGCGAGCAGGCGGCGGTAGAAGTAGGTAAACGTAGCCCAGTTGATAGCATCTTCACCCGACTCGATCATCTTGGTGCTGATTTCCGTCACAAAGGCATCGTGAAGGAAGTTGTGCAGATGAGACTCGACAGGGAGGGCTTCGTTGAGGAACTTCTTGTAATACTCCCGCTTGACCGCAGGAACCATCAAGACACCGCAGCCACGCCCGGCCTTGTTTTGCTGGAGGGCCTTGCCAAACATTTGCAGAACCTCGCTCAGAGGATAATCGACATAGCGATGCTCCCTGCCCTCGAAATACTGGGTGCCCATAACAATTACCAGATGAGCAGTGCAATCAAGCTCCCAGCACACATCACGAGAGGCGATCAGCACTTGGATGGCGCCATTGTTGTAGAGATGCTTGACGATGCGCTTGTCATTGAGACTCAGGGCTTCGTGGTAGTAACCAACACCGTGCTTGAGGGCCTCAGCCAATGCCGCTTCTTGAACGCGATCGAGAAGCTTCTGAATCTGCTCAACCTCAACATGAAGGAAACGATCCTCGTCGTCGTCGGCCAAGCAGGCGGTGAGGATGTCTCGTGCCGTAGCTCTTGTTTGCTTCCGGCTGGGTACGAAGATGAGAGCAGGCTGGTCGGGAGAAAGCTGAGTAACGGCCAGATAAGTAGGCTTAGCCATGGCCAGCATGAGGGACGGGAAATGCGGAATCGTATATGACTGGATGTGCAATTCCAAAGGAATGGGTCGCACATGCGGGCTGAAGTTGTAGATGTCATGCTTCTTTGCGTCGATCCACTCGCCGACATCACGAGCATTGGCAAGAGACACACTGAGGCCGACAATCCTCAGAGGCAACTCCGTCTGTGTCCTGATGTAGTGCATCCGCGAGACGATGATCTCGTAGACATAACCCATCTGACCTCCAAGCAAATGCAGCTCGTCAGCGATGAAAAGCTCTACCGTCTGAACATTCTTTCTCCTCTTCCACTGGCGCGAGAGGACGTCCCACTGCAACGGTGTGGCCATGATCAGGTCGCCCTGCTCCAAGAGCCTAAGGTCAGTCGTCGTCTCTCCAGTAAGCTTCACAATGTCCTTGCCGCCGCGAAGATTAGCAAACCGCTTCTGCCAGTCTTGGAATCGCAGGTCCACAAGTTCCTGGAAGGGAGCAATGTAGACGGCCCGGCCATGTTCCTTCTTGGCCCAATGGCGCAGCAGAGCAAACTCGGCGCAAACAGTCTTGCCACTGCCCGTTGGTGAGCAGATGAGAACATTGTTATCTGTCTCGTACAGGGACTTGAAAGTCTGCGTTTGCAGCTTGTTGAATTGTTGCCAATCAGGATACAGCGCAGCATAGTCCTTGGCCTTCAAAGCATTGACCGGAAGTGGTTGCAGGTCAAGCAGTTCGGTGTGAGGAGGGAATCTTTCCGGGAGGATGAGTTTCCTGAATGACACAGGCAGTCGCGTCTCGGAATGCATCCATCTGTCAGAAATGACAGAGATGAAATAGTTGGGGGGCATGGGCTCAGTAATGGGCACAGTGAATTCAACAATGTGTTCGTTGGACTCGGACTCCGCATAGTCCTTGCGCAGGATGAACTGGTCATGGAAAAGGATGTCTTCACCATCGCAGTCTTCGACGATAATCCAGAAGCTTTCGGAAAGGCCATGGATATCGACGTCCCACTCGAAGTTTGGCGTGATCGCAAGCTCAATGCGCAGCATCGACCTTGTCATGGGCTGCACTTGGGCCTGGACCTCGACCCGGGGGAACTTGGCCACCAGGCTGCAAACAGTCTTGCCAGCTTTGGGTAGTCCGAGAAGCTCGCCCATTCGAGGAGGATCCAGATCGAAGTAGCTGGTGAACGGCACGTCGATCCTTTCCGCCTTCCTCACGATCTCAACAGGACAGTTGGGGAACTGTCTTAGCGGCGACATTGTTGGCCACATCCTCTTCTCGGCCATCTTGCACAGGTTCAGGGCCAGCTTAGCAACTGATGCCCATCCCTTCTTTATCGTGATCTCGAAGATAGCCCGAAGAATACGACCAGCGGATTGCGTGACGTAGACCATGTCGGCCATGAGAGCGAGACCGTCCAGCTTCAGGCGAGAGATGTACGCTTGTAACAATACATTGATCTTTGCGGTGGGTTCCTCGATGCTCTCCTTGACCGGAATGGGTACCTTTGCAAGGAGCTTGGCCAATTCCAGCTTCTCTTCTTGACGAACGGGAATGTACTTGAACTCGGCGCTCTGGGCGAAAACTCGGAACAGTTCGACATCGGTGATAGAGGGTTGAATCAGCTTGTTGTAGGTGTCCATCGAACCATAGGTGATGTAGTAGTGCGAAGCGATGCGGCCAAGTTCGGTGGACTGAAGCTTTCCAGTCTTCTCGTCATACTTGATCAGATTTGACTTCTTGAGCACGGTAGCAGCGGAATGTATCAAGTCGACACGTTTCTGCTCCAAGGCTTCGTCATCCTCATACTCCGCTCCAACCTGATAAAGACCAGGAGAGCGAAGCATACGGACAAAGAGATAGGTATAGCCAAGCCACTCTACACCTTCGTCACGGCTCCTGACATTGCCCAGCACGATTTCAGCGTTGAGGTTGTCAACCAACTTGCTAGCAAACTGACTTTCAATGGGCAACTGCTGGTTAAGGAGCGAAAGGTAGTACTGCATCTCTCCCTGAGTGGTGATGATAATACCTTCACCGTAGGTGTCGAACTGAGGGCGACCAGCACGACCAAGCATCTGCAGCACATCCTGAGGACTGAGCTCAACCCAACTACCCTTTTCAGGAGAGTATACTTGCGTGCCCTTGATGATGACGGTATGGGCTGGAAGGTTGACACCCCAAGCAAGAGTGGCTGTGCACACAAGGACCTGGATATGACCACTAGCAAACAGATCTTCGACATCGGTACGATCGGCACGGCTCATACCAGCATGATGGATACCGAATCCATAGGGCAAGATGTCCTTCAGATCGGTGTTGTTGACAGAGTTGGAGGCTTCGCTCAGGACCTCCCGAGTTCCGGCGTCATGCTTCAAGATCTGATTGATGGTGTCCATTTCCAGAGCCTTGTCCCTGATGTACTTGGCGGTTTTCGCTGTCTCCTTTCTGGAATGGACGAAGATGAGCATTTGGTTGCGATTCTGGCCTACGTGTTCCAAGACCTTGTTATAGGTGATATCGTTCATGGTCTTGAGCTGCTTGATGGCCTTTCTGTCCGTAACGCCGATGAACTCTTGGCGGAGCGGGCAAGGACGGTATGTACCATCGAAATGGAACAGCCCAGTGTTCGTATCAACACGAAGGAAGCTCGCTACGTCGCGGTAGTTGGGCAGAGTGGCAGACAAGCCCACAATGCGAACAGGCTCACCGGTCTGCTCTGTCTTGCGGATGGTTCTGGCGACGATGCTTTCAAGCACAGGACCACGGTCATCGTGAAGGAGATGGATTTCGTCAATGATAATCAGGCGGACCAGGTTGGTGTAGGAGAGATCAGTAGCCTTTCTCGTGATGACATCCCATTTTTCAGGGGTCGTAACGATAATCTGCGTTTCCGAGATCTGCTGCTTGGTGAGTTGCCGATCGCCAGTGAGTTCGGCCACCCTGATACCGAATGGTTCGAGACGCTTCCCGAAGTTGCCGACCTGTTCTTGGACGAGGGCTTTCAAGGGCGCGATATAGACGATCTTGAAGGCGTCCAGGTCGATCTCGCCGGCTTCGTTCCTGTGCTTCCCGATCTCGCGGAGGATGGTAAGCATCGCCACGTTAGTCTTGCCAGAGCCCGTGGGAGCACAGACAAGCATGTTCCCATCGTCACCAAAGGCGGTAGGATAGCACTTTGACTGAATCTTATTCAACGACTTGGCCGTGCTGAAAGGAATCTGGGCCCACTCGGGCATTTCAGAAATCGGGACATGAGCGTCGCTGGGATCGTTGCGCTTCTTTGGTGGGGGCACATGGATTTCTTCATAGCCCTTGAAGGTGCGCTTTGTCGAGCCCTCGGGAAGTCGTACTTTGGGATTGGTCATTAGGTGGTTGCCCTGGTCGAATATGAGGTTCTCCAGGTTTATCAACTTGCGTGGCTGCAGACCTCCGACCAGCTGTCCCTCGGGACGCTCAGGCTTCTGGCCTTCCTTATCAGCAAAGGCTCCTGAGTCGATGTCCATCTTGATGTCCATCTTGATCTTCTTCTGGCCGTCGTCGGTCTTGCCTTCCAGCTCGTCGAGAATCCAGCGCAAACCCTCAGAAGCCATCTCCCGCTTGATCGTATTTTTCTCCTCCTCATTCTCAGCTCTGGCCAGCCGAGTAAGCCATACGACCTTCTCCCGGTTAGCAATAAGTTTTTGCACAAGCTCGTGATGTTCGTAATCAAAAAGCTCCATCAAGTCGTTTTCGATGTCGCGAAGCTGCTTTTCTTCACCACCTGGCTCATCGGGCTCGCCGGACAGAGTCTTGAGCGCAGACATTGTCTTGTCATGCTGAATGTGTGCGTCGGGATATAGCCGACCAATCTGACGTTGTAACCAGAACGCATCGATATCTCTGGCTGGGATCGAATTATCGTCAGACTTGCTCTTCTTCCCTTCCGGTGCTGAATCGATAACCATGGCCTCGCCGTTTAGAATATCCTCCACCACCTCCTCCTGACCTCCCTCGCCATCGACCACCTCGTTGCTGTCAGGGAGCTCTTCATCCTCCGCAAAATCCTCCTCGTCGGAAGACTCGTCCCGAACAACATCAACCATGCCGTCGTCATCCTCATCGTTCTCGAAGTTGACCGCAACACCCTGGCGACCGTCAATCTCGTCGTCACCTTCTTGCCTGGCATCGCCCGCATCCTCATCTTCGTCTTGGGCGTCGTAATCTGTGATCTTCTTGCCGAGATTTATGAGCTCGTTGAACTGCTTGGGTCCCATCGAGACGCCAAGAATATCATCAACCTCCTTCTTCTTGTCGAAATCCTTCAGGTCGTCGTCCTTGAGATACTCGAGTACCGCATCAGCCGCACTGCGGACGACCTCATGGGGCACGTCGCCCAAGTGCTCGGCGACAATGGTGAGAATAAGGTTGAAGGCATCGCGCGTCGGCTGCGTTCGAGGACGGTAACGGAGACCTTCGATAAGCGCATCGGCGCCAGTTAGAATACCTCCTGCTCTTGTAGTCGACTCGAGTTTGCCCTTCTTCTTCTCTCGTTGAAGGATATCGGCACCTTCCCTAAGGCTCCCCCGCTCGACGTCGGGCATGGCGCCCGCCTTCTTGGGCTTTGGTGCTGAGTCGCGGGCAACTCTGGAGCCCATATCCTTGATGGACAGACGCCCGGCTAGGGACTCGGGGTCTCCCGTGGCCTCATCGGTCCGCCTCGTGACGAAACGACGGTCCGCCTGGAGAACCAGGTTGGACATGGCCGAGTATTTGTATTGCGACACATCGCGGTGGTGGTCCGTCATCTTGCCGGCTTGGTGAAGAAAAGTCTATGGAATGTTTCGATGTATATGTCGAGGTCGAAGTGGAAGTTGTAAGGGATGGAGGAGACTCGATCTGTGATATCCTCGACTCTGTCTTTTGGGGTTAAAACGTGCTTGTTCTTGCGTGCACGCGGTGGCAATAAATTAGCCCAATCCCGCCCCAAACCAAGCGTTGGTTTTGCTGGCTGATGAATAGTATTTCGCCGGTCGCATCGATGGACGGAATAAAGATCGGGGGTTGGGCGGAAACAGAGATGGCGGGTTTCCGACAGAAGTCTGTCGCGGTTGTCGCGAAAGGAAAGTTGGAGTTTGGCGTCTGGAAAGGTTGAGACTCGAGAGGCGTGGTTGCCAGCAGCAGGAACTTGGCTTGGTAGGTGCGGCAAGCGGTGCAGAGGTGTGGCTCCAGTCATGACGGCTGGAAATTTTTATGCAACGCTGCTACCGTCTCTCATTGGCTGCCTGCACAGCATGTAAACACACTGAAGCTGGAGCTTGACATTGCTGTCAGGGCGTTGTTAGTGCATAAGTGGAGACCCCGTAGAGGATATAAAGGTACACTAACAGCATAGAGGTGAGCATTAAACATCAACCTCACAACCAACCCACCGAGCCAACTCAAGATGGCAGGAGAGGTTTGATCCCAGGCTTCAACTTCTGGACGAAGATTCCTTCAATCACAACTACCAAACGGAGTGAAATGCGTCGATATGTGCGCTAAATCAATCAGTCACCTCAATGCTGGATATCGAAACACCTCCAGTCCACACCACCCTCTTTATGTCCGTCCTGTTCACATCACGCCGAGCTCGCCGATGATCACACTCGTTTACATTTTGAACAAACGGCTGTCTGATGCCTTGGTATGAAAAGAAACTCATACTGATTGCGAGGTTAAGTTGAGATTATCTACACGATGGATTCCGTCCAAGAAACACTGGAAGCTGTCCAGAAGGTGCTACAACCATACGTCAGACCTCGCGAGGAAGCCGCCCATATCAGACGGATCTTGACACTTCACCTCAGTTCGGGCTTGAAAGACGGAGCATCACTAACAGAACCGTTGTCTCTCACCGAGTCAAGTGAACTACCCTCCTATCCACAAGAAATCAGAGGTCCGTATAGGGAATTCCTCGAAGCACTGAGCGCGAACATCCAAGCCCGTAAAGAATACCAGACACTCTCACAAAAGCGCAGTCATCCCGAGGTTCCTACTCTTGAAAAAGAAGAAACTCAGCCTAACTATCTCCTCAACCATCTTGCCAGCCTTAAAATCCAAAAGAAGCAAGAAAAACTGTTAGTAGTCGAGAATAACCTTGACCTCTTGAGGCAGAAGCCGGCAGCATCACCGGATTTCCTAGACCACCAAAGAATCTTCAGAGGTTGCAGACCTCTTCCGGAAGTTCCAACCGAGGTCGTCAACTCTCTAGCGCTGGAACAAACGTCCGAAGAGAACATCACTGCATCCAATAGTGCCCATCTTAAGGACCTTATAGACAGTCTAGAACACCGGACTTTCCGGACGAAACTATCACTCAAACATGAAGAAACCCTCCTCGAGAACGCCAAATCCCTCCCTTTCTCCGCCCAACCGGAAGACATTAGTCCAGAAGCAAAGCTCCAAGCATTGAATGCCACCCGTACCGAGCTGATCAACTGGATCGAGACGGAACTAGGGAAAGCATCAGGAGACGGAAGAGACGGAGGAGGAGAAACCGCTGGACAAGATGACCTCCACGCCAAACGAGACCGAGAGCTCGCAGACAAAACCAAGCTCCTCAACCAACAACTCGCCAGCGTCAAAGAGAAATACGCCAAGTACCTCGCCGAACGCAAAGCTCTCCTAGAGCTCATCACCACCCAACTTCACACCCTGCCATCGCTCAACTTCCCAGCCATCACTACTTCCTCCTTCCCCCCCACGGCGGCATCCCCTGAACGACCCTCCTCAACACAAGCAGCATCAGCTGCTGCAGCAACAACAGAGGCGTCAACCCAAGCAGCAGCCCCCGGGCCCATAATTGACCACCTCCTCACCCCCACCCTCACCCACCTCCTCGCCCTCTCGCACGAACACAAAGGCCTGATAGCCCACAAAGCCCACATCACTACCCTTCTTTCCAAACAGCTCAAGGAAAACGCTCAAGTGCTGGATCACCTGGCGGAAGAAAGTCAGTTGCTTCCTGCTCACGCTATGCCCGGAGGAGTGCCCGGAGGGGCACGACGCACAGGACCGGCACAATCAGCGGCAGCAGTAGGACAAAAGAAAGATAACAATGACCCCAGTGTGATGCCATCGCATCTAGTCAAACCATGGGTATCAGCCGCCGACTCGGCCAAGATCGCAACATTTGAGGTGGTGGCGGAGAAAATCGAGGAAGGGCAGATTGCGCTCGAGGGATCGATTCGCTTGCTGGGTGAGGCTGATCGGTTGTTGGGACGTGAGCGGCAGCATGAGCAGCAGTCGGTTAGGGCGGGTGGTGGTGGAGCAGATGTGGGTGGAGAGGATGAGGATGATGATGATGTGGGTGAGGAATCGGATATATGGCTTGTTGAGGGGCAGAAATCGTTGGAAGGGGCAAGGTCAACTGGGTTGGGACTTGGGACAACGCGCGATGAGGGAGGTAGAAAGGGGGAGAGGATGACCACTGGACACCGTGAGGGAGGGAGGACGAGTATATGGGATATGCTGGATGTGGATGTTGGCTTGGAGAAGTCTGGGTAGAACGGAGACCTAATCATCATGTGGTGCTAGTGCTACTGCGGATATTACGGATGACAATTAGTAGGCGAGGTGAAAGGGATGAATAACCCATTTCGCCCCTTGGTAGTGATGAAGACCTTTGTCAAGCATTTGTCAAGAAAGTCTAGGACTAAAAACACCGAAACATGACCTTGTAGTGAGATGTAAATGACCTGCCGTTTTCTGTTGCCCCAACCGAAACTCCGAACCCAGTGATATGTCGCCTATCTTTGAATCATCTGCTTTGTCATTCCCTTCTCGAACCCCCAATTAAGCTGTAGCCGTTACCTGCCAGCCATGATGCCCGATATCCGTAGCGCCAGGTCCAGTATAGACAGATGTTCATCTGCACCGTCCACCAGCCTCTTATCCACCTCCGAGAACACCATAACAATCTTATTTTTCTGAACATCCGGGATCATCTCGTCGTAGACCACCGCCTGATAGAGCTGGGTCATGGTCTGTCCCGCGCTCCACCCATCCGCCACCATCTCCTCGACCACCTTGGCGACCGCCGGGTACGTATCCGCCCCAGCGCGGGGCCGCATCGCCTTGAGTAGCCTCTGGATGGTGTCGTCAGGGATAACACCGGCGATATCCTCCACGACCTTGACCGTGACCAACTTGGCGTCCACTTCCATCTCGTCGCCCCCTCCTTCTCCTCCCTCTTTTTGTTCCCCATCTTTTGCTGTAGCTGCTACGGCACCGACTAACCTCGCCGCACTCTGCAAATACGTAATCGCCTTTCTCAAATCGCCCTCGCTGCACTTGATCAGCGCATCAACGGCTCCCTCTTCTAGCCCGACACCCTCGAGCTGCGCAATCTCCTCCAGCCTCTTCTTGGCATTCCCCTGGTCGAGGCTCTTGAACCGGAACTTGCTGCAACGACTCGCCAACGGGTCAATGATGCGGGTGACGTAGTTGCAGATGAGGCAGAAGCGCGTGATCTTCGAGTATGTCTCCATGGTGCGGCGCAGCGCGCTCTGGGCGTCTTGCGTCATGCTGTCGGCCTCGTCGAGGATGATGATCTTGAAGGGCGGGCATGGGTAGCGCGCCTTGTAAGCCGCAGAGGGATTGGTGAGCTGCATGCGGGCAAAGTCTTTGACCTTTTCGCGGACGATGGAGATGCCGCGCTCGTCGGAGGCGTTGAGCTCTAGGACGCGGGACTTGATGAGTTCGGGGCCGTAGAGCTCCTTGGCGAGGGCGAGAATGGTCGAGGTCTTGCCCGTTCCTGGAGGGCCATAGAAGAGCATGTGTGGGAGCTGTATGGTTTGCGAAACATGTTAGTGGCTGCCATCTCTGAATTGGGAGGAGAAAGAGAAGGAAAGAAGAAGGTTGGACAAACGTTGGAAGCTTGTAATGTCCTTTGGAGGACGGTAATGGTGTGGTCTTGGGCTGTGACATCGCTGAGGGTCTTTGGACGGCTGTCAAGTCGTCATTAGCTATATGGACTGCCGGCATTGAACTTGACCGCTCTTGCATACTATTTCTCTACCCATGGTTGCGCCCTAGGAGTTTCCTTTGTCTGTTTCTCTGGGTTTGAAGTGCCATTCGCAGCGGCCGCCTTTCTGGCCTTGAGGTCGAAAAAGCTTGCCATGATAGATCTTGGCCAGCAAAGTTGCGGAACGTGATTTTCACTTTATGTCGGGAAGAAGAAGTAGGTACTGGGTGAGTGTCTCGCTGTCGTCAATCAAGGTGTCGCAACAATGTTTTGTTGAAGGGAGCTCGTAGTCGTGATAGTAATACTACTCCAAGCAGCACTTTACGCGTTCACAGGAAGAGAAACCGCGTCGGGCGCGTCGTCTCATTCAGCTTTCTGTGGGGCCTTTCCAAATAAAGTGGATCCTACAACTCTCGCTCCCGGCCGTCCGCTAGAGCTCCGAATGTTGGGGTTGCGTCGGTGCCTGGAGCTTCTCCACGTCCAGCGGGGCGGGTGGCGGGGACGGAGACGGGACGGGGGCTCCACTCGGGCCCTTCTATTTGACCCCTCATCCGGGGTCCCTTCAATCTTGCTGCTGTATTCTCTTGAAATCACAAGTTCAAAACATTTGTTTGAAATTTCAAACGTACCTGTTTACTCGACGAGCATCCATCATTACTGCTAGCTCCGCTCTTGGAAGGCATCCCGATGTTGTCGGCACCTCTACTTGGTATCAACTCTCCAATTATTGCCCCATTGATAACGGATGCGGGGTTCGAGTGCTTGACCCTCGGTGGCCTAGAAGCTGGGAAACAGAGATGGAGGTTGAACTCAAATGAAGGGGATGAAAGCTCTCATCCTCCTTGTTAGAGGTATGTATTGTGCAGTAAGGCATCGTGCTGTAGTAGGCTCTGTTACAGTATTCTTGCACTTGCTGCAGAGAATGTTGCAATCGCAACGCGGTGCAACTATCGTCCCTTAAGAATATTGAGTGTAGAGGTAGTTACCAACCATCAACTCCTAGAAAGTACCTATTCTGACGGTGCCTTCTCCTGTAGAGATGGGGTTGCTCCAAGTAAGGTAGTCGGGATGTGACTGATCAATGCTCCTTACCAGTACAAGAACTAGTACCTGAAAAAAAAAAAACGGAAACCCTGTTACTTTCGTTTGTATTGGTGCCGATTACGCACGCAAGAGGATTAAAAGATCTGAGCCTACAGCAGCGCATATGCACAGCACATACCCGAGAGAAGAGACGCTTTCATCCTTTTGGTTGCCGCTGGCGAAGTAAACTGAAACTGCCATTTCGAAAAAAAGCAAATGCAAGTTTGACCAGCGCTGGAGAAGCTGTAATTACACATTACCATCGCGCGTCTAAGTTGCCTTACAACTTTACAGAGTACGTCGTGCATTACTGCACCACTCGCTTGCCATCGTTCAGTTCTTTTCGTTCGAACTCTGCCCTGCCCCGCACTCAACCTTCCACTTCTTGCCTGAACTGGTGTTGTCTCGCTCGCTACTTCTCACTTCAACCACCGATTGCTACCTGAATCGGGAACAGAGAATACAAACCATCACGCATCGCCCCTCCAACAAAACATCCGGACTACAAAGACTTGGCCTTGCTACCTAGTAGGCAGCTACCCGGACATTTAATCTCCAGCATAATTCCATCATCGACCACTTCGCACGACGTGAACTACCTATCCGCCCGTGTTTTTCTTCACGCCCAAATCGCGGTCCCCATCAACTACCTACTGTTTACTACCAGTTTGCCCGTGGGGTCGTAGTTCGCGATTTCGAGTGGCCCATCCCACTCTCCATCTTCTACCACCTTGCCACTCCGATAGCTAAGACTTGGTGAGCTCCAAGTCAGAAACCATGGACCAGTCCGTATTCCGCATCACCAAGGTACATTAGTCAACATATCCCACTACTCCCAGTCGCGACACCAGGAATCAAGTACACCATAGAACAGCTTCAATACTAGCATATGCTAACCTGACTGCTATCAACGATAGGAGCTTAGCGACCTCCAGAAAGATTCGGATTTGTGTAAGATCGTGCAAAATGTATCCGGCTCTGTCAGTTGATAACTAACATCATGCTGTGGTAGCTCTTGCGGTCGCCTGCCGCGATGTCGATGTTCGCAATGTCCGGGCCATGATCATCGGGCCGCACGAGACACCCTACGAGTTCGGCTTCTTCGAGGTACTGGTGATCACGTATGGTCTTGGGGGGATTCAGGTTTCGCTGACTGCCCGATAGTTTGCTTTCGTCTTCAACAAAGACTACCCTCGCAAGTCACCTCAGGTCCAAGCTACAACTACGAACGAGGGCCGCACCCGGTTCAACCCAAATATCTACGCCAATGGCAAGGTTTGCTTGTAAGTCTGGCACCTTCTGGCTTGCCCAAAGACATTCAATGCTAACCGGACATCAGATCGATATTGGGGTAAAATCACTGTCCCTCTGACAAACATCCGTACGATCTGGTTTCGGGGCTAACATGGTACAGAACATGGCGTGGGGATCGTGGAGAACAGTGGTCTGCTGCCCAAGGCCTCGAGTCCATTCTGTTGTCTATTCAAAGCTTGATGTCCATGAACCCCTACGAAAATGAGCCGGGTTTTGAAGATGCAAAGGAGGCTCAAGACCAGAAGAACCAGAAGGATTACATACAAAAGGTAACTAGAGTTTTTGCGCGATGTTGAGGTGTAAGCTAATATGTGCCCAGATTCGCCACGAGACAATCCGCATCTCTGTCGTTCATCGACTGGAAGAGTACCTAGGCATCAACCCCGACGGCACAGTTGCGCCAACAAATGTCAACGGGGAGATCGTTTCACCGGGCTCGGGCGAGAGTGACATGGACATTCTGGACGAGGAATCTAGCGTCCCATTCGAGCCTTTCAAAGACCTTTGCAAGCGACGATTTCTCTGGTATTACGACTCCTACTTGGCTGCCGTCGAGAAAGGAAAGTCGGAGGTCAAGGACAACCAGTCATTCGCCAGAATGCCCTTTGAGAGTCATGGCAACGGCATGGAGGGTAAATTCAACTACACGGAGCTGGAGAAGAGACTCAAGGTTATCAAAGCAGCCCTCGACGCCGAGACAGAGGGATGGGCCGCGGAAGGATTGCAGGCTAAGGCCCAGGAAACCACGGTTGCCGTCAATTTGCAGAGGCAGTTCGAGCAGGTCGTGGAGCACTTCAAGCGCAGGGATCTGGCGCACAGCATCGAGCTTGTGGACGGAAACCCCTTCGTCTGGGTAGTGACCTACTTCGGGAAGCCTATGACGAATCTCGACGGTGGCTTGTTTCGAATCAAGCTCTGCTTCAGCCCGCGATTCCCTGAGGAGCAACCTCGGGCGAGATTCGAGACCAAGATCTTCCATCATCGTATCGCCGCGGACGGTACACCCTGCTACTATGCGCCGCAGAACCGTAGGGAGGATGTCAGGACGCACCTCGAAGCCATCATTGATGCTCTCGAAGAGGAGAGCCCCCCTTATGATCCGCGAACTCTAGTCAACCCCGAGGCGTTCAAGTTGTTCTGGGGCTCAGCCGATGACCGAAAGATGTACAATCGGCGTCTTCGCCGGTCTGTTCAACAGTCAATGGAGTAAGATTCCTCTTTGGTGGTTAGACCAAACAGTATCTCAGGCGCTAACTTTATTACTAGGGATTTCTAGGACAACAGTTGACGGCAGCGTTGGAAGAGTCCGAGAGGTGTTTGAATTTATCCGCGCATACTTTGCATGGCTAGCATGGTTTCTGCTTTCTCTCAAGAACTTTCTGTGGCGTTGGTAAACCAATAAGGGTGTGGAAATATCCGGGGTTCAAAGGACGGACAAGGTGTCTAACAGAGAGGATCAATTTTACGCATGATGATTTCGCATGCAAAAGGTATTGAATGTGCGTAGGGCTTATTCTTAAAGGGTGAAACAACAAGAGCCAACCTACTTGATAATGTTAGTTCGGTAGAATAGCGAATCGTGAGATAGCGAACATCAGTAAGATATGGGAGTTGTGTAAGAATGTACGTTCGAAAGATGTAGCGAATTGTGGCATAGCGAACAGGAGCAAGACAAGATAATCGTGTCAGAGTCTATGTAATAAATTGACTAGTTGTCCCAATGGGAGGTATCTAACAGAAGCATTCCTATCTTAATCGCTCGCTGAACTCAAACATAATTATAAACATACACCTCAATCCCTAACGCCATGCTATCCCATTCCCACCATCAAATTCCTTCAAAGTGTCCCACGACGATATGGAAGTTCATCGCTTGGCCCCTTTCCTACCCGTCGTCCTCTCGATCTTGTCTCTTCCAGGCGTGTACGGCGCTGCAATGCCCACCAATCTCTGCGGTTGCTGATGTCGGCCCATTGTTGGTAAAGAAGAAGACGGGATCTGTGGTCCTTGTCCTTGTCCCTGTGTCTCCCCTGGTGTCTGCTGCTGCTGCTGACTTATTGCATTCGCATATCCTTCTGTTCCAGTCATGGTACCCATTGTTGGTGGCGTGGAGGTCCTGTCTGTTGTGCCCATGGTTGTATCTCCCGCGGCATAACCGCTCCCACTCCCACTCCCACTCCCGCCGCCAATACTGCCCCCTCCTGGTGCTCCTCCTGTTGCTGCTGTCCCTCGGAATTCATACACCCCTCCAGGACTAACAACAGCAGGTACCCCCAGCGTAGGCGCCGTCAGTTGCTCCCGGTGCAGCTTATCAAGTGACTCACCCACAACGGCGTACTGAGCCCAGTTGATGGGCGGGCAGCGCACGACAGTTTGCGGCTTGGGGAGCGTGCGCCAGGTTTTGGAGAGGTCTTGTGGTTGTTTTGTTGTCTTGCTGATGCGGTCTTTCCTCCTTGCTGATATTTTGCGTCTGTTGTTTTTGCTGTTGTTGTTGTTGCTATTAGGGGTAGATGTAGATGAAGATGAAGTAAAAGTATTCCCAGCGCTGACGCCGGCGCCGGCGCCGGACATGGAAATATCGCCGTCTTGGTCGCGCCTTGATTCCGAACTTGATGAGGCTTCGGCCTCTTCTTCATCTTCTTCATCGTCATTGCCGTCTTCTTCCGATTTCATATCCCTATCCTCATCCTCATTCTCATCATCCTTCTCATCATCATCATCACTACTCCCATCATCAGCAGGTCCACGTCCAGGCCCATTAACCAACGGATCACCATCCATCCCGATCCTCCCCGCCGCCAAATCAGCAATGAACGCCCCCGGGTCCGAAAGTGCAGCAACTTTAGCCCGGTTCAGCGCCTGTATGTCCGCTGTCGCTCGCTGGCGCTGCAGCTGCAAGATGGTGATGGCGCTCTTAAGTGCCAGCACGTCGGGGTTGTCGTCGAAGGCTATGGGCTGGGGTGGCGGTGGAGGGATGCCGATTTGGTCTGGCTGTGAGTGGGTGAAAGTGGGTCGGCCTTGTGCAAAGAGGGGGAGGTTGTTGGTGTTGTTATTATCGTTATTGGTATTGCTTGAAAAAGGTGGCGTCGGTGAATGTGATGATGATGCTGATGCTGATGATGAGAACGCGGTGTGTTGTTGACGGTGGTGATGGTGTTGGTTCGGATCATCTCCGTAGCCGGGACCGGGACCGGACAACCGTGCCGATTCCTGAGTCGGGGTGATGGGGCTAACGGGCGGGCGGGTCGGTGAGGGCGCATTTTGTGGGGCCTCCTCCGCATCAGGGGCTCCCGCTCCGACATCCCCGGTCCCGGCGTCCGGCGGGACGCGTGTGGTTATTGTGAGGCCTGGCATGAAACCCATTGGATGAGTGCACCAGTGCGCCCACTGCAGAGAAAGATGTCTGTGGTGTGAGTCCACCCCTTTTCTTTGTGTAGTGGGATAGGGAAAAGGGGGGTCTCAACCGCAAAGTCAATTAGTCTGCTGCGGCTAGATAGCCTGGCTGCCTGGAGATTCAGTCCTTGTACCCAGAACACCGGAATGGAAGTCGCTGGGTGTTGTAGAAGTTCTGTACAGCTCCCTTGTTGTAAATTACGAAGCGGCTCCTGGTTCAAGTTGGATCATCCCATCATCATTGCAGCAATAGAGGCAGCTGCACCCTTGTCGACGGGCGTTGTGATGTTCAGGCTACAGTGGCCAATCCCTGCGCAGTGCGCACAGAGGAGTGAAAGTCGGGAGGTTGATGGGGAAGATGCCAAACCCATCTGATTATGTAATCCGCGCACTCCGGGAAGGTGTCGCTTTTGCCCCGCTATGACTCCGTCTTGGCGGGACGGGAATGTCTTTGATTGTCGTCGTTTGCTGGGGGAACATTTCTCCAGTAACCTTCTGTTATTATTCGACGACTGTCGAGGTAACTACCTAGAGTACTATCCACGAGTCTGCCTACAATATCTGACTATCCAGTCGACACTCAACGGACAGTATTACAGCATGCAATGGGTGAGTGGCCGTTCCCTTTTCCGAGGCGGGCCGCATGAGACATGTTGACCGTTGGCCTCCATTTAAATGCAATGGAAGCTTCGCAGACTGCAGCCAAGAGTCTGATGGTAACTTCCTGTGTCTCTTCTTTCCTCATTTTCTTTTTGTTTTCGATCTTTTTTCTTCTTCTTTTTTTTTYYTTTTTTTTTTTTTCTCTTTTACCCAGCAGCTAGGCCTCATTCTGTCAGCTGAAAGAGACTCGAGTCTTCCACTGCATACGAACAGTCTACGCAATATTTGAGTGCGTAATAAGCCTCCTCACACGTTACCTTGGCACCCGCACTTGCCTGTGAGTCTGTCTCTCTCGAAAGGCGAACGACCATGCATACAAGTAAAGGTCGTGTTCGGTGCCTCCATCCAACATCAACCACTTGGTCGGACGCCACAAACGGTATAGAGGTTGGGCCAGTTATTTATTTTCAGAATCAATGTTCCAGAGCCTTGTGTGATGCTGTTCCCGGTAGAGTGGCCAGACTTCCCGTCCAGTGCTGCACCGACGACACCAACCTGGAATGTGTTGCGAATCGGGGCTTTTGTTTGGCTTGGGGGGGATGCCAGTAAGAAGGCGCCTCGGCTGCATCCATGTCGGCTTGCATTCGTGTTATCACGACCGAAGGAGATCATGACCCTTGGATATCACGAGGGATTAAATGTTGCAAGCCGATATGTTCTGGTTGCTTTCCATGATAGTATCCTCAGCATTTAGAGCGTGGTGAAGGCGCTGTTTCACAGTTCAGAAAGGAAAAACGCCCTGTTGATCACCGATACACCCACATGGCTTCCACGTTCAACATAAACGGAACACGACCCTTCAGCTCCCGATCCCGCGGCCCTCAAGCCGAGTGCGGTTACTGGCTGTCAGGAGTCGACGAGATAGTCATCTCAATTCGCACATGTACTAACCGCCCTCGCCACCATGCAGCGGCTTGCTTTTGACTCGCTAACGCGCATGCTGTCTTGCGCCATTCAAATGTGCAGCTGAAGTCTACATTGTACACACTGCGTAGCACTGCGTTTAACGTACTCGGTAACAGGGCACTTGGCCAGACCCGCTTCGGTCTTCTAGACCATCGTTATTTCTGCGGACACGATCTGATAAAGCATGCTTTTTTTCTTCCAGCACGTTCATTTCTGCTTCTATTCGTGTCTATAGTCCGGACTTTGTCGTCATTTCTCGAGTGGTAATCGCCAATAGTCTCTTTGCAGATATCGTATCTTTTCCCGGCCCTTACCGGATGGGCGCATTTATTTTCCGACCTGGAAACTCACGACGTTCTTATATTTTCAGAACTACACCAAGACGAAAATCATTATTCAACTAACCTTGCCCGAAAACCACTGTTATAAGGCGACTTTGACTTGCCTCACCTCAGGTGTGTTTATACCGCATGAGATTATATATGACTTGACGTTTCTTACTGACCCACGGAACAGGACTTTCAGACTTTTGCAAAGATATCCTCGGCGGGTTGGTCATTCGGCTTTCAGTCAGATCTTAGTAGCCAGAAAGGCAACAGCGACGAGATAGTACGATGCCCTCGTGTCAATGATGGACCTCATCATATCCTTCTCGATCTCGGATACAGGCCGATTTCTTCACGCAATTCCCTGACGCCGCCCTGACGAGTCAACTTTTTCCAGATACGGAAGCCAAGGTTTCTGATATAGGCTTCTCCGGTGTCTGTCTTGTGGAACCAAACCTTAGTTGTTGCGGTCTCGGTTTTAAGCTGGGGCTTACCAGATTGCCCTTGCGAGTAGGTGGCCGAGCGTGGTCTAATCTTTTTCTGGGCTGAACGGCCAGTCGATTGGACATATTTTCACACCGCCAGGAGAAAAGCTTCCGGAGTTAGATAGGCACTTACGCACGACGCTTGTCAGTGTATTGGAAAGCCGGAGATACAAACCACCAACTGGGAGCATCTTGACACTTGGGACAGTGTTAGCACCTGGAACATATACCACCACGGATACTCCACGAAAGCTTCAAAGATGTCCAAAACCAGCAGCAGCAGTAGCTTCCCAAGACGAGATGACGACAACATCCGCCCCATCCAGAAAACAGCCACAAGCCGCAGCGGCAGTAGCTCCGTCTCCTCCATGTCGAATACAACCACCACCACCACCACCAAACCTGCCAAGGAACGCAGCAAACCCGGAGGCGGGAAAACCAGCGGCAAGTTCCTCGGCGGCCTCCTCCACAAAGTAGCCGACTGGGCCTCCACAAGCGAACCCTCCATGCAAGCCCTCAACCAATACAAGCAAGAAGCCTTCCAGCGGGCGGGGGTATCGCCCAACGACGCCGAGGCTCACACGAAACTTCACGCGCCCATCGGTGAGATCCCCGAGGGCGCGATAAGGCCGACGACGGGGCCGACGCCGGAGGAGGTGCTGATGCGGAAGAAGGCGGAGAGGAAGAGGAGGCAGATGGAGGAGGAACAACGGAGGGGGAGTATAGGTGGCGGTGGTGGTGGGAGAGGAGGGTCTTCGTCTGTTAGGTCGGGGTCGGTGTCAAGTTCGACTATGTCTGGTGGTTTGGGGTTCGGGACAGGGACAGGGACTGCTTCGTCGACGGTTGGGTCGGGGTCGAGCAGGAAGGGGTCAGTTTCGGGAGGGAGTAGTGCTGTTCCGTGGGATACGAGTGGGTGGTGAATGGGTATTGTCCGTCTTA
Source organism: Neurospora sp. CHS-2018a (assembly GCA_009802275.1). NCBI lineage: Eukaryota > Fungi > Ascomycota > Sordariomycetes > Sordariales > Sordariaceae > Neurospora > Neurospora sp. CHS-2018a. Next base: position 338,382 of record RAKG01000067.1, read on the forward strand.
TTCGGGAATAAGGTGTGACGGGCTGTGACCATGCATAGAGGTATGTTCGGTTATGGTAAAGCTACCTCTATGGAGTTCGTTTCACTATAACTAGATTACATAGTTGACACCGGTCATTACGGCGTCGGGATCGTTCATGTTGTCTGGATACCCCTGGAAAATAAAATCCCATGCAGAACATCGATCTGGGCCGAGCATGCAAGTCGGTGATTTACTCCCGGGGCCCCGAGCCTCCATTGCCGCTGTGCGACCAGTGCATCGTCACATCATCAAGAAACCTTGAACGATGAGCCTCAAATATCCTTCTGTAAGCGCACAATGTTCCATCTCCCGGTTTATACTCGCCGACCTCGAAAAATCTCTATGAACCGCCATTGCGTACGTACCAGTAACACGGTCCTACCATACCTTCCCATACCTTCCCAGAAAATACCCCGATCGATCCCAGCAACACGGCTCTGCCCCGCGTTTCTCACCGTACGACAAGAGAACCCATGACCTCATCTAACAATCAAATCAGGTGCCCCCAAAGGGAGCTCAGAGGATTTGGAACAATGCGCAAGATAGGACCTCTCTTTTGTTTCGTGAAAGTTGGCCTTAGAGACACACAAGCAACATTTACTTGTAGACCACCAACGGGAGATTGATCAATCGGGTACAGGCGTGGGGTTGGTTCATGACGTAGTTGGTTTTTTCTCACTCCCGTCCAGCTTCCATCCCTTGTCGTCCGTCCACTTTGGAGAGAAGACTTGATAGAATCGAGAGCTGCCCCAGACTCTGTCCTCATGATATTGCCCTCTTCAGCTCTCGGATCCTGCAATCACTTCCAGAAATAAGCTGGTTGAATGTTACTTGGACGACATTAGACTGGGCCATTTGCATAAGGTAGTTGAATCTACCTCTACACCCGCTCAACCTCATGCAAGTGCTTGGTTGCTCATCCATTTGCTCTCTCACTTTACACTGCATACCTACCAATGTGTGTGCGTAGGTAGTATTTCGTGAGACGCTACACATCAATATCTCCCTGCAATATTTAGCCCGATCATCTTTACTGGGCGGGTCCAAACCTACCTATACATACCTACCTCACTGTCACCAGAGCAACCCACTTCGGGTTGACAGGTACCAACCAACCAACCCTACCCGCTACCGAGCAGCCACCATGAGCACCAAGAACTGGCCCCACAACGGCCACGGAGCCTCCGACCACGGCCGAGACCGGGACGATCTCGCCGGCGGCCGATCCTCCGTCGACACCCACCACCACGAACCCGACGAGCACACCCGCCTCCTGCCCAACCGGGTAGACAGCACCGGCATCCCCTACCTCTCACCCGACGACCCAGCCGTCTCCCCCTACAACCTCTGGACAGTCCGGCTCGTGCGCGCCGTCACCGTCGTCGTCACCTGCCTCACCTTCATCTGGTGGGTGCTCATGCTGGTTTCGGTCTTCGTGACTCCCCCCGGTGTGCACGCGCGCGGATCGCCCTTTTTTGCGTTTAGTTATACCACGGTCGCCCTGATTACGCTGATCACGAGCTTGTTGTTCTTTACGGTGCCGAGTGAGCCCGCGAGGGTGGTGAGCATCGTCACGGCTGTGTTGTTGCTTGTGGATGTGGTTATTATGTTGGCGGTGGAGAAGACGAGGCATGAGGAGTTGTGGGTGGGCGTGGCGAGCGTGGTTTGGGCGACGTTGATGGCTGTTTGGGCGGTGGCGGCTGATCGGACTGTGCAGGTAAGTCTGATTTTATATCTTTTCCTTTTTTCCAAAATCCGTCTTATGGAGAGCCCTTAGGTTGATAGACTGACTGACGCTCGCCCGGCATTACAGTGGGGCAAGACCGAGGAAGAAGAACGGCTCACCGGCCGCCCGGAGACGAGGCGTACGCTGCTCGAATGGGTACAGGTGCTCTTGTCTAGCATCATGCTGACGCTCGTGTCAATCGTCGTGTTGCTCACGACTTGCACGCTCACCCTTCGCGCTCTGGACGCGAGGATGGCGCCGCCGGGAGAGCGGTACTGGGTCGACGAGGACAAGTATCAGATTCATCTGTTCTGTTCTGGCCCCAAGGTGGATGCTCATGGAAACAGAACGACTACCGTGCTCTTTGAGGGCGGCGAGGATGCGGTTGAGCATGGCCTCTGGCAGTTTGCTGAGAACGCGGTCAAGAACGGTTCTATTGCCAGATATTGCTTTGCTGACCGGCCGGGGATCGCCTGGGTATGTTGACCTGAGTGTCTTGCTCTTTTCTTCAGTTCGACTGACGAATTCGACTTGACAGAGTGACGCAGCCCCTTCGCCACTCTCGGTGAGCATGGCATCTGATGTTTTGAGTGAAGCGCTGTCTCGCGCAGGAGAGGAAGGACCGTATGTTGTCCTTCAAAGACCCCCTTCTTTCCTTTCTTCTCCACGGTACACTGACAACATCCTTTTGCAGTTGGGTGCTCGCCAGCGCCGGCATCGGCTCCTTGTATTCACGAGTCTTCAGCTCGCGACACGGCCAAGAAGTGCGCGGCCTCCTTATGATCGATCCCTTGCACGAAGACCTTCTTGGACGGGTTGGAGCTCCCGGCCGCGGCTTCCGCCTCTGGTTGCAAGGCGTCCTCTCCCCATGCGGCCTGGATCGCATTCCCGCCGCCATCCTCCGAGGCCGAAGCGCCAGGGACCGTATCTACGGCGGGTCTGCCTACCAGTCCGGAGGCGTGATCTTTGCTAAGCTGCAGGAGAGTCTGGTGGCCAACTCGCTCACCCGGCGAGATGTGGTGTCCAGTAGAACCATCCAGTACAAGACCACGCCGGTGGTGGTGGTGACGTCTGGGGTGCAGATGCGGAAGGACAGCGAGTGGGAGAGCAAGGTATGTCATGATGCCCTATTGCCCGACGTATATGATTTTCTGCTGCCATGAAGGAAGCGTTTGCTGACGTCAATATTTACCATACACAGCAACGAGATCTAACCCACCTTACGTCGAACCTGGAGGATTGGGATATTGTAGACCAGGCACCTCATCAAGTCTGGCGGACTCTGGAGGGACGTGAAATGATTGAGAAGAGACTGAGGAAACTGGTTCGCTTGTAATGCGATATCGGTCACTACTCATATTTTCTCATGGTATTTTGTTGTCGGTATAGCACCGCATTGTTTCATTTTCGGTTGAAGTTGGCTTGTTCGGCAGGTTGGTTGACGATAGGGGGAGCTTTTTAGGTTGTTTTATGTCAGGGTTGTTCCCAAACTCTTGGCCGGACTCTTAGCACCATCGTCGAGTCTATTTAGTGGAGATTGTATGTACAGGCACAGAGTACTTGGTGGGTCTGTACAAGATATTGGACGGGATGTTTCTGTCTGTTGTTTTCTGTCTTTCAATCCAACTACCTCTACTCTTGGTTTGTATCTTGGATATAGGGACAAAGAGCGAATGTTACGGTTTTTGGCGAACCAGAAGTCCCAAGTTGATTGACGGAGGAGCCACGTACGCTGTAGGCTTGATGCTGAGACCCTGACGAAGAGAGGTTCCATGTGGAAGATGGACGGAGACTTCAAGGGGCTCATATTGTCCAATATTCTTTGTCCACTCTCGGATCTCACGCCATGAGCAAGGTCTCCACACGTTAACTGAGTGGCCCTCACTCCCCAGTGTTCTCAGCCGCTGTCCATGATCTTCCTCTCCTCGAGAATGACAAAAATATCAAGCATGCAGATGCGGAGAAGAGGGCGGGTAGTACAACAGTCAGGGACCTCCAGATAAGCCGACCTTTGCTTGGAAGAGGTCGTGGTCCCTTCCGATATATTGAGAGGGGGGCTTGATGGGTGACTATGTTTAGGTTTATATGGATGTATGGATGTCATTCCCCGTATGCTGTGTTCAAGCGCCTCGAGGAACCTCCCATCATCCCATGTGGATGCTGTGTACAAAACTTCCACATCCCGTCCCTCGTTCCTGACGAGGTTTCCCAAACATCCAAGTGACGGGGCACACGTGTTATTTGGCATGCAAGCCGCGGCCGGCCCCCTTCCGTTCGTAAGGTAGTAGGGTAGCTTGTGTCGGGCTGTTCCGTCCACAGGGCACACGCACAGAATGAGGATTATTCCTTGCTCCTGCTCGAGAGCCCAGCATCAACATCCCGTCTCTTGCCTGTCTGCCCTTGACGCACCGTGAGACATGAGAGGGATCTCCGCGGGCTGCTTTTTTTCTGCAGGCGCCCTGGTAGTGATCTTTTTTTACTTTGATTTACGTTGCCGGGTAGCCCAGGCCTGATGCTAGACTGGAGGTAGGGAATAGTAAGTGGAAATGCTAGGCTGGTCCCATCCATATTGTTAGAAGCAGGCCTGGAAATTGCACTCCGCCGTCGTGGCGGGGCCCGTAGATCGCTGTTGCTGCTGTTGCTGCTGCTTCATTGTTGTTGCTGTTGTTTTGTCCCACCCGACCCAGGTACCTACCTACCGGACTAAAAGTGCAGGGCAGATTGCCCGCTGGACTGGCCCAAACTTACAAGCCCAGCAAACACCCAGGGACACCTGCCTACCCGACGCACCGGGCCGCTGGCACTGACTGGTCCCGTCTTTGGGCACCCGACCGCACTTCCACCGCGGACAATGACCGCCCAAGCACAGGCGACACCACGCCCGACCGCAAGCCCAGGTTCCCTTCTCCAGTGCTACACCAATCGACCGTCCTCCCCCCGGCCACCTCCACGCCCTTGTGGCCGCCGCCTCTCCAAACCCCGACCATAGCGCCCCGACATCTCGATACACCTCTTGTACAAGCAGCCCAGCAGAGAGGCACTCAGTCGGGTCGTCTCGTCAGCCAGGCATCGCAATCCCGTCCCACGTCCACCGTTACGTCCACTTGTCCACCGACACCGTCACCGTCCACCGTCCACCGCTTATACCACCGCCGCCGACTGATTGGCGCCGACTGCACTCAGCGCGCCTTGATCGTGATTCGAGTTCGACCTGTTCGACCCATCATCCATCTTCACCCCGTGGCACTCAATTCGACGTCCTTGCCCCGACCGACTGACGATTGCCCGATCCTTGTCCTGGCCTGACTGACAATCTGGCCGGCGCCCGAGTTCCCAAGCAACAACCAACGACCACGAAACACATTCCAAGCCCCTGTCCGCTACACCGGCCCGGGTCATCAAACTATCCCTCCTGCCGCTCGACACCATTGAGTTCACGTCGACAGCCATCTACGCCGTGTCCCCATCGAGGCGGCCAACTCCAAAGCCCTTTGCCCGTCAGTCGCAACTAACCCCCTAACTGTCGAGCTCGCCAGAGCGCGCTAGGCAGTTACGCGCACGACTACAGACCGACTGGCGAACCCGTCGACTTGTCGCCGTTGCGGTGTCGTTTTACGGCATCTGGCAATAGTTCGCCGTATCCCTTTCGTCTCGACCAACTGGGCTCGAGCCCCCGCTTGATGTTGACGTACGCGCCTTTGTCCGCCAACCTACATCCATAATTCGCCGCGTCCGCGATCGCAGCTCGCCTATCTTTGGAAAACATCGAAACATTAAGAGCTTGGGTTTCTGAATTACATCAAGGAATCAAGGGTCAAAGAACAACATCGAAATGGCAAGCTCAGACTACGGCGGCGGCCCCGTGGGCGACCGCGAGTTCACCCATGGACATCCCCAGGGGCACCCCCAAGGTGAAGCTGCGCATCGGAGAGAGGACGAGCATCTGGATATTACGCAAACGATATCACAAAACGGCGCCCCTACAAATGCCAACTTGGCTCGCATTCCAGGATCGCCTGCGCTGAGCGCCGCCGATGCTACAGATCTCGAATCGAGACGCAGTGGAGAGAAGAACAGGTCAAAGCCAAAGGGGTCGAGGACAGCTAGCGGACAAGTGCGAGTGTGCAAGAAATGTGGTGAACCCTTGACGGGCCAGTTTGTTCGCGCACTCGATGGGACATTTCATTTGGATTGCTTCAAGTGTCGCGTGAGTCCCTGAATCAGCCGCCCGGTGTGGACGTTTTGGCTAACCATCACATGTACAGGATTGCGGCCAAATTGTTGCCTCCAAGTTCTTCCCCGCAGACGACAATAACGGCGAGGGTCAGTATCCTCTTTGCGAGACGGACTACTTTCGCAGGTTAGGCCTGTTGTGTTACCAGTGTGGCGGAGCTCTTCGGGGTTCTTACATCACGGCCCTTGATCGCAAATACCACGTCGATCACTTTACCTGTTCGCTATGCCCGACTGTCTTCGGCGCTCAGGATAGCTACTACGAGCACGATGGACATGTCTACTGCCATTACCACTATTCGACACAGTACGCCCAACGCTGTAGTGGCTGCCAAACTGCCATCCTCAAGCAGTTTGTCGAGATATTCCGAAACGGCCAAAATCAACACTGGCATCCGGAATGTTACATGATTCACAAGTTCTGGAATGTCAGGTTAAATCCCCCACAAAAAGCTCTCGGGCCGGTGCCGGATGACCCTGCTGGTCGTGAACTAGTTCGGGACGAAGAGGAACGCATGGAGGAGAAGGTCTACCGTATTTGGAGCGTGCTTTCGACTTTCGAAGAGTCGTCGGCGGCTTGCATATCGGATATGCTTCTCCATGTGAGCAATGGAGCTTATGTCGACGGTGTCATGGTCGCTAAAAAGTTTATATGGCACGTTGACATACTGTTCCACTCAGCGGACAGGCTTGACGCTACCATGGCAAGGCTGGATATGACAGGTGAGAAAACCCCCAGGGTGCATGAGCGCATCCCCGAAAAGCTAATGACGATGTTGGCTGATGAATAATAGGCCTAATGTATGGAAGAGAAGCCAAGCTTCTGTGCAAGAAGATCGTGGCATTCTTCTCGCTACTTTCCAAAACACAGGATAAGGGCGCCCGCAAGCTTGGTGTTACCCAAGAATTGTTAACACTCGTCACTGGTCTAGCTCATTATCTGAAGCTCCTTATTCGAATCTGCTTACAGGGAGCGTTGCGGATCGAGAAGGAGCGCGACACCGCCGATGGCCTCTATGGGTTTCTCGACGAGCTCAACGATCTTGAAGCGCTAAAGACTGAAGATAACTCCACGACGACGCTTCAGCTAACATCCGGCATGGCCCGCCTCTCGGCTTCGGACTCGGACTCGTGTACCCTCTGCAAAAAGCCCATTGAGGACGAGTGTGCGAAGAGCGGCGACAAGAGGTGGCATATCACGTGTGTCAACTGCTCACGTTGCCAGAGAGAACTCGGCCGGAGCCTACAAGATGCCCGACTGAACCTGTACGATTCCAAGATATTTTGCAACAACTGCGAAACGTACAGCTCGGATAAGGCGCCGCCGTTTGAGCGCGTGTCCAAGCTGCAGCAGTATATGTTCCTGCTCCAGGTGGCACTGGCCAGGTTATTGGAGATTCTACGAATGCAAGGTGCGCTTCCGTCCGCGGCTGAAGCAAGGGGTCACAATGGAAATGATGCAGGCGATGGCCGTCCGTCACTAGATGGTAGACAAAGGGGTTTTCCCGGGGGCGATCAGTCACAACATCATCGAGAATCGTCCTATGAGAGCGCTCTTAATGATGTCAAGAGGCTGAAGAGCACCCGTTTGGATAAGCACCTCTCGTCAAGCTTTAGGAAAGCCCGGACGTCCCGAATCATGGATGGACCCGAGAGTAGCAGTGCACAGCCCGGGTCCGGGCCTGGTTCGGGCATCGATGGTGGACCAGCTAATGGCAGGAGAATGCGAATCGAGGAGGATATGGGACCTGGAGACGACCACGATATGATGCTGCCTAATCAGGACGCCCTCACCCTTGCGGATATTCCTCGGATCGTTGCTGCTGAGCAGGCACGAGAACAACGAACAGGTCCGCCTAGTAGGCACGAGCTATTGCGTTCTCCGGCCACCGAGCCCTCATTTGGTGGTGCATCATCAGGCAGTGGACACAAGCGAAGCTATTCCGACAGCAAGGGTGGGGACCCGCGTGCTGCTGGTGAACCATCGCCTCAGCGTGTTGGTAGGAGATACTTCTCCGAACTTTCTGCTTTGGAATATTTCATCATCCGACATCTTGCCGTTGTCACCATGGCCCCGATGGTGGAGGGTGAGTTTACCCTGGTGGAACTGATCGGACTTATCGAAACACGGAAAACGCCCAACTTCTGGAAGAATATCGGTAAAGCCTTTCAAAAAGATGGACGGAAGAAGAAGGGTGTGTTCGGCGTACCCCTGGAAGCTATTATCGAACGGGATGGAGCCGAGTCCACAGACGGCGTGGGGCCCGGGACGCTTAGGATCCCGGCAGTCGTTGACGATATCCTATCTCTCATGAGGCAAATGGACCTTTCGGTTGAAGGCGTCTTCAGAAAGAACGGCAATATCAAGAAGCTGGGTGAGCTTGTTGAGAAGATCGACAAAGAAGGGAACGTGGACCTCAGCGGTAACAACGTCGTTCAGGTGGCCGCCCTGCTAAAACGATACCTCCGAGAACTGCCCGATCCGCTTATGACCCAGAAGCTCTACCGGCTTTGGCTGGCAGCCGCGAAGATCTCGGACGAGGACAAGAAGAGGCAGTGTCTCCACCTAATATGCTGTCTGATGCCCAAGTGCCACCGCGACTCGATGGAGATACTGTTCTGCTTCCTTAAGTGGGCCGGATCGTTTCACCAGGTCGACGAAGAATCAGGTTCCAAGATGGACATCAAGAATTTGGCAACCGTCATTGCGCCAAACGTGTTGTTTGACAGAACTACGACGTCCACGTTGGGTAGTGACCCGATGTATGCGATTGAGGCAGTCGAGGTTCTGATAGCGAACATTGAAGAGATGTGCTTGGTAAGTTTTGTCATCGTCCAGTCTACGCAACATTTGACTAACTCGCTTACGTTTCAGGTCCCCGATGAGCTAGTACAATACATCAGCGACCCTGCCTTCCTCGACGGAGAGCTCACCACCAAGGAAATTCTCAAGCGGTACTCTGAGCGAAACACCGGCGGTTTCGGCTCACGACAGTACGCCGATGTCGTCGAGATCGTCGGCCGGCACGAGAACCCCAGCCGGCCACCCCCACGAAGGGTCGAGTCCGACCCGACGTCGTGGCAGCAGGAGACCAGCGTCCGGACAGTAACCGAGAACGCGGCGTACCTCGGCCCTGGCCCCGCCGGTGGTGGTGGTGGCAACAACGGAGGAATGGTGGATCGGATAGGAGGCCCCGGAGGAGCGGTGTCACCACAAAAGCGTGGAGGACCCGGGGGGATGGGACCACATCCACTCTCACAATCACATGGAGATGGTGGTCCCGGTGGCTTCAGCAATCATCCTCCAGGGCCGCCTGGTGGACCACAACAGCCTTCCCCGTACGGTCCCGCACCTGAACACGCGGCTGCTGCTGCCGCCGCCGCTGGTGGTGGTCCAGGTGTAGGACCAGGTGGAAACGCGATAGGAGGCGGAGGGGATGGGGCCGCAAGCGGCGGCGAATTTAATCGTAATGGTGGGCCGACGACGAGCGGGCAGCATAATCACAATGGAGGACAGCAACAACAGGGGCCGAGGAAGGAATGGCGGAATTCCGGCTGGGGCAGGCCAAACAACGGGGTGACTACTGGCACTGCATGAGCACTGCATGAGCTCCTACCTCACCTGTCATATTGTTTTGGTTGTTTTTTGGGAGGAGGAGGAGGCGGAGAGGGTTTTAGTAAAATGCCGCCGGCTGGGAAGTGGTGACTGATTGTTCCTTTTTTTGTCGGGTATCGTTTGTTGATATCACTGAGCCCTCTTGGCTGAGAACCTGGTTTTCTTCCCTTCGGAGGAGGAGGATGAGGAACTTTACTACTCTTTTTTTTTCTTATCGGGGGTTTTACTACTACTTTATCTACCTAACTATAGGGAGAGCGACTTTTCTGTTTGGCTTCTCGGTTTCTCTTAACAACTTTTATTCATTCTTCTCCCCGTAACGAGACTTGGTCTTCTTCGGCTGATGGGGCTCGGTGTGAAGCAACATCTTTTCCGTTAAATCTTTTACTTAAAACAAAATAACGTTGGCTGGGAGATACAAAAGGACAACAAAAACGTAAAGGAAAGGCAAGATACCGACCTGATTAACCTGTAACAGACCAAATCCGGGACTGCTCCCACGCACCGGCATCATACCATCTGGCTTGTAGATCCATTGAAGCTTAGCTCCCATCATCTGCTCAGTTTACCAGTTGTCCTTGAGTCAATACCCAGTATCTCTTGATGTAGCCAATCTGATCTTTGCCTAGTCGACCATCATTCAAACGTTGTCATTAGATATTATTATACGCTGAGACAGATAGAACGGCGCCCTCCAGAACGCAAGACCCGACACAATCCGCCTCGTCGGCGCTTGTCCAACCTTCATATACAGTTTTCATGCCTTCCATAAACACCATCACCACACCCGTAATCCCTTCCCCATCCAAGGCCCTACACCTATTGCAACTTCTCCCCCTTCTGCTGCTCCAACGTCCACTTAACCGACCTCCTCACCGCCTCATCCAGCGGCACCAGCGGCTTATACCCCAACCGCTTCTTCGCCTTGGAAATATCATAGTACCTCGTCATGCAGCTATAGATAATCCGCTGCCTGTTAAACGTCGGCGGCTTACGAATAATCCCGAAAAACACCTCTGACAAAAAGCCCAGAACAATACCGACATCGCGCGGCAAGACCCACACGTGCTCGGTCCCATGGGGAGATCCCGCAGCGTTCCACACGGCCCGGCAGAAATCCCAAAAGTACACGGGCGAGTCGTTGGTGATGATGAAGGCCTCGCCGTCGACGCGCTCGTGGTCTAGGGGCGCGATTTTCAGTTTGGAGGTTTGGAGAAGGGCGACGGCGGCGAGGAGGTGCCCGTGCGCTACGTTCTCGACGTAGGTGAAGTCGAAGAGGTTGTCGTTGTCGCCGACTTGAACGGAGGTCTTGCCGTTCTGGTACAACTTGATTAGGTGGTACAGGGTCATGGTGTCGCCTTCGCCCATGATGCCTGAGGGCCGGATGGAGCAGGTGAGTAGGTTGGGGGCGGCGGCGGAGCGGTTGGCCTGGAGGACGAGCTCTTCGGCGGCGGCCTGGAGGGAGGGGGGTTTAGTCTTGGGATAACCTTGGGATTTGGGAGAGGGGAAGTAGGAAAGTACCTTTGTCTCCGAATAGTACTCGCTCTGCGCAGCTCCGCGGATGACGGGCCAGCGTTCGTCCGCGTTGATGAGATCGGACTTGTTGTCACTCATCACACTGGCGGAACTGGTGTAGACAAGGGCGGTAACGCCCGTCTGCTGGCACGCCTTGATGATGGCGGCAGTGCCGTCGACGTTGACCTTCTTGAACAGCGCATGGGAGACGCTGTCGTTGGACTGGGCGGGAGGCGACGCGGTGTGGATGACGACCTGGGGCTTGACCTGGTTGAAGATGGTTTCGAGCCTGGCGGCGTCGGTAATGTCGGCCTCGAAGTATTGGACGCCGTCCGACTCGGGTCGCCGGTTCCGTGTGCAGCGCAGGTCGATGACGGAAACGGAGCAGATGTAGTCGCGGAGGAGCACGCGAACGACGTGGTGACCGAGGAAGCCACAGCCGCCAATCACCATGACGGAGCCAAGCTCCGGCTTCTTTTCTGAGGCCATCGTGGGAGATATATTGGGTATCGGCAAGGGTAAAGCAATGAATTGGAACTTTGGCAGAAGGGAAGAAAAGATGGATGGAAAGTCAATTGGAAGACTGTCTAACGTTAGGATGGGGCTGTCTGTGAAGTTGGGAACAAGGATGCTAGTGCCAACAACTTGGAGCTATGGATATCAACCTATCAGGGACATGCCACTGTGTCTCCGCGTCTCCAAGCCAGCTCTTGGCCAGCCAGCGAGGTACCGACACGGTGACACCTGTGCGAAACACCGTGACCCCTTTTCCGCCGGCCACAGAGGCTGGATTTTAGGCGGAACCAAAGGGCAAAATGAAGGGCCCCTGTTGTCCATCAGGGTGGTCGACGGGATGCGGCACGCGGTGGATCTGAGTGGACAGTTTAGACGCACAGGGATCCGTGCACTTTTTCAACATGGGACCTTGCCGAAAGGTGGAGCCTACCCCGCCTGCTACCCAATGCGACGCGCGAGACACCCGATTTCCCTTCTCTAACTGCTTTGTCGCGCCGCAAGTCAACAATGCGCATTTGCTCCTTTGTCCTCCCACACTCTCTTCACTTCCACCTCATTAGAACCTGGAACACTTCACTGCCAGGCAACAACCTTCCATCCCTCGGTCACCACCACTCATAAACTCATGATCCGGCGCAATCCAAATATCTACATTTCAACTTGACCACCACCCAGCCCATTCCATGGCACCCGACAACCACAGCCTAAACTGGTGCCCTGATGCGGTGCGATGAGCAAAAAACCCGCGACCGAAATCCTCGTCCATATCACAGCTCCTAGCAGGTCAAAAGATGACGCGGCATACAGAGCACTCGCCAACGCTTATCTCGACTTCGAGCCCACCACGCGCACATCAGTGTTCAGCAAGACAATATCACCAAATGTCGTCGCTAACCAGGCTGTCGCACGGCCTCAACCCATCGGAAATGGGTCCCTAGGGCCCTCGACGCAGCCAAACCAAATTATTCGCTCGTCTGGAGTAGCAGGATTCGTCGAAACCCCGGTGCTATCATGGCGTGACGCCGCGAACAATTTGGCATCGCCTAGCTTACGGATGAGGCACGATGAGCCTAGTCAAATCTCACAGCTTTCATGCCAACCCCCTCCGAGTGTCGTCCAGGATTCACTGCCAGATAATAATGTGACTTTATCTCAGTTTTGCACACCGACAAGGCTATTGGAGGACTATTTGCATCCTAGCGATTCCAGTCAGTCCCTATCGCCAGTCATTGAGAGGGCCCCGAGAGCACAACAATCAACAGCCGCCCCGGTCCAGAGTCAGTATGAGGGGGATTCGACATTCCCCACCATTAGCCATATCTCGCAGCGGCGACAGAGGGATGGTTATGAGTCTGGCATAGCACTTCCACCACCGGATTCTGCTTTTCAAAAGAATAGCCAGGAACTTCCAGTAGAAGACAGCCGAAGGGTCTCTAGTCCGCCGGTAACCGCAGCCGAGAAGCCTCACGTTTCAGCGCTATCAGAAAGGGATTCATCATGCTATCAAGTCGACAGGCACATATCAACCCCAGAAGGTTCCCCCAGACGTCAAACCCCAGCAGATCCCAGAGCGAAAGTGATACCTCTCTCGCCAGTAGTAAACGCCAACAACAAGCGCCCCCGACCCGTTCAGCAAGGGCCCTCACCCTCCTCTCGAGACAGCGAGTTCATGATAGCATCATCACAGCCTGCTGCCCAAGAGCAAGTTCCGCCCGCCGACACTATCATTAGCAAAGGAGGACCATTGAAGCCATCTTTATCATCACCCCGTACCGAATCCGAGCCACCACCCACCAAGCGTCGCCGCACATCTCCCGAGCCAGCGCCAGCACCGGCACCATCGTCACGAGCACCCGCCCCCTCATCCTCCGCAAACCCAATCTCAAGCTCCGGCAAGCCCCTCGCCCGCTCATCCAGCGACATCGGTCCCCGTCAAGACGCCATTAAGTCCACCCAAATCGCCCAACGAAGCGCCCGCCTTTCGTCCGTCCTCGAGCTCCACTCTCCCTGCCCCCCTACGTCCGATCACGTACTCGATCTCTCTTCTTCTTCCGGGAAAAAAGAAGGAGCAGAAAACGGCGCCTCACTGATAACCCCCGTCCTCGCCAAACTCGCCACCGACCTGAACCTCCCCAAGCGATTCCAGCCCTCTCTCCAGACGCGCGCTCTGCGCCCTTACGAGCGGGGCTACTGGCTGGTGGACTGCACGTCGTGGGACCGCGAGCTCAAGGAGTCGTGCTGGCTCTTTCTGGCGGACTACCTGGGCAGCGAGGCGGCGGGGTGGGGGGTCTGGTGCACGCGGGACGAAGGGTTCACTCGGTTGAGGATGTATTGCTGGGGTGCGGTGGTGGGCCACCTGTACCTTGTCTTGTACATCATTAGCAAGCGGAAGGTGCTGTATACGGGCACGGAGTGGGTGGATGGAGACGGGGAGGTGGTTATTAGGATGGAGGCTAGGCCGCGGTCTGTGATGGCTACGGGGGTGGGCATGCCGAGCGCGAGATAGGGCTTTGGGTTGCCGTGGCAGGTTTAAACGGGCGGGGGGATCTGGCCCTGGTCTTAGTGAACTTGAGTCGGGAGTTGCGGGTTCGGGAGAGTTGTGGGTCTTATATCCTGTAGCCAGCTGCATCAGTGATATTGGAAAGCACCGAACTTGAAATTGGTCCATAAATACTCTTTGTGTACGTGAACTTGAGGTTTTGCGGTGCAGTGTACTTCTGGTGCCGTCTCTATTCGGTTTCTTTGGACACCCACACTCGTTGCTTTATTTTTCCATAAGTATTCTGGTATTGCCTCCCTTCCCAAACAACCTGTACAAGTACATCTCTGCGGACGCTCGAACAACAACAGCGACGGAGCCTCGGCAACGGACCCCTGCTAATTGTGTGATGGATGAAGCTCATGGAGGGCTCTCGAAGCCCATATAAATTCACATGAACCGAACCGGAAACGGGGCGTCAGAGGGCATGACAACCATGCTTAAGCAGCAGCATAAGCAGCAACAGTAGCAGCCTTCTCACTGTGGTATCTCTCCTTATCGACCGCAGCGTTGTCGATGTAAGGCTGGGTGAAGCAAACATTTGTTAACACGGTGATCCAGTCAGGCAAGAACGTCGTTGCGAACGGGGTAAGAGCCTGTCGCACTGCGACGGATAAAAGGGAAATGGAGAATGAAGGAGGAATGCAACGACCTACCTGTTTCGCCGCATCGTCCATAGACTTCCACTCCTTGGACAAAGTCTTCGCCACTTCCGGTGAGGGCTTACCGGCAAAGGCGCCGTCCTTTTGCCGTGACATGCAAAAGAACACAAAGGAACTCCTTTGGCCCTTTGGGCGCCGGTCATCAGGGATAACATGGACGATCGGAGTGACACCGAGGCGCTTCAGCGCATGACGGGCATAATTGGCGGCCTCGATCTCCATGGGTGTCTTGGTGAGCACCCACGCTGCCCGCGCGGCCAAGGCGTCCTGGTGAGCCTTGTCGGCCTTAGCTTGATAGCGCTGTGTATGAAAAGACCGCAGTCAGCAAAGAAACGGGACAGAGCATGGTACAGACTTGAGAAGTAGCAGAAGGGCGGCAGAGGAAACATCACGGCATGGAGCTACATAGGGCAAACTTACGTCTTTTTCAGCGGCCGATAGCTCCTTCCACTGGGCAGCCAACTTTTTGAAGTATCCTCTCCGCGTCTCGACATCATCGCCTTCTTTTGTGACGTCCTTGATGTGCTCACTCACGTACGCGGCCCAAGCGGGAGCTCGGTGGGTTTTGGGATCTTCTTTGAACAACGCCCGCTGCCTCAACAGTCTGATCTTGAGCTTCAGCTTCTGCTCCTCCGTCAGCGGTGCCTTCTTTTTGGACGCCTTAGGTTTCTTGGGCTTCTTGGGCGCAGCCTCCTTCTTGGCTCTGGGCGTCTTTGTCTTTGCGCCGGCACCTGTAGCGCCCTCGGCGGCCGACTTCTTGGACTTTGCGGCGGTGGAACGAGTCTTGTTGGTCTTGGTGGCCGTAGCAGCAGTGTCGTCCGATTTGGCGGCGGTTTTCTTAGAGCGGGCTAAGGCGTAACCGCGCTGCTGGAAGACAACGCCGCTGCGGCGAAGGAAGCTGGGAGCAGCGGAGCGGTTGGTCAAGCTGGTGGACGCAGCCGCGGCAGTACGAACGACCAGCGTGGTACCAGCGCGCAGCTGACGAGCCGTCGCGAGCGCGATTTGCGAGAACATCTTGGGCTGTGGCGGTGACAGTGAGGTCGGGGTGGGAAATGGTGGGAGGGGAGAGGGGAGAAGCTGTCGCGGTGCAGGCCAAGCAGGAATTTGTCGTTGTTGCAGGGCCAATTGCACAAGTGGAAGGGAAGAGTGAAGCAACAGTGACAGACGAGAGTCGAGCTGGCAAGGCCCCGTCCAAGCGGGAAGCTGGAGTGGGTCGGGAAGATCAGTTTTACGCAAGATGGAGCCCGCTGGAGGGGGAGGGCTCGTGCCCAGGCACTTGTGTCGAGACTTGCAGGTGTGCCTTGAGCGGTACGCAAGGAGGCAGGTACCGTGGATGTTGTTTCAGTTCCTCACCCTGAGCGTGGTTCGATCTCGTGGGAGTTGCTCAAAAAAAACACAATCAAAAGAAATGCCTAGATCATAAGAAGCGGAGTGTGTTTGGTCGATGGGAACTGTATATTGACCTTCGTTCACTCGAAACATGTATACCTCTGCCTCTAGGTACTCGAAGGCTGTGCCCTCGTCAACGTAGACATACGACAAGACAGCAGAGTTACAGGTAATATACGTCACATAAGTACCCAGACCAAGCTCCACATGTTTAACCTCCACGGCACCAGTGGAGTCCCCTGCCTCAGCTTGAGCTTCGTCCTTAACAAGAGAAGCTTCCGCTTGAGCTTGGTTTAGTACCTCTAGTAGGTTCATACGATACACACAGACGGAGGTCGAAGAGTAGATGTACTTAGCAGTAAGTAGGCTCGGTATCTGCGCGGACCTCTACATGTTGATAGTTACCCGGGTGTTTTGCAGTTGCGTATACGTAGTACTTACACGGGCATTTGCAACTGAAGCTGTCCTGACCAAATTGGACCAAGCGCACGGTCCCTCTGGAGTCTACCTATGGAGTTAGAGCCTTGGCGCTTTGGCAGATGGAACCACAAGCGAAGTCCAGGCAGAAGGCCTGGCTGGGCTGCTGGGCTGCTGGGCTCGCTGGGGTGGCCACTCAACAGGTTCCCGGCTCCCGCAAAGTTTCATGCCCGGCGTCCAACTGGAACTTCCGCCTCGACAAAACCCAACGCTTGTCTCTTCTTCGCTTCCTTCCCGTCTCCACAGCCCGTCTCACGTCTTTTCAGTTTCTGTGACCGAGGCCACCGCACCACCGCACAACGCCTCTCCGACCTTGGAACTGACGCCCATACTACCGACCGGATCGAACACGACGGAGGGCAGCCGAATGCGCAAAGACCCCCTGATACGCTAACTGTGCATACCACGCGACTCGAAGTACATCTCACCATCAGTGACATTGCTGAGCCAACGTTACTACCAGCAGTATGGCTCGGCTCAGGGACTCGCGCTCACCATCTCCTGCAGGAAGTCTCTCTGCGAGAAAACGAAAAGATGACGACCGCCGTGACCGCGACCGTCGCGATGGCCCTGTCGACCACCGCCGCCGTTCTCGCAGCCCCATAGACGTAAGTCAACCGTTTCCCCGACTCCCGGTGTCGTGCTGCTCCCAAGAACCCCAATGGCTGACACGTGTGATATCCATGCAGCGCCGATATCGCGACCGGGATCGCGACCGTGGACGAGATGGAAGGGACCGCGACTCTTATCGCCGTAGGGATCGATCTATAGACCGCCGAGATGACGACTACTATCGCGGCTCACGTCGTGATGGTGACCGCCGTCGATCACGCGATAGAGGTCCGGACAGGCTTCGTTCCCCAGACCGGCGTAGGGACCGAAGTCGGGATCCGGACCGGGAGTACCGCCCCCGGCGAGACGACTCTCGGGATCGGGCTCGAGCCCGTCGCGAAGGCACTGCTGAATCATCCTCACATCGTCGTGATGACGTTCGAGCACGCGACCAGCCGAAGCCAGGCAGCACAACAGTCAAAGAAAACGAGGTACGTTCTGGAGGACTCTACAAATAAGCATCCCCTTTTCCGGAATGTTCACTGACGCAACTGCATTCTGTAGCCAGCTAAGTCTACACCAACCCAACCGCAAACAGAGGCGGAGAAAAAGGCTGAACGACTACGAAAACTTCAAGCGATGAAGCAAAAGCACGCTCTTAAGGAGGCAAAGGAAGCAGACGTTACCGCTGGGCTCACTAGGAAACTCTTCTTGGAGATGGATCAGAGGGCCAGCGGCGCCGTAGTCGGCAGCGGTACCAACAGCCCTGCGCCTGCGAGCCCGGCAGCCGCCGAGTCCCCGGCAACCCCTGCTCCCTATATCGGCAAGTTTGATCCCAAAGCCATTGCGCGGAATGCTAAACCAGCGCGTGCCAGTTCCCCGGTGAGGTTAGGCGACGTGAAGCTAGGTGATGTGAAAGTAGGTGCCCCTGCGGCGGCGGCGAGTACAGCTGGCCAGGGGAAGGGTGCCGCATCGGGGAAAGCAGGCTTACTTCAAACTGGGAGGCCTATCAGTACATTCGGGTTCAACAAATCCGCTGATGCCCTCAAAGCGACAACCAAACGGAAGATCGACATGGGCGATGAAGAAATCATCAAGCGCAAGCTTGTCAAACTCCCTGATCTGGCCCTCGAGAATGCCGACGATACCCCATACGCGGACGATGATGTGGCGGAAGACGCGGAGAAGGATTTCGACGTACTCCTTGCCGGCACCGAGGAGGACCGCGCTGAAGCCCAACGGTTGCTGCGCGAGCGGCGTGAGGAGCAGATTCAGAAAGAGAGCATGGCCATGGAAATCGACAGTGTCCCTCCCAGTGTGGAGGCTGCAACCGAGCCTGTGGCGCAAAATCCGACAGCGATGGATGTAGACGACGAAGTCGACCCACTCGATGCCTTTATGGCTGGACTTGAGCAGACAGCCTCTGGCGAGGAGTTGCAATCTAAGGTCGATACGCTGACCGAGAAGAAGGGCAATACCCCGCCCGAGGCCTACTTCAGTGATGATGACTACGGCTATGAGGCAGATGGGACCGACCCTACTTCCATTCTCGCTATGGCTTCCAAAAAGAAGAAGAAGGATATCCCCACGATCGACTACACCAAGCTCGACCTGAATCCTATCCGGAAGAACTTCTGGGTTGAGCCGTATGAGCTAAGTCAAATGAGCGAAGAAGAACTGGCTGAGTTGCGATTGGAGCTTGATGGCATCAAAGTGTCCGGGAAGAACATCCCCAAGCCCGTTCAGAAGTGGTCTCAGTGCGGCCTCACCCGTCCCATTCTCGATACTATCGAGAGCCTTGGGTATGAAAAGCCTACGCCGATTCAGATGCAAGCTCTGCCTGTCATTATGTCAGGGCGTGACGTGATCGGTGTTGCAAAGACGGGATCTGGTAAGACAATGGCTTTTGCCCTGCCGATGCTCCGCCATGTCAAGGATCAAGACCCCGTTACCGGCGATGATGGTGCCATTGCGCTTATCATGACCCCGACCAGAGAGCTCTGCACGCAAATTTACTCGGACTTGCAACCATTTGCAAAGGCTCTCAAGCTTCGCGTTGTCGCTGCTTATGGCGGAAACGCCATTAAGGATCAGATTGCTGAGTTGAAGCGCGGTGCTGAGATCATCGTAGCCACACCAGGTCGTCTAATCGATCTTCTTGCGGCCAACGGAGGACGTGTAACAAACCTCAAGCGCGCTACTTATCTAGTCCTTGACGAGGCTGATCGAATGTTCGACATGGGTTTTGAACCCCAGGTCATGAAAATCTTCAACAACGTCCGCCCAGATCGCCAGACTATCCTCTTTTCTGCCACCATGCCCAGGATTATCGACGCGTTAACCAAGAAGGTCCTGCGTGACCCTGTCGAGATTACCGTGGGTGGACGCAGTGTCGTAGCACCCGAGATCACACAGATCGTTGAGGTCATGGACGAGGGTAAGAAGTTCAACCGTCTGCTAGAACTCCTGGGAGAGCTTTATGCGGACGACGACGATGTCCGTTCTTTGATCTTCGTGGAGAGGCAAGAAAAGGCTGACGATCTATTACGCGAACTCTTACGGCGCGGCTACGGTTGCATGTCTATCCATGGAGGTAAAGACCAAGAGGACCGAAACTCGACCATTTCTGATTTCAAGAAGGGTGTGTGCCCCATCCTCATTGCAACCTCAATTGCGGCCCGTGGTCTGGACGTCAAGCAGTTGAAACTCGTCATCAATTACGATGCGCCTAATCACTTGGAAGACTACGTCCACCGCGCCGGGCGTACTGGACGCGCCGGTAACACGGGCACGGCAGTCACCTTTATCACCGAAGAGCAGGAGAATTGCGCATCTGGCATTGCCAAAGCGTTGGAGCAGAGCGGCCAACCCGTTCCAGACCGTCTGAATGAAATGCGCAAGGCATGGAAGGAGAAGGTCAAGGCTGGTAAAGCCAAGGATGCTAGTGGGTTTGGCGGCAAGGGTCTTGAGAAGCTCGACAAAGACCGTGAGGCCGCTCGCATGCGTGAACGCAAGACCCACAAGGCGGAAGGCGAAGAGGACGATGTCAAGGAAGACGCCCCTGCAGAAGATGGCGAGAAGAAGGACAAGACCAAGGTCGCCATCCAGTCCGCTGTATCTGCCATTGTCTCGCGCGATGCCTCCAAGGCGGAGACGGAGGACAAGCACGCCATCCCCGCGGGTGCCGTCAAGGCCGGGCATCACGCAAGCAGTGGCAAGAGCGGAGGAGCTCTCGACAAGGCGGCGTCCGCCATCAGCGAGATCAACGCTCGTCTCGCCCGGGCCGGTCAGCTCCGGCCTGGTCAGCCCATCGACAACAAGGGTCCCGACGCGGGCGCGTTCCACGCAACCCTCGAAATCAACGACTTCCCCCAGAAGGCTCGTTGGGCCGTCACCAACCGTACGAACGTTGCCAAGATCCTCGAAGCCACGGGAACGTCGATCACCACAAAGGGCAACTATTACCCGCCTGGAAAGGAGCCAGGTCCTGGTCAAGAGCCGAAGCTGTACATTCTCATTGAGGGTGATACCGAGGTTGTCGTTGGCAACGCGCTGTCGGAGCTTACTCGTCTGCTCAGGGAGGGCACGATGGCGGCGGCGGATGCTGAGAGCCGTGCTCCTGCTAGCGGTAGATACACGATTACGTGATAGTCTGGGAAAACGGTGGGTGTTCAAAGTGTAAAGGTCAGCTTTTCAAATGATGGGGTTTTGGACGATTTGATACATGATTAGGGTGACGTATGTACACACGTGCGAAGAGGTGGTGGTTGGCGACATAGTATATCTACGATCAGGTAGTTGCTCATAAATGCATTATAGATTGATACGTCCAGTGTTCTATACACAATATTCACAATTGCGTCTTTGATCGATGAAAAATGTGTGCTGTCCATGCTTAGATCAACACCAGAGGCGAGAATATATACAAACGAAAATGAAAAGGATCACAAGAAAAAGGTGAAAAGAGAAAAACAGCATCATCCAGCTATAACATCATCCCGTCCCTCGTTAGGCGTCAGAAACCACCATATGTAAACCATCAACCCAAAGCACCACGCACCGTCTAACCAGTAACCCAACCTCCCAGCCAACCTCCCCTCCCCGACAAACAATCGTGCCTCATCAATCACCCAAACTAGTTATAACTCCTCGCCTCCGCAGCTTGATCAGCCGCCCTCCTCGCCCTCTCCCGCTCACTCTCCTCTTTAAGCAGCGCATCGCGCGTCATGCCCTTTTGCGCTCGCAACTTCTTGGAGAGGTCGGCACCTGACCCTTGATCTTTTTGGAACCGAGCCTGCTGTGTGTGTCAGTGTGTGCAGTGGGGTTTGAAGTGAGTGAGTGGGTGATTGGATGGTGAGTTGTAGCTCCCCGTAAGCGAAAGGGTTTATAGAAGAGACGAGAGAAGGAACGATAGGGCCGGATGGGATGAGATGGATGAGATGGGGGTTAGGGGAAAGCGCGAACGAACCATAGCTGCTTGAGCGGCTTTGCTCTTTGGGTCATTACTTCCTCCTACTCCTACTCCTCCTTCTGTTTCTGTCCCTCCGAGAGTCCTGCCGCCGGTGGTCGCCGCCGTCGTCGCCCTTGGTGGTACCGGGGCGGATGTGGGTGGGTTGACAGTCCCGTATCCGCCGGCTGTTGCTGGTGCCGGACGCGCCGCCGCCGGAGTAGTGGCGCTGCCACTGCCACCTAGAACGCGGCCTTCGCCTCGGAAGTTATTTCCGCCGCCGCCGCCGCCGCCGCCGCCGCTCCCGGATCCGGAGCCCTTGCTGAAGCAATTTCCCATTTTTCTTATTTTTGTTCTTATTCTTGTTGACAGTATTCCCTTCGGCACGAGAATGTAGACAGGTGCTACCTGGTGATCAACCTCGCGGTTCGGAATTGCGCGGAGAATGGAATGGATAATTCAAGTATATAGATGGATCATGTTATTTGTTTGAGAATCGTGGTAAGGTGAATCATGGAGCGAATGAGTGAGATGCGGGCTGATGTTGGCTCTTCGGTAGCGGTCTTGGTGGTCTTGGTCCCCTAGTATCCCGAGCGTCACACGGCCCTGAGCCAAGAATGGGATGAAATATCCTGGCTAGGCACGATCAAAACTCTCAAGGGCCGGTCAGTACCTTGAGCAACATGACAAACATTCTTGCTTTGTGTTGGCAAGGATGGCGTTCAATCAGTGATGATATGGAGTGTACGGTTTCCAGTTTTTATAGAAACTCGTTGCTTCAGCTTGAGATCCAGCGATTTGGTTTATGGAAGGCGATGTAATTGTAGTAACCGCTATCGATGCCGTGGCGATTTGATGGAGGAGCTGACGACGCTAGGGGAGAAGTGATGGCGAGGCTCACAGGCTTGGCTGACGGGAGCTTGCTTGAAAAAGATAGTGGTAAACCCTCGATCATTTCACCACGTGGTAAAGAAAGTGGAAGAAGAACGTTTTCGATGCCGGGACGGACCGTGATCATGAACTTGACGATGGCCCGGGGCAGGCGGGGCTCCGTGGGCCGGGTGATGCCCGCTGCATGCTTGATATCGGTGCTGGCTATACACATAGGCATGTCACCATAAGAAGATAGGAATCTAAAGACTTCAATCCGTTCCAAGTTTCAAGGGCCTTTTTACGCACAGACATCTGCTCCCCACCTTACATGATGGGTCCCCGCTTGCAGAGTCTAGAGAGGTACTGACGTACTGTACGTTTTGCAGGACGGGCTGAGCCGCGGAGGCATTCTGCAAATCCGAGATGGGATGATTTGAGGATTTTACATACCCGTTCAGGTTCCCATTGGGCGAAGAGCTTGTAGACACTCGGTATCACGATACCGAACATTCTACTGCATGCTGTGCTCTCTCAGGTGCATCTTCGAGACGAGGGCTGCGGTGCTGCCCCTGTGAGCACCAGTTTAGCAGTCCGTAGAAACATGTGGTCCTCTCCTTTGGTTGGTGCATCATCCGCGCAAGAGAGGGATTGGAACAATGAAAACCGTTTGCCAATGTTCTGCAGTGCGGTTCCTGGGTGCCTCTAGCCGCGAGGACCTCGCTGTCGGAAACTGCCGTGGCAAGTGGAAGCAGCCAGTCAGCGAGGATGCAGGATGGTGACCTATGCGAAAGGTAAGGGCAGGGTGCGCACTTTTGATGCCTGTCGGAGGAAGGTCGAGAAGGGAGCCCCACGTTGGTGACAGCATTTTTCTGGGCCGAACTCCGCTCCCAGCGTGAAAAAAATTGATGCAGCAAAAAAGCTTACCTGGACAGAGCAATTGAGCATCACAGGTTGCGCCTTCCACATTGTCCACAATTCGACTCCCCTCACTGCGGTCCAGTACCTTGATGGTGCCCTTTGTTTAATTCGCGTCCGAGCTCAACTGTCTGTCGCCTGCCCTGCGCACCAACCTGAACCCTAGGTCGACCCCCAAAAAAAATCCAGAGGACTGTAAAGACGCACGCACCCCTCGCCGGTCGCCCCAGCCAGAAGCAGGGCCCAGAGACCCAAGGCCATCAAGGTTCTCACCCACCACGAGCAGCTTTCAATCCACTGTCACCTTCCATCCAGCCCATTCTCACTCGACAGACCACCATCACCCGTCTGAGTCTCGACCCAAGAATCCAGACTGGCGAGCCCGGCACTGCTTCCGCTCAATTCTCTCCGGCACTCGTCCACAAAAGCCCATTCTTCTTCCGTCGGATCGCCGTGTCCGCCGCTCACACTCGGGGCTGACCAAGCTTTCGCCCATCCGGACCGGAGCCGCTCTCGTTCTCTCAGGTCTCTCAGCGTCTCCATACCCGAACCCCATACGGTAGCCGCTAGCCGCTAGCCAGTCCCGTCCTCGCTACTACCAGCACGGTCGGATTATCTTGCCGTACAGTACTTGATTTTCCAACTGTCTTCAATTTCACGCCCCCATCACGTCGCCTTGTTTTTTTTCCTTCTGGGCGACGAGGTGGAAAGACACCAAACCTTGGTGCGAGTTACCACCGCAGCGACAGTTTCTTCGACACTCTGACTCTGATATCGATGACGTCTCCCGGGCTCCCCTGACTTTACCAAATTCCGAAGCACGCCGCTATGCGCCCTGACCATCACGATTCCCGGAGCGACATGGACGGCCACTTCGGCCACCGGCCCGCGAATCACAGCCAGAGTCAGAGCCAAAGCCAGAGCCACAACCATGGCCATCACGGTTCTCTCGACCTTCGCTTTCATTACTTGATGGACTCCTCCCGTCAGCGACACACACCGCTCTCCTCCAATCCAACACCCCAGATATCTCCTTCGACGGCCCACGATGGCTCTCGCATACCCACAAACAACACCGTCGGCTACGAATCCCACGATGATCTATGTGTTGATCACTGCGAGGTCCTTGGCCTCTATCAAGGTGGCTCTCAGTTCCCGAACCATCGTGGAGTTACGGCCAATTCACTCGGCCACTGGTCACGGCGATACATAAATGGCCAGGATGCTTTGCTTGATACTCCTCATGTCGACCTTTTCGCCCACAACATAACATCAAACGACTTCATGCCCATGCAGCAATTCGGTGCCTGGTCCCAATGGCAGGGTCATCAGAGTCAGCGATCAATGCAGGAGTGCGGAGAGGATTGCCAGTCTAACGCCGAGGACAGTTGTTGCGATAGCGAGTGTGCCATGACTGGCAAATGCACTAACGTTGCGTGTGCCAACGGCGAGGACGTCTGCGTAGACCAAAGCTGCCCCGAACGTTCCATGGCCTTCCCCTCCGATCTTGTCGACGGCGCCGCCGCGCTCTTATCCATTAATCATGGGTCTGACATGCTCACCCAGAGCTTCAACTTTAGCAGCATGGGCGGCATGAACAGTATGGGTGGCATGGGCAGTATGGCGAATATGGGTAACATGAACCATATGAACAACATCGGCAGCATGGGTAACATGAACGGCATGGGTGGCATGAGCAACATGAACAACATGAACAACATGAATGGCATGAACAACCTCAACCACATGAACAGCCTCAACGGTCTCAACCAGAATAGTAAGCCGCCATTACTTCCCGTTTTCCTCTTGTCTGTCTGTGTTCTAACTCACACGCGCTGATTTAGTGAACCAAGTCATGAACGGCATGAACCAAAGTCTTTCTCGAAACACACAGCAGACATCTCTGCTGTCTCCAAGCTGGCTTCCGAACCCGTTAGGTAATATCACGAGTCATCTGTTGTCAGCTCACGGAGATGGAGAGTCGTCAAACTGCACCCGGCCCTGTCTGTTAGACGATCCCCAGAACTATCCTAACTGCCATATTCCTGTGTCTTTCAACGCCGCCCAGTTTGGTCAGTACGGCTCTATGGCTAGCAATTTTCAGGCAAGTCAAGCCTTGCAGCAATGTGGGTTTGAGGCGAATGATCCTGAGGCATATCTCAGGCACTTCAACACACAACATAGGCCGTATTTCACGAATACCGACCCCAACAAGAACAACAACAATAACGGCCAGCTCGCTCTACCAAGCTCAATCTCTAGCTCTGGAGGTGTACGAAGTAGGGGAACGTTGGCAGCAACCGAAGCCTTATCTTCATCTCCAGCCACTCCTCTCGACACGTCTGATTCCGGAGCGTCCATGAACACGCCTTCTCCCCTCACACCGGTGTCGGAGGCAAAGACTCGGGCTCAGTCACCCTCCCATACACGCAGCTCATCCGCAGATACGTCGGAAACCAGCTACACTGACAAGATGGATGGTGATAATGACGAACACAAGTGCCTATGGCGGGAGGACAATGGTAAACTTTGTGCCGAAACGTTCACGGAGGCGGGGGATCTCTTTGACCATGTTTCGAATGTACACATCAAGCATGCATCTAAGGGTAATTATGGGTTTCTCTGCGCCTGGGACGACTGTCCCCGGAGCCACCCTGGCGTGCATGGCTTCCCACAGAGGAGCAAGATCGAGAGGCATATGCAAACGCATATTGGTCGTAAGTGGTTATGCGCTTTGCTATTCGTGATCATCTCTAACTTGTACAGATAAACCGCATGTCTGCAAGATCTGCCACAAAGGATTCTCGGCAAAGCAGGCTTTAACTCAGCACATGTACATCCACTCTGATCAAAAGCCGCTGGAATGCAACATCTGCTTCAAGACCTTTAGATATCCTAGTGCCCTCAGTAAGTTTAATCACAAGAGCAGTTTGTCTCGCAGACACGGGTTTCTGACCAGCGTTCTCTCAGCAATGCATATGCGCGTCCATTCGGGCGAAAAGCCGCTCCAATGCCCCATCTGCGGCAAGAAGTTCAGCGAATCTTCAAACTTATCCAAGCATAAGCGTACCCACGAGGTCAAGGGCCGTTTTAACTGCAATGTTCGCGGTTGCTGCCGCAACTTCCACCGCCAGGATCAGCTCCGCCGCCACATGAAGACGCATCAAAAGGATATTGTCGATGGCCGAGTGGTCGACATCTACACCAGCCAACTTCCGCTACCCGCTGACTTTGACTTCCCATCGAAAGAGGGATCAACAGATCCTACAGTATTCAGAGATGAGTCTGCCGAGATTGGTGACGAGGGGAGCCAGTGAGAACGCGACCACGGTTTTCTGTAGTTTCGGTGCTCCCGGCGTTCTGATGACCCCAATGGGGCCTGTCCTCAGCGTGGTGAAGTTAGGTCAGATGGGGGGTAACGGGTGTTAAAACTCTTCGGCTCATTTGAGCAAGGCGCAATTGGCGAATGGACAACAAAGCGGCATGGGAAAACTCAGTTTCTTCTTTTGCATTTTTTTTCCTTCTTTTTTCACTTCTTTTACCATTTTGATACTCGAGGGCTTTTGACACTGGATCATTTAGGAGGCTATTATGAGGTTTTGTTTGGTTTTCAAAACAAGTTTGACTGGGCTCGTGGTAAGACCTACGACGAGCACAGAAGCAATGAGCGGAGGAAAGACGTGGCGTCTCTTGTACGCCGCATACTACAAGCTTGTGGAGGAATCGCCATGAAGGGATCTGCTTGCTTGCATCTTACGCAGGGCGTGAGGTGTAGTATTGCGGTGACGAGCAGGAATGGGACAGAAGTGAGTGAACGGGAGGAGTTGAGAGAAAAGATACCCCAAAACAATCAATCATTTCTCCCGTGCTTGTCAAGGATGGTTGTTCTCTTCGGTGGCATCTCGACCTTTTGCTGAACACTTATTGCTGAAAACTTACGATCGGTTGGTCTGGCCATTGGCACTCGGATACTATTCTGTTATATGATCAAACTATCCTTCATAGTATGGATCTTGAGGATCTGATGGGGATACCACCCATATCACGAACTTCACAAGCATGTTTGATAGTACTGTGGCAGTCAATTGGCACCAAGCCTCGGTAGTTCGACTCCGTTCTAGACGACGTGGACGTTCTAGACAGCCGTGATACCTTACGCATACTGCCCACCGTGTTCAGATGTGACCAGCTTCCCGCGTCCTCCAATTTTCGAAAGATATATAAAACTGACCGATTCCAGCATATCCAGTGGTGTTGTATCTTCTCTAGCATCATCAACAGCATCATCAGCAACACTTACTTCAACCCACCCAACGAGAAAGAGCAACCCTCACAACAGACAGTCCAGTCCCTCGAGTCCAACAAGTCCTCAAGATGTGCGGCCAACTAAAAACCAAGTACGAATGCCCCGACTGCTCCAGCGAAATCTCCTCCAGCAGCGAGAACTTGACGTGCGCAAAGGCAAAAAGCTGGGGCGACTGCGGCAGCACCAGCTCCGACAACAGAGAGGTCAGCAAGAAAGCCGACAAGAGATGCTCGAGCTGCGAGAGGAAGAAGGCTGAGGAGATGGTTGCGGCTGCTGTTGCTGTTTATGCTTATACCTACAGGTAGTTAGTATGGGAGTGGGACTTATACTGTCAGACGGATAAGGGGAGGTAAGCTGGTTGGGGTGGGGGGGGGGGGGGGGGGGGGGGGGGGGGGGGGGGGGGGGGGGGGGGGGGGGGGGGGGGGGGGGGGGGGGGGGGGGGGGGGGTGGGG